>VZSV01000039.1:4002935-4049357 GCA_013398735.1 Nothocercus julius | reverse complement strand
AGAGGGGAGAGAGGGGAGAGACGTTCACTTTCAATATTAAAAACTCCTTGAACTTGAAAAGATTAACCACAGAGCCCGGGACAGCAATGAGGAGGCATGCAAGGAAATGGCACAAAAAGCTTCAAAGTTTTCAGCCTTCTTAAATGACTAAGAGCAAAACAGCTCCATGTCATGCAAGTGGTGTGTCTCAGAGGAGCACTGCAGAGCCCGATCTGCAGCAGCTCACCTCTGCTGGAAAGCTTGAAGTTGAAGGAATATTGTCTATTCTAGTGAAGTCACTAGTTCGTGCAGCTCTTAAAGAAACACAGAAGTACAAATGCCTACCTTTTTACCAAGGGGAAAAAAAAAAAAGCACAGCATATAATTAATATTTAATATCTCTAAAGCGGCTCAGAGGGCACACTCAGAGCCCAGGGTCCATGGTGCTAGACTGTCCTCGTAAATACTTGAAGGGACACTGCATGTACTACCTTGTCCTGAAAGCTTAAAACAGGAAATGAAAGAAAAGGGCAAGATGGAAGGGCACTTATCAAAGATAGAAACATGGTATCTAACTACGTATTGCAGAATATCCTCATTTACCCTTGAACTTCATCATTCTGCACTAGAAACTTTATTTATTTATATTTTAAAAGCTACTGTTGTGGTATAAGAGCGTATATTGAAAGCACTCCTCTGCTCTACAAGAAGTCCCAACTCCCTAAGCATACCTAACACTGAAGAAAGCTGGAGCTGAGGCAGGATGTGAATTTGAAGCTCATGCTCTTTAACAAAGCTCCTCTGTGGAGGCACTTATTTTGCAGTGTCACTTGCTTTGGCTTAAGCAACTTCTAAACAGAACTGTGATGAACTGTGCATAGTTCCCAGGGGGTTGACATACAGTGCATCATACAAAAAATTCTCATCAGAACTGTATGCCCTTGAAATGTACGTACCATATGGTCTTGAAATTCCCTTTTAAATAGGAAATAATTCAGGTGAATTATCATTGCTTCCCCAAGCTCAAGAAAAGATGCATACTGACAGGTATTTTCACTGCTATTGATACTTTAAGGAGATAAATTAAGATTAGCTTGGGTAAGGTGCAAAATCCTGCAGTTCTACATCCCATGTAAGTACAGTTTTAGTGGGGATAAAAGGCATTAAAGAGGTCGCGTGGAACAACTATTCTGCTCATCTTCCTATTTAGTACATTTCTTATTCAACTGATAATTTTTATTAGGCTTTGGATTACACCGGTCAGCCTTTAAATGCTTTTGTTGCCATTCTTCATAATTCTCTGAATTAGCAAGAAAACAAGAGAAATACATTACATTTCTTTCTCATATGTCAGTGTTCACCAAACTCCAGGCAAGTAAATTCACGTAAACCCACTGCCTAATCTAGCATTCACATAATTTGGCTTTCATGACCTTTATGACCAGCGATCACACGCACAAGGGAAAGAACATCGATAGCTTCTCAGAGGCAGCATGAGCATATAGTGTTTATCATAAATCAAGAAAACCCAGTGCGTGGGCAGATGTGTCCTATTTAAGCAGCTAGTGGTAGAGTGCTCTATGAAAAATTGTGATTGATCTGAATGCCTCTACCAGCTCATAATACACAGTAAGAGATGAGGCTGAACTTTTTTATCAGCAGTCTGTGCAACTCATATTTCAGAGAGGTTATAGAGGGAGATTCAAGTCCAGAAGGAATCTTTTTGACTAATACACTACAGGTTACCTTATCTGCAATCCATTTAGGTAGTTCCATAAAAATATCCATTAACTCTTCTTTCACTAGTTCCCTAAAAGTAATAGTTTCTCCAAGGATGCAGTTGATATTGCCCAGAAAAAAAAAACCTAAATACATTCAGCTTAAGCAATTTAGCTTTAGTAGATGAAGAACAAATGAGACTTGCAGATAAATACACACAATGCAGCAATATGGAGTGAGAAACACCATATAGGCCTGCATCTCCTCTTTTCTCTTGATGGATGCTATGGCCATTACACAGAACTGAAGAGGGAAGAAGAGGTTAAGGAGGGCTGTTACTATCGACACTAGGCTTAGTGAGTCAGACTTCAATATAATTGTAAGTCCTATGCAACAGGGATTGGACTAGATGATCTCTAGAGGTCCCTTCCAACCTCAACCATTCTGTGATCCTGTGATTAAAATTTATATTGAATTTACACTGAAAGATCCCCCAAAGGAATTGTCCATATAGAACAAACAAGAAACATGTGAGTTTATACCTAGGTTCAACAGGGATTAGAATGGCCTGACATTATTCAGTATTTGGTTAACAGTTGAAGTTTTGACACATCCCTGGGATGTGTCAAAGGAAGAACAAAATAACACCTGACTGTGGTATATAATAAAACATTGGCTAATGAAAGTACTAGCTGCAGCAAGAAATTGCATAGCTGGAAATTTAATCTGCAGACATGTAAATACTAAAAAAAGGCATAATATTTGAATGGTCAGGGTCATTAGCTTTTGGGGAGGGAACCCAAAGGCTACCAGGTGAATTACAGAACAACTCTACCCTGATTTTAGGGACGTGTTCAAATTCAAGTTTTGGGGGAGAATAATATATAGTAAAAAGGAAGCATGGCCTCTGTTGCACACCACATTGCATTAGATTTAGTGAATGTGTTATTGGCCTTGAAAATCTAAGTATTTATGGCAAAAGCTGTGTAACAACAGTAAGTTCAGGGATGAAATCGTTAGCAAAAGTTCCTGGGAAAACCACAACTAAAATATTAGATGGACTTTTTGTACTTTTTTCCCTCCATTTTATAGACAAACTCCAAAAAAGAAAACGTTCCCAATATGAAAAAGCTGCATCAGGAGATAAATCAGCTGCATTTTAAAACTGTATCAACCCAGAGGAGAGAGATCTAACTACCCTATCCATCAGATCAAGGAAAGACTCAAAATACAAGTGCCATCAGAACAGCAGACATAGAGACTTGCATCCTTTTATTACCTTCAGCGGTATGTTGTAAGGTCACTATAATGCAACGCACACGAAGATCCAAAATAAGATCCTGGATGATCTGAAGCATATCATTGGGTATCTCAAGGGCAGTAAGAGACTCAGAGCTAAGTCTGAAAAATAAACAAAATGAAGCTGAAGTGTAAATCTGCATGTCAACTTTTTTGGCAATGGTATGGCAGAATGGAAATACTTTTCTACTCTTTCATGTCGGAATCATAACACAGTCATTGCTTACAAGGAATAGCATTTAAGCATTTAACTAAAAGGCTGCAGTTGCCTTAGTAAAGACACAAAATGAGGCTTACTGCTTTTACTTAACACTTGAGTATTTAAGCAAGGATGACTCAAATGCAGCTTTTGCTGTTTCTTCTGCTGCCGCACAAGCAATGTACATGCACTAGAAATTGCCAAAGAACAGAAGGAATGTTTCTAATCGTCCCCCTGCAGGTTCTGGCTCTTTACACTGGGTGTTGGGCATAAACCATCAAATAAAACACCTAATTGCATTCCAACTCAGCAATGTCATAACTCCCCAAAATTGTTATTTGGATCCCAACTGCTAAGCACTACTAATGAATTAACAGATCATATGAATCTGTGTTATCTTAGCCAGCCAAGAAACATGGGATGTAAGTGACTTCAGACTGCATGAAAGTTCTGTATTTAAGAGTTGATTTCTTTCCCAAGGGAACATTAGCTGTCACAACCCTCAGATCTTTATTTTCTAATATCACTCGCTCTACAAAATATATTGTCTTATATCACTCGCTCTACAAAATATATTGTCTTTTTATCCCTACAATGAAGCAAAGGTCTTGCAAATAACATGTTCACCTCATTACTTATTATTACTCTGATTTATCCTCTAGTACCTATCCCTATTGCACAGTGACAGTGGAGTACAAGTTTAAATGCAACCCCATATAAAGCTGTGTGATGCACACATACATAAAAGCAGAGAAATGAATATTGCATAGCCCTAATTTAGCATTCCTGAATATAAGCAGAAAATAGTAATTAATTTGTGAGATAAAACAGTAAAATCTTACCATGTCCTTCATAATGTCAACATGTTGGAAATTATAACACCAAAGCTATTACATATCTTTGCAAAAAAAAAAAAAAAATTATGCCATATGTAGATGATTCATGAGAACAGTCTTCGACAGTGGGAGTCCCAGGAATTTATCAGCTTGTCAAAGAATGCTGGGCCTTGAAAAGGTGAGCTCTACTATCTGCACACCTTGACCTCACTGTTGCATACCCAAAAAAGGTCTTCAGGGCCTCCCTTCCATTACCCCTATTCTTCTCTACTTTTGACTACTTTGCATTTATAGCTCATTCCTGAAAAGGGCCAGCATAGGCTTCAGTAACAACGTGAGGTGGGAAAAGGGAGTGTAAGGAAAAGAGAAACTCTCCAGCCCCTAGTTCTGGTATTTATCACCAGAGCAGTGGCCATAAGACAAGTGGGGAACCTCTGGAGAACAGTCTTTATATATAAAGATCCTATTACCTCAAATTGGCTCATACTTTGGACAGCAGGATTCTAGTGCAGAACTAACGCTCAAAGAATCTGTTAAACTTCCAGGCCAACACTACTCTTCTGTAATTTAGAGTCTAGAATACAACATTTTAGAATTTTGTAAACTGAATGAAATTGGATTGCTTTTCATAAAAGGGCAATACTGATGTCAAACCATTTTCCCTTTGCCTCTGACAGCTTTTCATCAAATAATAAATCCATCCCTTCCTAAACTAGAATTTTCATAAAACTCAGCTAAAGAAAAAATTGGAATATGCAGTTTCTTTTTCTGAATGGTTAATGTTCAGTTCATGTAACTGACGAGTCTTCAGGAAAATGTTAAGCAGACTTAATAGCTGCCACTGTCAGCTCCATTTGCCATGGACACTCTCTGCCCATGACCATACCCTTTCTCTTTGCACTCTGTGCTTTACTTGTTGTCTGCTTTCAAATCTGCAGATAAGAAGTGCTGTACCATATCCAGGTATTACTGTTACTATGTAATTTTTGAAATATATTGACAGTATTTATATCCTCAATAGACAAATGGAAGCTAATTCTATACATTTACTAAAATATTTTACAATTAATGATGTACGTATTACTAGGTTAACGAACAAAATTGCATAAGTAGAATGACATTATAAGCAGGAGTATCACCTTAAATAAGACAACTGTAAGCTAAACTACAATTCAAGAAAGACCTATTGCACAGATGGGAAGGTTTTTAGATGCAATAATCAAGACAATTTGACTTTAAGCATACATATTCCAGGAGTAGCACCATACTGTAGATAAAAAGCTCCATTTACCTTACAGTCTGGATAACATGTGTCAACCACTGGCCGGAAAGTTCAGATTTCATCTCCCAGCCACCATACTGTCTTGATTCTCCTTCTCTGAGGCTAAATGGAAGCAAAGCTCCACGGATAAGTTTTACCAACGAGTGCATCACTTCCTGAATCATTTTCTGCAACATAACAATGGAAAAAAAAAAATAAGGAAAAGTAAAAGCTCTCCGAATATGCTTGATTGATTGTGTACTTGCTATACACAAAAGATGGGGCAGAGCAAGAGAGAAAGAGTAGGGGAGAAGGATCTCTGTGCAAGAGAGCTACCATTTAGAAAAGGCTGTGGCTTTTCCCTGGCAGAGCAGAAAAATATTTTTGAGAAAAGTCCCATAACTTGGGGTATCTAGCATGGAACAGGCTATTTAAGAAATCTGATCTTCAAATTGGAAATCTTTCTATGAAGGACCAGTGAAAGAAAGCAAGTTTTTTATCCCAGAGCTTACCTTGAAATCATTTTGTCTTTGCCTAGCATTTTTCTTCGACCTTTCCATTTGGCCAGACTTTTCAGCAGTCTTGTGAAAATGAGAAAATTGAAAAGTGTAAGTATCTCATAACCACTGTTGAAAATAATTCTGAAAAAGGGGTTTCAAAGTGAAGAAGTGAAAACTGATCACTCAGTTTATGATGTACTTTAAAAAAAAACAAAACAAAACACAACAACAACTGCCCCCCCCCCAAAAAAAAAACAACAAAAAAAAACTATTAACACATGACATTTCAATAAGCAAAGTCCATATACAGCAACACACTTCACATATAACAGGTCAGTCTGCTAATGTTCAATTGTTCAATCCTGGGGAAAAATAGCCCTTTAAGATAAAGCATAGCGTAACAGCAGTATATTAGGAACAGCAGTATATTAGCAAATCTTAGGAACTTAGTGCGGTCAAAGTATTCTCATTCGAATGCTAATGAGTTCTAAACTGTACAAATCAACTGGGCATTCAGTTTATATGAATAAACTATCATGTTGTCAGCATGGAAGCTGCCTGGAGAAGGGCACTGATGTAAAATGAAAGACATGCCTTGAAATGAGGGTGATTTGAAGCTACAACATGTAGGTGGGAGAGTTGCTTGTTTTTTTTAAGGGACAGCATTTTGCTGAAGATTTTCTTTCAATAATTCAATTAACTGCAAGAGAGACTGCAAATTAATCAGCATCTTGATGGACAGTTCTCATTTTTGAAAACTGAGGAACGTGAGTAAACTTTGCATAAGACAGTTACAGTTGACGAAAAACATGGTTTGACTAATAGTCTTCCTGTTTGTAGTTCTAACCTTCTGTGGAGTCTACTGAGAACACAAAGCAAATTATAACGAAAAAGTTGCTTAAAATACTGGGTTATGCGTAGATGTAAAATGTTACAGTTAGAGTATCTCCTAATTTTACGTATGTACAGCAACATCTACTGGACAAAAGGGGCAACAGCATAACTGCAGTTAAATGTATTTTCCTCAAAGACAACCAGTGTATTTTCAATTCATGAACTAAATGCTGACGTTTTCCAGTTCCCTATGCAGCTAAAACATTTTGGTTTTTTAAGGTAAAATTAATCATTTCTAGTCAGCATAAATTAGAGGAAAAAAATAAAACTACAGCTGCATAACAGTTTTGGAAATTACATGGCAATGAAACTGTCTGTTGTACTTTAAAGCTCTGCATAGCACAGTTTCAGGCAAGGAAAACAATTCTCGAGAATTATCTGCTGTGTCTAATACCTACTTCTCTCTTTAACAATATAATAAAAAAGCCTGTATTCCTTTAAATCTAAGGTAGCGTCTTAAAATTCACACTGTTTTATAGTTGGATTAAAGAACAACAAAAAGTACAGAGATCTTTGATATATTCTTCTTCTTTTTTTTTTTTCTCTCTAGTGGTTTCGTTGAAGACCAGTCTTAAACCTTTCCTGCACAGACAGACCAAAACTATTTTGTGGTAAGACCAACGGTTACTATTCACATATGCTACTTCACCTAGAGTGATTCAAAGAACTAAACTTTTTAAACTGTTGGAAATATCACGTAAATCTTTAACTGACAATATTTCAAGGCAGATAGATAACCTTTCAGAAGTAAAAAGAAAACCCCCAGAAAACAATAAACCCTACAACCTGAACAAAGCAAAATAAATACAGCTTATTATTTATAACTGGGGATTTTTTTGTGCTTTGTTTTTGGTTCAAATCCTCAAGACATTTTAAGTTAACTGAAATGACCCTGTAAGTCATTTTCACAGGACTTTTCCCACAAAACAGTAGTAACTGCTTTGCTTCCAGAACAGCAACAAACAGCAAGAAAAAAAATAAAAGGAATTTCCTCAGGGACAGTTAAAATCTGTATTGAAATATATATAAACCTTGTGTCATGAAAAAGATCTTATGACAGAAATTCTTAGCTACTTTTAAGAGGTTTTCTAGCTTATGCCGCCCCCTCCTCCCACACTTTCTCAGTTGATTTGTGGAATGCAGAGCACTTGGAAGGACCTAAGGGCACAGCCCTTCCTTCCTTTCCCAAGATTTTGCCTAGGTCTTCCATTGGGACAAAAGGAACAGAAGAAATCAAGTGGCTGGGGGTGAAATTCTTCAAAGTTCAGAATTTAGCTGAACAGGAGTGCACCAACAGGAATATCACCTCTTCCTTTCTAAAGTGGAAACAATGTTTTGATCAGACATTTCGTAAGATCACTCCAACTTTGTTTACATTTCAAAATGCTTTTCTAGTTTCTCTGGAAATTGCGTTCTTTTTCATTGTAGTTGTAGAGAAAAAACTCAGCGTAACTTACAGGTTTTATTTCTATTAGTACTGTGGTTACCAAACAAAGGCTGTCATTTCCCTTATGAAATGAATAATGGTTGGGAAAATCAACAATATCAAGCTTTATTCGTGATTCTCCTTGCTTCACAAAATGCTATCCATAAATCTTGTATCTTTTGATTTTATCCTTTGTAATTTATAAGGATAATGAACAGAATCTATTCACTGAGGCTATAAAGATCTGTATATTCTACTCAACATACATAGGGTTATAGTAATTAGCAGTATCATTAAATGAAGACATTTTATTGCTTTTCAGGTAGCAGCAATAAATAAAATAATAGCTTAAAAAGTTAATTTGTTAATTTGTCAAAGAGCATGGAAAATGACAAAATAAGCTTCTAAATTTCCTTCCCCAATGATATTTTAATTTTTATTGAAGCTGCAAAGACTCTCAGTTAGTTAGGGCTTTAGTGTTTACGGATAACTTTCTGGTGTGATGGTTTAGCTGTGATTATTAATGATCTAGGTACAGCTGGATAAAGTAAGGATGGCAAATTAAAGACTATCTTAACAGACCAAGTGACACAGCCACAATGAAACAAAGAGGCTTAAGATGCACACACTTTTAGGTTCAAAACAGAAGCCAGTCTGAAGAGTATATTTATCCAAAAGCTTGCTCGCATTCAGTGTTTCCTGTTACCCCAGTTGACATTATTTCTCCTTACAGACCTGTCTTCACAGTTTTATAGAACGTACAACGACACCAACCTTCAGTCGACACGAACTTTAAGTGATAGCCATGCAGATTATGTGCAAACTAACGCCTTTAAATCTGCTGATAGAATGGACAGCTACCTTTCCCCACATTTAAGTCATGTGTTTTTCCTAGTAAGACTTCTTGGGAATTTCCCAGAGCTACAGTTCTTCTGGAGAAGAAACAAAGTGGCTTGAGCAATGGAAGCAAACTCTCTGCAAAAGACACTGTATTTCTGTAACCAAATTCTACAGTAATACAAAAACAAAAGCTATTTTACTTATCTATTTTATTCATCTGATAATGATTATGGCAGTAGGCTGTATACTATCCATATTGAGTTAATTATGAAATGTGTCCATTTAAAATGTGTTAATACCATACACATGAAAATGGCACATGATGGCACGATTTTTTTTTTTTTCTCTAAAGTATACTTTCTGCTTCTATGAGTATTGGCATTATGTTTACAGAATGTGTAAAAATTGGACCATCTGAATAAGAAGGACAAGGACAGCTGACTATATGTTTTACTTTCAGACTCACTCATCTGGAGTGTGTCTGTGTGCACCACTCTGGGTCTTGGTCATTTTGCAACTCTGGGGCCTGGATTTAGTAGCTCGCCAATGCCTAAGTGTCTACAAACTGTCTTACGAGCCTCTCTGATCAAAAATAGCCCAGCAAATCTTCCAGTGAAATACAATACTTCAAACAGATGATGATTAAGGAGTTTTGTTATTTCGAAGAGATTTATATGCAAGAATCCATACCTCACTGAACAAGCTTCCATTCACATACGAAATCCAGAGTTTCCAGAAGTTGGGCAGCTGGCTTACAACAAGTTTTGTCAACTTTTCAACAAACACGACTTGCTGAGGAGCTTTATATCGCCAAGCTAAAAGGAAAGGCGGAGGGAGAAGCAAAGGTAAATAACTCTGATTTAA
This sequence comes from Nothocercus julius, assembly GCA_013398735.1. Taxonomy (NCBI): domain Eukaryota; kingdom Metazoa; phylum Chordata; class Aves; order Tinamiformes; family Tinamidae; genus Nothocercus; species Nothocercus julius. The sequence goes on along the minus strand of VZSV01000039.1, from coordinate 4,039,540 downwards.
TAATAAAAGATCTACAACTGGCTTGGTGCCACTTTGTAGCATATGAGCAACTATACTGTATACACAGAAAGCTTTTCAAGTAAGAGTGGAAAAATTGAACAGCCTGGCCCATGTACACAATTAGTAGACACACAAGTTCTTTCATCTTTTCTCATATGCTTACAAAGGGGCAGCATTATGATACAGAACTGGCCTTCTCTGCAGGGGTATCTAATGCAAACCACCTAAACATCCATTCAGCTGGTTATCTGTTTTCTAAACACTCCAGCTGGAAAGGTAACATGAAAGTAATTAAGACATTAAGAGGTTCAGATGATGAGGTGGTGATGCTGAAGAAGCAGGCCTAGTACAATAGGTTTGTGATTAAGGCAAACACTGGAAATTGGAAGATTTGCTTTATTTCCAGCTCATATAGAAATTTCCATTGTGGCCTGGGGCAAGTTGCCCACCTCTCATCTTCATCTCCATTTGTTTGATAGTCTTTCCTCCAAGAAACAGGACAGACTGCAGTACTGTTGTTCAAACACAATTAACTTATAGCAAAATATACAAAATATGTGAGTCTTGCACAAAGAACACAAATAGGATTAGCATGTAAAACTACATTCCCACCATTCACCAACCTGCTTACATGCCTTGTACACTGGTTACCAAAACAGTTCGGGAAAGAAGTTACCTTCTGCCAAAGTGTAAGCCGCTATCAGCTTCTTATTGAGGGTAAAAGTGAGGTTGGGAGCAAAAGTAAAATGAAAGCTGAAAAGAGGCAGGGCAATGGTGCTGATGAATATGTAAAGTAAAGGCAACTTTGGGAAATACTGCTCTATAATCTGACTTTTCCAAATAAACCTTTCCTAATTATGATGCTTTAGTTCCATCTAAGACTGTTAGATTTCATGTCAAATTAGAGAAAAAGGAAATCACAGACTTTTGAATAAAACCTGTAAGTTTTTTTTTTTTTTTTTTTTTAAGTTTTTTTTATAAATGGCGAAACTAAAAATGTGAGACTCCTATACAGTTCACCAGCTGAGAAAACGTGGTTGCTTAATAGACCACTGGATGATCAGCCTGCTTTACCAGAGCCGCAGCAATATCTTTGCTATGTTTGCAGACAGCATCAAGACAGGAAAATTTCAATGTTCAATCACCACAACTCTACTGTGGATACGGGTAGGATGCCAAAGAAACACTTTCGCGAGCTTGGTTTCTGACAGTTGAAGAAATGGTCTAAACCCAGTAGCAAAACAGCTCTTCCTACTAACACAGGCTGTGACTTTGCTCAGAAGTTGTGCCTGTGATGCTAGAGTAAGGGCAGCGTGATGGCGCCAACAAATCCCAAATTCTAATCCTAGAAACCATCTCATCTTTTGTCACATGCTCTAGCACCCACCTACAGTTATAATGAGGGATGTATATTCCCAACAGTATAAATACACTGCCCAGGCTTATTTCACTTAGGAAATTCTTGTACTCTGCAGGAAGCACACTTTTGACTTGTTTCAGAAACTGCCTCACTCCTGAGTTGGCAAATAGCAGGTATATGAAGGAGTAAACAACTACACATCAAATCAAAAGGACATTCTGGACATGTCTTCAAGATATTTTGACTGCATAGCTACAAAAAACTCCAATCTATATTAAAGTTGTTGAGAAACCTGACAGCTGGAAAAGCAAAAGGCAACAGGCTTTCAAGCTGTTCTGATCCCTGGTTGTGGTAGTCAGCACAGAGCCTTTATTTTATACCTAATGATCTACAAATCCTCGTTCTGCTCCAGGAATTAACAGCAGCCAGGGTAAAATGACCACCGATTTGTAAACTGAGGGTATAAAATAATAATCAGCATGGTGTTTCCCTGTGTTGAACCAGCCAGTCACCAGCCAGTCACTGTTCACATTGCTATCACTGGCCAGATCTGAATGCTATTTGAATGCTACAGTTTGGAATTCAAAATAATTTGCTCAAATGATCTCTTGGACAATCACAGTGAATCACAGTGCAGAGTGGCAGGAAAATAGATCTCACTTCTCAAATTAGCTGCAAAAGGTACTGGTGTACAAACAGTCTGAAAAGGGAGCACATCACGGCATACTTGGAACTGCAGCTTCTACACAAGTACTGAGAGTCATTGTTTTATTTTGGTTCTCCACCCAGAGAAAGCGAAGACGGTAGAGCCTTCACTCTTTCTAGGCATTAAGTGGGAACCTGCACCAGAGGGCAAATGAACTCAAGGCAGAGGCAACTCAGTTCTGAGTCTAGGATCTTTGTGACTTCTGAAGGAACTACTGGATTAGGCTCCTAAGGGATTATGATGCTCTGATCCTATAGCTTTCCTTTGAAACTTGGTTCTAACTGCTGGCTACAGAACCTACAAAGCAGCAGCAACAGATGTGTCTCTCAAGCAAGCACAAATGATAAGAAACAGCAAAGAAAAAACAGCTGCTTACATATATGAGAAAAAAGAGTTTTTTTTCTGGGTGTAGGAAGGAGGAATACTATTACCTGGACTATATTTTAAGACGCAAATTTCAGTTACGAAGTGTTCTTTACTGACAAAAAGCAGAGAATCCCACTGGTAAGCAATGATACTACATGAGAAAAAGTAAGAATTTTAAGATCCTATCAAGAGATCTGAGTGAAGTTTCAGAATTCGCCTCTAAGAACTTGTCTTTACAGAGGACTAAGACAATCTACAGTAATGAGTAATATTGGTCAACTGCTGAATGGAGACTCACAGTCTACCAACACACCAACAGAACGAACAAACAGAGACTCTGGGCTTCCGTGTGGTTCTCCTGTTTTCTTGCTGTTGTTCTTGTTTGTTTTGGACTGCATCACAGACTGGACATAAGCAATTGTGTATTTACTTTTTGCAAATAAAACAAGGGCCTACCATCATCTCGTCCAGACTGAAAGCTGCTGCCCCTTTTCAGTGAAGCAGTTTGACTGAGATGGCCAATTGGAGATGGACGCACATCACTATCCAACTCTAGCATTGGGCTGTGGAGCAGTGAATTGCCTAGGGGAAAAAAAAAATGGTAAAGATATTGCATATAAATTGATAAGGAATTGTATATTGATAGGGAATTCTATTTGAACTCAGAAGAGATTCAAGTTATTAGCAAAAAAATTCTTATTCCTAGTTAATTTGGATTTGTAGATGGATTTGTCCATCTACACCAATGCAGTTCAATAACTCTGCTACTGAGTCCTGTTGCAAAGGCAAAGCCACCAGTACCACATGGAAAACATCATTCCTTGGTCCGCCTCCGTTTTCACTTTTTTCTTAATGCTCTACAAGTGCAAGTAATATGTGTGAACTTCTGAAAGGTGACAGTGTGGGAGTTCAGTTCTTTTCTACAGAAGTACCTCTGCCCATAATCCTTTATTTAATTTTCTGTAAAAAAACAAATTTCCTGTGGCCTTTCACTATGGCCTCACTGAGATACTGCCATTACAGAACTATTGCTAGTTCCTACATTAATCATATTACTGTTAACACTATAAAACACTGATGTAAAAAGTTCTACAATGAATTTGAAGAGGAATTTGAGTAAAAATCTTGCTTTTCAAATGAACAGAACAAATATAGAATAGTGGGTAAGGAAAAAAAAATTATCAGAAGTTTTAAAGTAGGCATATATTTTCCAAATGCAAATAGTTAATTATGACCAAGTATTATGCAACTGCCCACTCAGAGATCTGTGTAAGGTCATGCATCTTCTGCATTTACAAATTGAATGCCTATAGCTTCTAAGACACATCTTAAATGCTGCAAATTTACAGGAATTTACATCTGTAAAAACATTCCAGAAAATGTTGCAGAATGAAGCAAAAACAATTTTTTCCCTCTCAAGATTAAAAAAAAGGTCCACAAAAGAGCATACATTAAAAATGATTCTAGCCAGTATGTAAAAAAGATTGTACAGAAGACCCTGTGAAATTTTAAGTTCATTGCACAGTTCAGTGGCTTCCATAAGAATTTATTGCACCAGAATTTGAAAGAAATGTAAGATATTTGTAAGGAATGTAAGAAATGCTGTTTTAAACATATACTAAAGAATAATAATGCTATTTTCACATAAACTACATTTATCAAAAAAAGGCGATATACTGAAACTTCCCTCTTTGATGTGTACATATGGAATTTACGCCCTCACCCTTCAAACACCTTGTTAATATGAGGAATTTCTTGTAAACAGATGGTCTCTAAAAATGACAGTACCTATTAAACTTCAGAAATAAGCAGAACAGACATACTTACAAAAACATCTTAATGTCAATTAGTTCAATTAAAACCATTTGCCTGAGGTAGCTGAAACCCTGAAAATTCTGTATTGCTGATGATATACTAACCCCCTGCTGCCCAAACGGTTTGTATATTCCCCAGTAACAGAAAACATGTAAAGAATACGCTCTTGTTCCACTAGAAAAACCACATCATCAGTTTGCAGCCGTACCAGGAAAAGAAAGTTTAACATGAACTAATTTCTTAATTGGTTGTCTAGCATTACAAGCAAGTATAACACAGCAGCAGGGAACTACAACAGCACATATACCCTCAGGACTCATAAACATCTGGAGTACATTAGCAGAGCTGATGCTGCTCGCAGCCGACCAGAAGATAGCGCTTGAGGACTGCGCACGAAAGCCCAAGTCCTGAGGGCAGGGCAGAAGGCAGAGCTAATTCACAGGCAACCTCTCTCCTGTCCCCAGCTCATTCGCTCTCGGGGGCCAGGAGCTTAAACGTAGCAACATAATGTAATACAATGAATTAATATTATTGTCTACAGCCCAGACTGATATTTAGAAAGCTACATAAAACTACAGCAAATAATAATGCACTGTTCATTCATAATCTGATTTGCATACGATTTCTACATTTTTAATCTGAGTATAGGATATCAATACTCTCAAATTTCAACAAGTTAGCTTTATACTGTGTTTACAGGTTTTACAATATTGTACAAGCAGAATGAACATTACATTCTGAAGTTACAGAAATGTTTTTTCCCCCTGATGCAGTATCGACACGTAGTATATCTTTCAGTGACCCTAGGGCCGGAGGTGTATTTAACCGAAGACACACAGGAAAAAAAAAAAAAAAAAGCACTACATTCTCACCTTCTACCAAGCAATGATGACAAACCAGAAATATAATTAAATCCAGAAACCAGAAATGCAATTAAATTACATTTACAGCTGTAAAACCATAAGATGATCAAATTAGCAGCAGCTTTACCACTGCTTTCAAAAACAAAATTAAGGATTTTCCCCGGTTTCAACGTCTTCTGCACACAGATATTTTAAAGGTGTGTAAAATGAAATAAAAGCCTTCCGGTACCACGTGAAATAGAAATAGTACAACGGTTTTGTTCAGGTCTCCTGTTCTAGTTCAGTAAGATCTCACCAGAATAAGCTCCCCCTTCCCCAAGTACGGGGTTTTGAGGTCATTTACTCTGTCTGTGCGTTCACCTAGTCCTTTATAAAATTTAGTCACCTGTGCTGGCTCCTAATTGCAGGTTATATTTTTCCCTCCAACCCATTTTTTGGGCATGTTATCTATACACTGTAGGCATGCTGCATGCTACAGCCTTAACGAAAGATAAGGCTAAGGCGAGATTTGTCTAAAACGTTTTTCCAAGATCTGTAAAGCACTTAATGATTTAAACCTTTAAAAGTAGCATTGCTTCCATATTGCAAAACTATTCTGAAACCGTGCGTAGAAATTGTTCTACGCTGTCCCTCGTTGCATAACTCTCCACTCTGCTTATTGCTGTATTTTCTTGCGTCTAAGAGAATGAGGTGTCTTTTGGGAGTCAGGCCTATCTCATCTCCCTTCCCTAAGCCTGTCATATCGTTTATGTAGCATTCAGCTAAAGCTCTTGAAAAGACTGAAAAAGATACTGACTGACCAGGGATAATATAGGGCCAGTATGTTTGGAATGACAAAAAAAACAAAGCATCTTAATGACAAGCCACAAACTTCATTTTGGGTAACTTCAATCCTATTTTCCTCGGCAAGTTGGACACCAGTCATTACACAGACTAACCGTATAAACGCAGCTCGTGCATGAGCAAGAGCCAGAAAGACAGATGACTGTACAGATGTGCAACCAGGTGAATGCAGTTACTGTATTCTGTCATCCGTTCTGCATCTTACAGGAGATTTTCTCACAGGCTACAATAGTGAGGGAACACTGATCTACAGCCCCCGGACTCTCTGAAGGGCGGCAGACTTCCTTACCACCCTTAAACACCTTTGAACATTTTTTCCTGTGCACAGCAGGCCCTTGTCCTGTGCTCCAGCCTGACCACCCACTGTTGCTTGTTGACCAAACACACAGTGCCTGGAGCCTGCACTGACACAACCGGGGTAAGATTCCTTTCAAGGACACCGCATAGAGAATTTCAATTTGTCTAGGCAAGAAATTAAGGGAGTAGAATAAATTACCTCAAAATTAACCTGCTCACCAGATGAATGGCTGCTTTTTATTCTTTTTCTTGAGTACTCTTTCTTGCTAACTTTATACACACAATTACTTTCAAACTGACATTCTAAAACAATCACTAAGAAAATGGGTTATATTTTTAGCAAAAAGATGAATGCAAAAGACTAAAATTGCTGCACTCAGTAAGAAAATGGGTTATATTTTTAGCAAAAAGATGAGCGGAGAAGATTAAAATTGCTGCATTTAGGGAAAATGCATTTTTCGAATAAACTTACGAATGAAAAGCCTTTTTAACTTTAAGCTATTTTTCCTGGTGCCCAATGTATCTAGAATGAAACTATTTTTTTTCATTTAACAAAAATGACAATTTAGGCTATTATTATTTCTACTGGTATTCTAGATATTTCACAACCAGCATAAACCTGACCGTCAGTCCTGCAGGCCAAACATACTGAAGCAAAAGCCAAATACTTTAGGTTCAGCTTGTAAATAAAAATGACCTCATTTTACTGGCACTAGCTTCAGTGGACACTAACATTTTTAGCAGCTTTGAAAAACAACTTCTACTGAATCACTCAGAAAATGATTTAAAAGACTATAGTAGACACCAAGGTACAATTACGGCCATATAAGAGAGTTTTACATTATCTTCAGTGGTACTAGCTTTTCCATGTTGGCTTTAAGCTACCTGTGCTTCTTCTTTTAATCATTAATATTTACTGTCTGTGGGATATGTTCTTATCTTTTAAGCAAAAGATCTTTTTTACACAAAAAAACAACGGTCCTTGCAGTTCCCAAGATGCCAGATTCTACCAAAAATATAAACAGCAAAATAACAGGTACAGGAGATAACAGTGAAAAAACAAATCCAGTGTCAAATTCTCTATTAATTCATATTTTAATTTGCCTGATTAATAACCCCATTAAGGCTTTGCTCGACATTTGCTGCCAAAAGAGTATTTCTGCTAGGGACGGGGGATGTGGGTTAGACATGAAATGGCTCCCAGCTGCAAGAAGTCTTCTTCCAGATGTACAGTAAGCAAAGGCAATGGAAGAGAACCAGCTGCTAGGATAACAAATCGAAAAGACCCTTTGACACAAGCCTTGCTGGCCTGTCTGATCCAACAAAGACAGATCATTCCTTGCAAGGTGATCAGGACCCTAGTGTGGTACAGAGGAACGAGCACTGCGGTCCAGGGGTCCTTGCCCTTCCCTCGGCGGTTACGCTGGCACCACATGAACACACGCCCCCCGTGCCACTGCAGGGACGTGCATCACAGCTTGAATGCTGGAAAACAGGGACTTTTCTTTTCAGCAATTAGAATTACAGCAAAAGTCTCGCTGACCAAACGAATACTCCCCCGCTTCCAGAAGTGTTTCAGTGCCAGGAACACTCACAGGCTGCATATTACATATTTTGTACTCCAAAGGGCAGCAGAAAGATCACACTACAGCTTTGTTATTGTTTCTATTTACACTTTTAGTTTCTTAAGAGCCTAATGGATTGCTTACTTACCCTAATATTACATAACATCTCAAAAAGATGTGTTAATAAATGAAGATATTTTTCAGTCACTTCAAAGACAACTGGATTAGCGGCCCCCTCCGTTTTAGCTCGCAGGCTTATGAAATCTACACAGCTAAAATTAAGCCTAAGCAATAACCACTGGCCACACAGAAAATGGTCTTAATCTCTGAAACTTCTTTCCCTCACACTAATGCTAAGAATCCCATTGCTTAACTTATTTTGGCTCTCTGCCCAGCGCTCCAGGCAAATTTTAAACTAAACCTCATTTATTTACATTTATTTTCATGCCATTTTACGTCACTATATCCCCCATGTTTCCTGTACTCCAACAAGTCTGAGGAACCAAGAATACAGTCAAAAACTAAAGGGATGCCCATTGACTATGGAATTTGCGAAGTAAAGTTAAATTTGTGATTTTTTTAATAGAAGGTAACACTTTATTATTCAGACACCAGGTCTGAAAGTTCCTGGACTTTATTCAAATTGAATGTTCAGAAGTAGCTCAGAGTATAAACAAACCAAGGTATGAAATATTAGCACAATCTACTGATATCGGCTCTCTATTGATGGTGATTTAGGAGATACCTTTCCGAGTGAGCATAGTGTTTTTCCAAATGCTAAGCTTTACATTTGCAGTCATCAAAAAACGTTCTTTCTTTCGCCTGAATATTCAGTCTCATGCATCTTCCTCTCCCTAACAATATCTACATAGGAAAAAACAGGAACAAAGTTTCTCTAACTACCTTGAGTTCTTCTGTGAGTGATATGAAATAGCAATAACAGCATATAATCAGATTTATAAAACGAATCTATCAATATTTCAAGCAACTAACTCTCAGGAGTAAAAACAAGGTTTCAAAAACAATGAAAGAACATGAATGCCTATCCCATTTGCAAGGTAGATAAAATAGAGAAAATATTTAAAAGCTAATAAATCCAATAAATCCATATATTTCCAAGCATGACTGCATCAGTAGGACTAGAGCTCCAGACGTTACACCTAGGTTCCATATCCCTTGCTGCACCTTTAATAGAAGAATTTGTTCGTATTCAAGAAAAGGAGGAGAGCTTAATGTAAGGGCACTAATACAGGATTTCTGTGACTTAGGCATTCCCTGTACCGTCTAATGCTTCCATGACATCTCTGACTCTACTGTTCGGTCTCTCAATCCTGATTGCCCATACTTAGGAGAGCATGGAGCAGGAAAAATTTTAAATCACTGTCACACACAGATATTCACTCATTCCTTGCAATGCATGGGTTTGGACTATTTCATAATGTTAAAATGCTCTGCCTACAGTTTTTACCTCAGGAATCAGAAGGTGTCTCAAGACAGTACAGACTGAGAAGGACAGGCTAAAAGCAGTGATCACCGAGTAACTGTACCTGAGTTTGTTAATGAAGTGTTATGCTACATAACTCAAGTCTGATCAACAAACCAATAGGGTTGCTTAAGGCTGAGAGGAAACTGTACATTAGTACACATACAAAAGTATTGCTCATATACATTTTAGGACAGTCTCTTGTTCCGATTTCTAACAGTGTAACACACAGGCAGCAGTGAAACCCCTGCTAGAAAGCATCCTGCCATGATCTGCATCCCCATCCTCTACACCCTCTATCACAGTAATCGTCCTGTCAAACATGAAAGTCTGTAACAGTAGCTCAGATTAATTTATATCCTTGATCATTATTTTTAATCTTCATTTCATGGAAATAAATTACAAAATGCAAGCACTGTTGTACAGGATTACAGAAAAATCCTCATGTTATTCACATCATTGGATAATAAACACAATCTGCTATCTATCAGATTATGGTATCTTTTATGATTAATATCCATTAAAATCAAAATAAACTTTTGATGGAAGAATTCGGTGTTGCAGCTGCCAGCCTTTATTTCAGGCTACCACATTATCTGACAAAGTTCGTCACTGCCTTATGTACCTTTCAATTTTTGGAAGTAATACTAACACTAGCTGAGCAAACTAAGAGAAAAAAAGAAAGCATTTAAAATACATAGGGCTTCTGATAGCCCCCAAAACAAATTCCAGGAGCCAACTCCAAGACCATTACAGCACTGGTAACTTGCCCTGCGTTGTTCTTCTGCGCTGCAGAGACCACACTGTGCTTCAGAGTTCTGCTCTGAACGCTTCACAGTTCTATGACAGGCTTATGAAGGACTCACATATAATTTTTATATATATATATATATGGTTTATATATATGTATGTATGTATATATATATGTATATATATATATAAATTCGCAATTTTTGTACAGGGCTTCCATTTACCTCAGAACATACAGCAGCTCCCTCCCTTTTTCAGCTATGCTTAACAAAGCTTTGAATGGACAAGGGGGCATCACTGCCCTTGGGGAAATAGAAGGAGCCTATGGAGGACGTAGAAAAGTAGGTTTACTTTTTGTCAATAGTGGCCTGGAAGATATGATACACCACTGAACCTTTTAAAGAAGGAAAAGATTGTATTTATGTATAAGAAAAAGAAAATAAAGTAGTAATGATGAATGAGACAGCCTTCTAGTGGTTCAGGCACCACTTGAGAATACACTATTGACTTGTTGCTAGTGATTGAATTTGGAAGAACTTACTTGAATTCAGCTTTTCCGTTATGTTTTTCATATTGTTTAACAAACACTGACTTCCTATCTCACCTGCACCACAAGCTGCGAATAAATCATTCAAATGATTTATCATTAAAATAAATCATAAAAATGATTTCATAATAAATCATAAAACATTAAAATGATTTGATGTTTGTTCTTTGACAGTCAACTACAAAATGCTGTCTAGGCTTCTCAACAGAGAACTAACCAAAGACTTTTAAGGTAGGTAAGAAAAGCAAAGGTTTTGGTCTAATTCTGAATCCATTTGATAGGATTTTAAGATATTAAAGTTCACCAGGTGTAACAACTCAGAGCACTTGTCTGCTCTGAAATTGATAAATTGAAAGCAAAATGGTCCGGTACAAACTCAGCTGCAAGCTGAGGAATAAAGTTGGTGCGTAGATTCTGCTACAGAGTTTTAAGTTTATTCCTCAAGAGTTTTCGATCTGTCAGTTTGAACCTACAGACTCACAGTTAGCAGAACAGTTAAGAACAGCCAGAAATTTTGGGGATGTCCAATGCAGAACAGTAATCTTCATCTGCATATTCCATCACTTTCAATATGAAGACTACTATATACAGACTACCATATACTACTATAATATATGATGTATATTATTCCTACTCAAAAGCGAATCCCAGAAAAAGATTCAATACACTTCTCAAGGACTCAAGGAAGTATCAACCTTATGACCTACCTTTGCTGCCAAAGGCTGATACATAGAAGAACCTTTTTTTAGAAACAAATTTTAAATGGAGGACTTTAGAGTTTAAAAATTTGTTACTATCTTCACTTAGAAAAGAGCCTACCAATTTACAAATAGATAAACCACATTTCTAGTTTCTTCAGGTTGGTTAGATTTTTCCAAGCCATGTAAAAACTATTTAATATCTATGAGTGGAAAAAAAAAATCCTGTTTGAAAAGTATACATCTACTAAAATAGACTAAAATACATTCCATGTCTCTGATCACAATCAACATTGCTCTACTTGGCAGTTAATATCACTTCTTCCAATTTTTCTTTTCTACTTCTCCCATAGGCTGTATGTCAAAATTGAGGTTCTTTGGAAAGGAGAAAGTGAGTTTAGCAACCTTAATTTGCTCCACTGGATATTAAAGGATAAATACCATCTACCAGAATCAATTTTTGAGTATTTTTCAATCTGCAGGATTGGTTAGCATCACAAAATAAATAAATAAAAATAAATAAAAAAGGTTATTTAAATGAAAGAGATAAACTCTGTATTATATTGGCAATTATACTAGATAGCAAAGTTACGTAAAATGTAAAGTTATGCTGGCTCTCACTATGAGCTAAACAAAGTTGCTGACAGTAAGGCCTTTTAATATTAAGCCCAAGGTAATCAGAAAGATTCTTTTTGCAAGAAAATCACCAAATATGTTGAGAGTTTCAAGACAATATAAAGAACCAAGGCACACATCTCTTATTTTGCAGGAACATGCTTATCAAAAGTATTTGCATTACTACAAACAAAACAAAAAAAAAAACAATGAAACAGAAAAACCCCAAACCAAGCCTTGAGTACTTAGTATCCTCATGCTTTTATTATTCTTGCTAAGATGTGAAATCTCTATACATCATTTTGCAAGTTGAAGGACGAAAAAAAGAAAAGCTTAGAATGTCTTCATTTTTACAAGTGAGTTTTGCTCTACAACAGTTATTTGGTGTTGCAGGAAGGAGAGATTTGGGTTTTTTTGAAGGAGGAAGGTGTGGGTGTTCTAAATGTTGACCAAGACTCTAAGAATCCAACCTGGTGTTCCAGCTGATCCCATAGTACTCAAGACCATTTTGTAAAACAAACACATTCTGTACAGCCATTAGGCTGCAACTTAGAAATGTGCAATCGACATCATTGCCATATTTTAAGCACGCAGTGAACCCTATACCTGATATCACAACCTTTGCTAAAGCAAAAAGTCTAAGCATCCTACTACATTTTTTAGCACATTTCTGCAGCCATTCCAGTTCAGTACGATTTCTGTGGTTTCTAGAAAGAGATCATCTTATTTGGTTTGGGATGCACATGCAGTAACACTAAACCTGGGGATTATTTACAAGCCAAGAGAAGCCAGATTCCAATATTTCTGTTCATTTTGGAATTATCACCAAATTCAGGAAGACTCCTTGAGAAACAAAGCACTACTCGCCTAACTTAAGAACTGAATTTTCAGATTTTACTAATAGAAATGCCAGCACAGTAACCCTCCCACCTGTTCCCGTTTGAAAATACATCTATGCGACTGACTCCCTTAATTGATTGCTCAATTGTTAGGATACCTAAAAGTAGGACTACAAGGGCATTTCTCCCAGGAGCCACACTAACAAACATGGAGCACAACTACATATTCATATAGTTCTAAATTTTTAAATTGTCAAATGGTATATATTTAGACATCCTCATAGGTTTGTGTCTAACAGCATAATCTGAGTGTTGAAACTGCACATGAACAAAGAAGAAAAACGCATTAACATTCACTGCATAACGAGACAAATACACATTTTTTCCACAATGCCCCAGTGTCCTTCATATCTTTGTACTACTGGCATATCCTCTGACAAAGAAACCTAACTGGTGGATTCAGACAACAATCTGAATTTAAAGTGACCCTACTGAAATGTTTCTAGAGGAAAGTAAACTTTGGATGAAGGGCTGAAATGTAATGTTTTCTCATGTAAAGAGCTTAAAAGATATATGTTAAACAAAAAGAAAACTCTAACCACTGTTTTGTTTTCATAATATAGTGGGAAAAAAGGAAAAATACAAATCAGTATTCAACTCTGTGAAAAACCATCAAAATTGAGACGAAGAAAAAAAACAAATATCATTTGTACGCTAAAACTTGGCAAATAAAAGGCAATGCCAAATTCCTAAGTGTCAAACATATATATAACAAAAACATATCCTTGCCTTTTTGTTCTTTAACGTAGCTCTCCTTACAGTTGTGCATGAGCTGCAGAATCCACTGATGTTGAGCACCAATGCACTGCCAAGCGGGGTCCCCAGGCGCATGAAGATCAGAAAGATATCTGTAAAAGCCAGTCCAAAAATCACAGCTCTGACTGGACACACTGAAGGCCTCATTAAAACAGACCAAAGATGTACAGAGAAATATCTCCTTTTAACATCATTTTAAAAATTGAAGAAACCTTGCTAAGACACATTCATATTCAATGCAAATGCAAGCTTTGCATTCTCCCTTCCTAATTTAGTGAAACAAAGTTCCATCTAAAACCACCTTGCAGAAATACATAAATATAACCGAAAATACATATTAACATGATATTAATTATGTCTCTAGGTAAGTACTTGAGAAACACAGTTCTTTATCTGCCAAGGTTGCAGCTCAGCACTTCACATTTCACTTGGAATCACTGTTAACATCTCAAGCATGTAAAATATGGTATTTTTCTTTCCATTTTATATGCTCTCATTGTAGCATCATGTAACTGTAGCAGGCAAGTACAGAAGGAATTAATTTTTGGATGATCACTCACGTCAGCACACACATGCACAAATGAATGTAAATGAAGATCTTGATTATTTTTGTTGCATTAGGATGTACACACAGTGTGAATACATACACAGGATAAGGCAAGAGATTGGAACTTTTTAATGGAATTTCTAACAAGTGGAAGCAAAATTCCCTCTGTCTTTGGGGAGAGTTCAGAGTGTGTTCAGAAGTCGGCTGCTGTGACTGCTAAGAACACAGGAGTAGTATAGGCCACTGTAGGATTCAAGTCTATGTGACTTTCAATGGTAATTTCAAAATAATGCTCAAAAAGCAGTAGCTGCTTTGCTGCTTAATGTGTCCAACTATATTCTGCAGTAATTAGACACAAGACATACAAAAGCGCAAGATGACCAAGATGAGGTACCTTGATTGATAATCTTAAGCCCTGCAAGGAATATATAACCTCTTCTAACAAGTTTTATTACTACAAGGCTGAGTAATGTTAATTAGGACTGTATTACAAAATTCCGACTTTCTTGAGAACTGTCTACAGTACTTGAACATGCAAAATAAACTGTTTGTCAAAGTACAATCAGTTGGATGGCTGAGGAGATTACACAAGCAACCATTCTGAATGAGTGATATTTATAAATTATGAGCTCAAGTCCTTCATCAGTGTTCAGGAGGACTTTAGTTTTTGTTTAGACACAAAGGTTTTTTTCTTTTTTTCTTTTAAAGAAAAAAAAACACACATAACTGCTAGTCTTGGAAAAAGAAATGCATCCCCTCAGCTGCTAAGTGATATAGTAAATTGTTTTTGAACAGTTTAATATAATTACCAATATAAATAGTGTAACAAAGTAAGAGAAGAATATGGATTGAAGCCTAATCATAAATATAATACGCATAGACATTCAAAACAAATGTACCGAAGAAGAAAAAGAAAAAAAAAAAAAACTTGTAAATATAGAGGATTTATTTCCTTTTATGGAAATTATTTTATTAGGAGGATACAGTTAATTTATTTTTAACTAAAGTGATCTGAAGAAAGTTTTCTTCACACCTTGCCGCCAGGGACACATAGAAGTATAATGTCCATTAGCAAAGCTACATCTGTATAAACTTTGTATGCAGGACTTATGCTAATTCGTTAGCATCAAGTTATTCAAGATTTGTGCACACCTTGCTCGGTTTTGTTATAGTGCTGCAGATGTGGAATAAACTGTGGAATTACATGACCACAAACAGCTTTAATGACGGCTGGAGGCTTAAAGATTTAATGCTTCTCCAGGTATGGAGCTGGGGAAAAACTACAAAGCTCAGAATCCTAAGGAGATACAGCTCCAAATCCAGAGAATTTTTGGAAGAGCTTGTAAGTCCTGGGTCAAATATAGGAGCTTTCCTTTAAGGTTTTCAAGATTGACATAGAAAACAAAAACAGAACAGTAACACATCCTTCAAAGGTGCAAAACGCTTAGCAACACATCTCAAAACACAGTTATAATAATTATGTGATATTGCTATAGCTCCCCAAAGAACGAGGAACA
Organism: Nothocercus julius; assembly: GCA_013398735.1. Lineage (NCBI taxonomy): Eukaryota > Metazoa > Chordata > Aves > Tinamiformes > Tinamidae > Nothocercus > Nothocercus julius. The sequence goes on along the minus strand of VZSV01000039.1, from coordinate 4,023,913 downwards.
TTATGTGTGTGTTAGGCTGTTCATCGTCCAGCCTCAGAAATAATGGGATCTGAGTCTCCAACACTGCAGTTTGTCCTGTGTAGATCGGGCTCCACACAAAATACCTAAGACTTTGAGGAGGTATCAGAGAGCTTTAAGAATGCCTCACACAGTACTGCATTTAGTCTAAATTTTTAAGATAATTAAAAATAAATAAATAAATAAATAAAAACAAAAAACCCACGGTTAATTCCAAATCACAAGGCATAAGGTATACAGGAATAAGGAGATCCAACTGACTAGTATTAGTACACCTGAAGTAAACTTTGACATTCCTAAAGATATCAGAAAAATTGGGAATTTCAATGAAAACTGGGGAAATAAATCATGCTACAGAAATATATTACTTAGAATGAGTAGTAAAAGAGCCAAACCCAAATTTGAATGAAAGTCTGTACTAAAAAAAACTTTTTAATGTCTCCATTTCAATCAAGATAAAATAGAACACACATAAATAGTCTATTTTGAGATTTGCAACTTGTGAGTAATTGTTTCAGACTAGACTTGCAATATGATGGTTTATAGGAAGCATCAGAATCTAAACATGAGTTTTAGACTAAAAAAAGAAAAAAAAAAAGAATTAAATCACAGTTATCTTTGATTCAATTACTCCCATTTGAGATATGTTCTTTATTACTTAATAAATCATCAACTGCCTACTGGCGTTATTTATATACTCATAAAATTTTTAAATATTGCAGTTATAGCTTTAAAGTATTTGTGCTTATTATTCCCCACACCATTAGGAAAGAGATTTAGGCTTGATTACCTTATATAACGTTTCTGATCATGCAATGTTGATGGAGTTTCAAGCAGCTTATCCAGCAGAAGTTCTCTTAAAGCTTCAATTCTGGTTTCAACTTCAGCGTAATCTAGGAGTAGAGAGAGGAAATAAATCCAATGTGTGCCGTCAGCAGTAGAGAGAACTGAAAATTAACTTATTTTTCTAGGACATACGAACCTTCTGAACTCAATGCAGTAATTGATATAACGCATTTTATAACAAGTTACATCTGAAAAGTTTGAATGCAACAGCATTACAAAACAGAAAATAAGACTTTGAAGTCTTTCAAAAATATGCCAACGAGGGACACACTAAGTCATATCCTTTAGTTACTGAAACCTGCTACATGTCCGGTAAAACAAAGCCTCAATAATAAACAAATAAAACTGGCCGCCATCTCCTATTACACTTGTTATTTTCTAGTACATATCTCAGTCAGAAACCTGCCAGAAATATTGTTTAGAAATTGTTCAGAATCTAAAGAGAACTCCATACAAACAAAAGCTGAGACCCACATAAAGCTCCCCAGACTATTATGTGTTTTTAGCCTTGCAATTAAAACATTGAAAATAAATAATAGATCTCAAATCTTACATTTTTTGAATACTTGAACCTCCGTCTTTCCAAAGAGTGACTTGGCTTTTTCATAGTCATTAATAACCACGTCATAATCACCCTTAAAAGTAAGCAAACAAAATTTGCATTTATCATAAAAATGATAATACAGACTAATTTCAGGAAGGAGAAAAATATTTTTAAAGGATTATACCTTTTGGATATTCCTTTCGATATTTAAGGGAAGGTTGAAAAGAAATTTAAAACGCTGAAGGACATTAAGTGCATTTCTCGTTGAATCAGCCTTGTCCTTGCGACCCAGCACTTCTTGGAATAAGGTATCTGCTGTGTTGCTGGCTCCTATTTTAAAAAGGATGAAAATAAGAAAAGTAAATCAGGTAATCAGTACAAATTAGATACAGATTTTTCTCATTTTAATGACTGACATATTTATTCATGTTTTTTCAGAGCTAGTGAAAAAGTACTGCTAACATTTTATTCTTTTTTGTACTAACATTTTGCAATTTATGAAATACTGTTTCAAAGTGAAACACTTAGCATTTTAATGTGGTAAGTTTCCTGAGCAATTAAAAACAATCACACTCCCCTATTTCAAATGCTTAACTTAGTTTCAGATATTTTATAGTTTACTTTGGCTCCTGATCTACACTTTACAGCTAAATTATGCATCTCAGGATACAGAAAAGTCATACAAAGTTTTCCTTTTAGAACAGTATAATTTCATTATGTTAATTAATGTCATAGCTTCAAGACTTATTGCTGTAGGTTTTGTGAACTTTTTTTGTTGTTTTTAAATTAAATCTAGAGAACGATTAATACTATTTGATAATTAAATGAGTCATTATTGAAAGCAACAAGGATTATATCATAGACGATAACGTTACTGAGACTATAAGAAGCTACTCATTGCAACAGAATAAACATAAATAGTCTTCACATAACTTTAAATCTCTTGCTGGCTTCACTGCATACAGGATCAAGGCCTTGGTCTACAATTTTAGGCAACAAAGTTTCTACATTCTAATAGAATATTCTTCAATAAATACATTCTTAAAAACTTTTTTATTCAGACTACAAAACATACTGTGTTGTACTAAATATTCCCCATAATTTCCTTTACACAGAATAACAGAAAGCCATTTATAGTAGGAAAGATTTACATTGCATGCGAATATTTGCATTTTTCAACTTGTGCCTTATTTTTTATTAGCCAAAGAAACAAAAAAGTGGAACTGTTTTAGACTTTTTGATCGCTGCCTGTAAAAGTTTCTACATTATCTGGTCTAGTGACTATACTTTAAGCAAAGATGAAAAAAATTACATCAGTCTCACTGGGTGGCGTGCATGCCATTTTCTCTAGTCAACACTGTGGGTGGCCTGCTCATGTTAAAAGTAGTCTTTGTGAAATAATTGTTATATCTAAATAATGTTTAAAGTTCGTTGAAATTTTGAAGCCCTCGTGTAAAAAATGCTTTGTGAGGATTGCCATTTCTACTACATACCATTTAACTTAAAATACTTTAATCTGTTAAGCAGAAATACATAATGAAACAGCTAGCTGGACATTTAAATGCAGAACATAGATAAAGTTGGATTTTCTTTTTCTTGAGGTTATAATAGATGCTTGTTTCATAAATCCTTCCAGTAAACAAAATCTGTTTTGTTTGAATCAATATGTTTCTTGTCCATTCTTGTAACAGCCAAATAACAAGCAATGTGCTAGTTTTGGCAATTACAGTTATATTCACAAAGCATTTTTCTTTACTCATTACAAAAAAAAACTTTTCAAAGGGCAATTGAGAACACCAGGAATTGCACAGTACTATCTATCTTTAGTTTAAAACAAAACATGGCTTCATTTCCTTATGACAATTTGCTCTGGATTTGTCTGCTCTGTACAAATTTTATTTTTATTTCATAATAAAGCCCTAATTATCCAACAGTTGTCTTCATAGAGCCTGACAGAAATGCCATATAAGAGAGAGAATTAGATTGACCTCTTCTAAGATACAATCCTTTGTGAAATTATACTAAAGCATAAATACATACATATATACATATCTGTTTAATAACTTAAGATACTGAATTGTGCATCCAAACACTTATAATTACACCTACATGATCAAATTCTGCATTTACTGTCCTATGCAGCTTCATCCCAACAATTTGGCAAACTGTCTTAATACATTCAGACTCCCTAATTAGGCTCACAAAATATTTCTCAAAATTTGCACCTAAATAAAACCCGAGATTGATTAACGATTCGAAGATTTTTAAAAACAGCGTCTTCAACTCATGGATTACAGAAGCACTTGAAAGTCAATTCTTCATAGAATAGTAACTAAGGCCACTTTTGAATGGCCAGAAAAGAAACAAGGCTTTCATCCTAAACTACTTTGCATAATATTGTTTACTCTTTTTAAATCCCTGTATTCCTACCCCCCTGCCTCCCACCAGTCATGACTTGCAAAGTATCAGGAGGAAAAGGAGCCAATTCTTTTGGCAGCCGAGCTAAACCTAACACCACTTGAAGTGGCTGGCACAGGTTCCTCTAACAGGCCAGCTTGCAAAAGACTATCCCAATCACTTGCATATAGATTTCAGCCAGCATTTATCAAATGAAAATGACTGCATATTACAGGTAGGTCTGTCTCATACTTATCTGTAAAAGACAAAGTCACGACCCTGCAAGATTTGACCATTTTCCTCATTTATGCAAAAGATTTTAACATATTTTTGTCAAAGGGAAAGTGCTCTCCAAAGGATCTGTGCTTAGTGCACGGTGTGGCGTTGATACAGAGCCCTGGGGACTGCATCTACAAGAAGTCATTGATGCCTTTTTTCCCTTACCTTACTTGTATCAAGAAGATTTTGGCACACAAGCCACTCGGATAGTAAATATACGTATGTCAAGTTTTGCATTCCAGGCAACACAGGGTGTTCAAAATTACACCTTTAGTGTTAACATTAATGTACTATTATGAGCAAAACTAAAGCTGTTCACAACAAACAAACAAAGACCCTGTTTCCCTTCTGTTCCACACATGCACAGTTACCGCTTTATTCACGCAAGAGAACAAAACCAGCGAACTCCCATGCCACCTTCCCTTTTTCATAAAACACACTCAGACTTTCCAACACAGACTCGGCGATCTGGATGTCATTCCTGCTTATTGATACAGCACTAAGGGAAACATCCCTTCCTCTGTGAAAAAAATCACAATGAAACAAAGTAAAATTATCTTGGCAAAATTCCCAGAATTAAAAAAGTAACTTTTTGATCTGAAGAAACACATACCAAGCTGCAGTAAGTTCAAGTAATCTTTCTCAACAAAATCCTACAACTAATACATAGAAACACAGAAAAGATGGTGTTAAGAACTTTCCTGAATTTCTAAAAGAATACTAATTCCAAATAGTCTGAATGACAGCACGTTAAAAAAAAAGAAAAATATCCCATCGATAGACCTTGTTATTGAAAGGGATGTATTTTTCTCCTTTGCTGAAAGTATTTTCAATCTTGGTATTCAGCTTTGATTTAAATTTTTAATTTAGATATAGCTTCCATAGCAATGTCTACTTTTGTCTTTTGTTTCCTTTGTACACTTAAAATTGAGATGCCTCCAAAATTCATTTAAATTAAAGTCTGGAGGCTTCCTTTATTTTTTATTCTTTGTTATCATAAACTCCATCCTTTGTCCACTGAAATTCAGGGCAAAAGTTGCCACTTCTTCAAAAGTTGTGGTTTCACACCCTAAAACCACTACCATCAAAAGAGAAACGGCAAAACAGAGTACCCTGTTTTCTGCTTTCTACCATATTCCAAGCAATATATTAAAACCTGTTATAAAGCCCAAAGTCCATAAATAGTTGCTGGTAGACAGACAAAACTTACTGTTCAGGACGTTCTCCAGTTTTTGCGTCATGGATCCTTCTACTTTTTCCGTTCCATCCGCTTCCAGTTTTTGATGGATTGCTGGAATAAAGCGTTTAGTTAAAATGCAGAACATTTTAATAGGTGGGAATACATTTCATCAAAGTGACATTTTTAAACATTATTTTTTCAAAATTAAAGTGTTATTTTTCTTGTTAGACATAAAAAATACAAACATGTTTCATGGCAGCATAGTCTAGTGTAGCACAGGGCTGAGTGCCAAGCACTGCAGAATTTTAAGCATTACTTTCACACAGACTTCCTGTACATACAACCCTTAAAAAAAATAATAAAAATAAAAGCTGGTAGGAATAATCCTGATTAGTTGTCTTGTAATATGGCTGTTCTTTCTATTTAGTGCTTTGAAATCTAAGCATCATTCAAATACAAAATATTTTTGCTTTGTAGGGCAAAACCAGTCTTTTATATTGATCTCACAGAAAAGGTATTGTTAATAATTAAAGAATAGAAAGAGAGTCATAGGGGATCCAAATGACCTCAAAATCAAGTGTCAGAAAACTCCCCAAATAAGTTGTTTACATCCGTAAGAAAGCAATCATTTACGTAATTTCAGTGTACCTTGTAGCAACAGCCTGCACTAACCACTACACAAAGAGCACTGTGGTGTTTTTGCTGAAAACCACATGAAAATAATGGGGGTGCTTTGTTTTGAGAAGATGCTATTTTTCCTGTCCTAAAATGCCCAGAGCCCCAAAAGTTTGTTTCCACGTAGTACTACTAACAGGTTTGGAAAAAAAAATAAAAATAAATAAATAAAAAAAAACAGTATCAGCATTAATTTGTTGTTTTCATCATAATTTCTTTGAAAGGAAGGGACAGATTTACCAGCAGACACTGACTCCACTAAACCACTCTGGAAATATGGGTAGCAAATAGAGCGTAAATATTGCTTTCTTCTACTTCCTGTCTCTTATTCAGTCTCCTCTTCCTCTTCGTCTCTGTTGAGCACAACTGATAGAAATCACTGTTTTTTTCTTTTATTTTTTAATGATTATTAGGAACCTTTCATACATGCACCCTACATATATAATTATTTTAAAATCATATGATTTTCCTTTAAAATTTTTAATCTATTAACAATTTTCTCTATCAAGGAGCCATCAGCTCCTGCTGNAGAAGTCTTCTATAAAAGTTACTGCTCCTTCCCACCAGTTCTCAGAAGAATGAAGCTACCCATGAAGACACTGGTGCTCTGTGCTTTTAAGAAAGTGAATAGCGATGCATTTTGGTTTGGAACATTCTGAGCTTTCTTTAAATGAGTCTCCCAGTTGTCCCCAATTACCTTGCTTCTGTTTGCACAGCAGTCTAGGGGTGCTTGAGCTGGATTCTTTTAAGATGAAACCAACTGAAAGTGCACCCAAGAGCCTACTCAAGGTGCTCCAAAAGATACGTGGCATTCTGTCCACAGGGTGATACTCAAGCTAGTCTGAAAAAGTACCCTGAGGGCCAAATAATGTGTACATCAGGCTCTCAGCACCAACTGTCTTCCCCTACAAAACTACTTCTACTTGCCCATGCTACACAGATGATATATAGAAACACTGCCAGATGCTAATTAGTTGAATAGAAATATATTTAAATCATGTTCTTAAGAGTATTTTCAAAACATACTTTCTACTTGGCTGTGGATAAAAAATAAGCTATTTATTGTCTCAAAGATTTTTAAAATGCAATACTTTGAAAGTGTTAATTACACAGCATTAATTGCTGATCAAATAATTAAAACATTACTGCTGAAAGGGACATGACTCAAAAATTCCACGACTGAACTACAACATCTAAACCTCCATCAGAAAGAGCTTTTATTGTAAAATATATACATATACAAAACATACAAAAAAAAGATCAAGATTCCCTTTAATGAACAGAACAGTAAGTTCTGAAAATCTGTGACTTAACATATTATCATTTTAACTAACAATAAGCCACGGACAGCTATTCCTTTATTTTGAAAGCAGCTTACTCAGAAATTGTATCATGATCAGAAATCACCTCCTGAATTTCTTCTGGGGAAACCCAGAAAGAATTATCACATTAAGCCAGTGCACAGGTATTCCAGCAGAGAACAGGATATCAACAGGGGGAAAAATATTTTATCTTTTTAGTTTTTTCCCCAACAAAGTATTAACTAAGTATTAATAAGTTCTAGGAGGAAGGAAAGCACTGCGTGGTATAAGTGGTTAAGGCATCTTAAACATGTATAACAGGTAGAGTAAACCAAAAGGGATTTATTGGACCATTGTGTTAAGCTATCTTAGGACATAGTGAAGAAGTGTAGGCCTATTAACTACTCTTGGTACACATGAGGGCACTTGTTGAATTCCTTACTACATATTTAACAAGCTGCTTGCTTTCTTCATGGTGTTTCTACCCATTAAATTCAGATATAGCAATAAGACATGCATATGTATGCCAAAGTTGTGCTATGAAAAAAGTTTTCAGAGGGAAAAATGCTATGAAAAATGCTTTACTAGAAAGTCTAAACTTTGTTTGTGTTAAGCAATTTTTAGAAAGCTAAGTAAATGTTCCTTCCATAGCGAACCCTCTGACTTACAAGTTTAAACAAGAAAAACAGAAGGCAGTCAAGAAAAATATCTGTTGAGCTAATCTGGTGGGAAGGAATTTAGAGATGCTCGTGTTATTCTTTCATCTTGGACCAATATCATGTAATGGTGGACAATTGTAGTTTGGGATGATTCCCCTTCTTCTCACTATTTCCAACCAGCACGCTTCCTTTTGCTGGATCTAGCAATCACACCAGTGCAGGGCGGAGCTGCAAACTGAGCAGATGGAAAACTAATTCAGCAAAAGAAAAGGGTTTTTACCCACCAGTGAGCCTGTCTAAAGCAAGCCAGAGCTGCATCATGGCAATGCAAGGGAAGAGGAAGGGGCAAGCTTCCGGAAAGGCCAGGTGGAAAGCAAGCCTGCACCTCTGCCTGCAGCCAGTAGTTAGATCAACTCCAACTGCACCTTCATACTGTGGCCAGTAATGAGTTGAGGGTAAGAGCAGCAAGGAGCAAGTTTTAGGGTTCCTCCTGAAGGCCTCAAAAAGAGGGGCATGGGCAGCATATTGATTTTTGAACTGTGAGTCACCTGGACTTACTCGATATGAACTATGCAAGTTGGAACAGCAGCTGGAACTGAGGTCACTTCTCAGTATTTCCAAACCCAGCAGAGCCCATCTACAATTACAAGAAGCTTTAAGGTAAGAAGCACAGAGTAAATAAGGTGAGGATATTTTGGAGCTTTGACACACACTTTGACCATGTGCAGAAACAGACCGGCCTTTTGTACCACCCTTGCCAATAGGTATTCCAGTTTCCCAGCTAAGTCAGATTATTTGAGGCTTGAAAACTTCACAGCTTCAGTGAAGCACTAACTTTTAATAGGAAGAGGCTAAGCACAGAGCTCACAAGCTCTAAACTGCGACCCAATACTTCCGTTCTGTCAAAACAAAAGCAGTAGTTTAATCTGGCAAATAAACCAAAATACAGGCCCATAGCAAAATAAACTGCAATTAAATTCATTGATGCTTGTGTAGAAAACAATTTGATTTCTTCTAAGGAAGGATAGGGTTTGCTACTTGGCAGCTGTAAATCTGTAACAAACCACACTTGTCAGGGTTATGCAATTTTTGACTTGCAAATTTAATTTTTGATTTACTCATTAGATTTTTATGTAGATGTATTTTGAGATAAGCACCAAGGAGTGATATTCTCAAAACTTCCTATGCCTAACTCAAAACAAAGCAAACTCAAAGCAAAACACATGCAAGTATTTACTATTTTCTAATGAGAAGAGGGACAGACATGCAGTTTAGCATATCTGTAAATCTTATCCATATGCACAGAAATATTATTAAAGAAAAAAAATGTAACCAAAATATATCAAACCATTTTAATCAGATGCAGAAAACAAGAAGAAAAAAATGACAAAAAGGAAAGACTGATTCAGCAAAGTAGTTCTGAAGCTGTGGATGGTAAAAATAAACAGCTTGGTAAACATAAACTTGAAGCATAGTAATGGAAGGAAGGATATATATATTTTTATATATATATATATATTTTTATATATGTGTGTGTGTGTGTATATATATATATATATACACATGTATATATACATGTGTATATATATATACACACACACACACACATATATAAATTGCACATCTTATCATGCCTTCAGGATTGCAGCAAACGCATGAATGCAAATGATTTTGTTTTCCTTGTGAAAAAAAGATATATATGCACATTTTTTCTTTCTCTACTTTGAAGAGAACTTTTTGAATACGAGAAAGTACAAGTAAAGGAAGTTTTTACGGAAATAGGAGGCCAAACATTATAGTCTAATGCCTCACAAATTTGTGAGGCCAATAGCATCACAAATTTGTGAGGCTTTAAAAAGCTTTGCTCTCATGAAGCACTGTATAACATTTCTAAGGAAATATTTCAGCAGAAGGCAATAAAGATAGTGGATCTGCTTATAGCTCCACCAAAAATTCCATGATTTGACTATGGAGAAAAACAAACAAAGAAACCAACAAATAAAACTTTGAGCCTTTTGCCAATCAGGGCAAGCTAAGTTTTACTTATTCACAGTTGCACTAGAGTAACAATTGGTCTGCTACGGGACCCAATCACGGGCGCTGCACAAAGAGGAGGCCTCTCCTTGAGCGCATCCTACCTAGAACCAAGTTATATCCTTCACTGGCAGGTTACTTCTGTATCACACCACCTCTCTTTCAGCACATATTGCTCACAGCATACTCTTTTCTCCTTGTCATCTAGTAGCACGATATGAGAAGCTAGGTTTCAAGCAGCAGACTTGAATCAGCATGGCTATTCTTTCGTGCTTTTGCATCTGTGAGAAGGCCAATAAACATCAGGTTAAAATACACAGCTATAACGCAACAGTTGCTTCTTATTCAGCCCCTCTGCATAATACAGCACAAAGATATCTTGAGCCTTCAGGACACGAGCATCCGCTTGGAAAGCTACACAGTGAACGCAGAGCATATTCCAACATGACTGCTTGGAGGCATGATCTTAATTCATAAAGTTAGGTAAGCTGCCTTGCACCTGCTCTGCGGCACATACCTGTATACCAACTGTTACCTTCAGGTGCCTATCATGATGTAAAACAAATGTCAGATACATGCTGAGTTATCCTGGCGCAACTTGTTCCCATTCCCCTTTGTACCTGACCTCTCTCAATTTCTAGAATGAAAATTCCTAGTAATGAGAGTGAATTGTTTTTTTTACCTCAAGACAACTATTTTCTACTGCTTGAAGCAGGATGAGAAAGAGAGCAGTAATGGACTCACACCACTGAAAGCACTCAACAAAGAACTACTCCATTTACTAGAAGTCAACTGCATAACATGTAAGTAGCAACCATATACTCGAATTTGATTTACTCAAATCCATATGATTAATGAAAACTCATACCATTTGGGAAAACACATTTGAGACTGTAGAAGAAGGGGAAAATGGAACGAGCAATAAAATGTAAATTGGATATATTAAAAAACAAAACCATGACAAGAAGAAAAGCTGGCACAACAGTCTGACACCTTGGTACCTTGCAAAAGCGGTCATGGATTAACATTTCATTGGACAGGCAGGCAAAACGATAAGAGACAGTGAACTGAGAGAAGCATAACAATGCCAAAAGAAAGGACTTCAAAATTAGTTAGCTGCCTCCTGATAAATTATTTGCAAATGGAACCACCAACTAACAAATAGCTGCATGCATTCACTTTCAGTTCAAACATAACTTCTCATTACTCTCTGCAATCCGAAGTTCAAAAAACATTAAGTCTAATCAACAACTGCTTTTGAAGTACACTTAAGAAACAGAAGCAAAGGAACATTTATATGGCAGACCAACATCAGCTTTCAGTTTCCCAAATTCCCAACGTGACTCAGAATTGCATAAAGATCCAGTGGTTTCTTCTGTTTTAGTTTCACAGAAAATGCATTAAACAGACATAAAGGCACCAAAGCCTGTTTACGCACACTGACCCAGACGCTGGATCAGGGACATGTTCACTCCAGAAGCGGCCTTAGGGGATCGCATGCAGAAACACTCTGCAGGAAGAAGCCACATCCACTGGCCAGAGGATGACTCCAACTCTGGCAAACATCATCACACCTTAGGCAAGATACAGAACAAAAAGCCAAGTATGGTCAAATTTCTCCACCAGACTGGCTATCGCCCGGGCCTTACAGACTTCCAAATGGAAATGAGAAAAGGAAAAGACCTATGACAGAGCTAACAGTTCCTCTTTCCTATCTGAAAATCATTTAAAAGGCGCTAATTACACTGCACCAGAAGAACTGTTGATATGACAAAACAGAGCATAAACATAAACCTCAAATTTGTTGAAAATATCATTTCAAAAAACAATGCAGTCTCTTCTTTCCTGTCCAACATGATTCTCAAAGACTCGCGTGTTTCCATGCAATTGGGGAAGTGAATTGGCCATTTCCCTATTTTTCGTTTTACTTAATTAAAAGGCAACTCCACATCCTAACATTTCAAAAACAATTAGATTCAAAAAGTATGTAGCAAAAGTATGGCAAAAGAAATAGTATAAGTATTCTCAAAATAAATTCATTTCCTAGCTCTCCAAAGACACCTGGGTGGGCCATCATTTGCTTCTGACAGTAAAACATTACATCTCTGCAATCACATAAACAGCAGCCCTTTGAGGAATGCTACTTTCTAGGTTGCCACTAGAATTATGGGAAATGAATCAGCTGAAGTCCCTGATGTTGACAAGTGGGTCAAGTTGGGGTGAGCCCCGTTCCCCCTGGCTCAGCTTACAGCTCCCTTTGGCTGACGAAACAAACTTCCTGTTGAACATCTCCTCGGCAAAGTCACCGCCAAAACTGTCAGCAGAGCTAACAGACAGAGAGACATGAGGATCTGATAAGGCAATTCTATTTTCCAGGAAATTAAACCAAGCAGCAAGGGTTCTGGCCTATCTGACCTTTTATTTTCTTAGTAAACACTTTCTAAATCACATAATGCACTAAGCATCTTGGTATTACTTTTTATGGTTTTAGTTGCTTACTCGTGAAAAGATGGTAACTAATTTAAACGGGTGATACAGTTCGATAGCAGACAAAATAAGACTGATCTTACTGATCTCTGCTAATGAGAAAATCTACACCAAAATGAGCAATTAAGGGTTTCCCAGACCAAATTCATATATTTGAAAAAAAAAAAAAAAAAATTAAATATGATTTAAAAAAGCAGGTACACATACAAGTTAAAAAAACAGCTATGAAATACATGTTAATGGATTATACTTCTTACAATGAATTACAAAGAATAAATGAAATACGAAGAAAAAGAAAAAATCCTGCACCAACTAGACTTTGCACCACTGATCACAACCCTCTGAGCTCTGCGATTCCCAATCCATCAATTTCATGCAAGTGTGAATAAAATCTCAGTCCACTCATTTACCCACACTTCCTGAGTGTACCTGGAAGGATGCTTTGGGAGACAACGTCAAAAGCCTTTAGTCTTTCTAAAAAGCCACAATATTTATGCTTTGCATTACTTTTCTGTAAGTCCTACTAAATCTTTATTAACTCAAAAAATAACCTTACAAAACGACACACACGTGAACCAGCAATACTTTTCATCTGTAACAGTAACAAATGGGGAACAGAACTATGAAACTTTTTGACTACTTAATTGCTCTAACTGCAAAACAGATTTGGATGTGAAAAAGAAGTCACATTTTCAATATTTGTTCAGAAGGGTTGAGGATTTCAAGACTTTGAGAATATTTAAGATTTTTAAGGAAAAACAGCCTCTCATTCTACATTCTTGGCATGTAATAAAAACTCAGTTAAAGTCAAAGAATATCAGATCCTGATTCTTCCAAGTGTCTTTTCATATGACCAAAAGCATTTTCTTCAATATTTCCACTAAATGTCTCCATCCTTTTCTTTTGGTACAGAAGTCCTATTCAGATCTAGGTGAAGGTTTTCAAAATTGACCAGTACTAGGTCAAATGTGGGCCAGAAAATAAAGCCAGAAGTCCAGTTACTTTCTGGGATGAACTTCACTTCTTTATATAAGGTTTCCTATCAAAGCATTTGACACTTCTGGAAAAGAAATTTTCTAAACTAAAAATTAGTGAATTAGGTAGCCAAAACCACTTTAAAATGCTGTCATAGAAGTAGAAAGCAGGTTACAGGTTAATCTGCCTGAAGCAGCAGGTGAGACAATGCTACTTTATCTTCTCCCTGCCCCAAGGAAGGGACAAGCAATGCTTAGTGACTGGCCTGTAAATGGCTCTACAGCCAAATGCCCTTTGAGTCAGGCAGGAGCAGCCCTTGGTGCCATCTGGCACTTACCCAAGGCTGTCTTCCTAAGAACAACACAAGCGCTAACTTGGCTGAAGCTGATACGTTCATTTTACTCCATGGCACTCATAACACGAAATCAGTGATCAGGAGTGGTTATCCTACAACACAGCACAGTTATGGAGTAGAGCACAGAAGGACAGGTCAAAGCCCAGAATGACCTGGAAATTCTGGGAATGGCCCAGAACAGTCACTTTCTTATCCAGCACAGTCTCTAAACCCTGATGGCCCATGATGAGTTTTAAACCTGATGAACATTCTATGTTTTGAGTATATGTATAAATGGTGCAGACAAATAATATAATCCTGCTACAGACTGTGTTTGCATGTGCCCTCTGGCAAGCCGAATACAAAATATGCTTGATTTTCTATGTAGGAGGTTAGTGAATATACATATGAATATTACAGACTGATCATGTGATATAGGATCATAAAAAACAGAAATTTTTATGTCACTATAGTTTGTAAATCATCTTGATATCATCTCCAGCTCCACATTTCCTCTCCTCTCTGGATTTGTGGGTGATACAGTTTCATTCAATTCCTGTCACATACTTTTGGTGCCATCTCTTGCAAATACATCACAATAATCAGCTAGACAGTCTCAGCTTGTGACCAACCTAGTTCATATTTCTGGTTCATCACATTCTTCCAGAAAACATTATAATGAACAATAGGATATTTTTAATATTGCAGAAAACCACACATGCAGATAACATTTCTTCTTTTACACTGTATTTAAGAAGTTCACTTTACCTGACAAGGCATCTTGTGCTTCAAAAAATGTGCTGAGCCCTCCTTTCACATAGGCTAGACTCCCCTCATTTTTCTTATTCGCTTGTTTCTTCAAATTCACAACTGCCATTTTGAGCTGATCAAAACTGAAAATAAACAAAAAAATCATTGACATTCTTACAATGAATAGCGTCGAATAATGAATAAACAGAAGCCAGTACTTCCAAAATAGTGCTGGTTACTGTCACGGAAACTACTAAAGCGAGAGAGATTGTTATCTAGTTTGCTCCCTAATAATGACGATTTTCTCTTAGTACTACATGTCTAAACAACTCGTTTTGTGAGGTTTTTTTTTTTTAATCCTACACAGACAGTTTCCATGTTTTTTGTTGGAAAATACTTCGTTAAAGTTTAAAATCAAATATGAAATTCCTTCTACATATGTAGTATTAATCTTAGCTAACTACTTGTACTACATTAAATAGGCAATGCTAAATTACTAAATTTAGTATACTAGCTTAAACAAATGTCAGTATTAGAGACCTCTATTATTCCAATATTTAACTCTTCAGTTTAGTTCACAATCCTTTTTCACTTTCAGTTTCTGAATTCCTTCACTATTTCTACATTAATTTGCACCTAAGCTTCAGAACTAAACAGAGTATTACATCAAAACAAAGAGAAGCTAAACAGATTCCTACTTTATGAAAGTATATGAAAGTCTTTTCATATGCAATTCATTGGATTTTTTTACTTTTAAAAATTCATGTCCAACTTACCATGGTTATGTCTATGGAAGGTTTCTTTCTATCTTAGTTTTCTAGTTTTCTAGATCACTGACAGCTTATATTTGATTTCATGTATTTATTTTTGGCAATCAGCTGCAATTATTTTAAAAGTGATCTGATAACTGCATTCATGGCTGACTCTACTTGCATAACTTTTTTTGGATGGCCATTAATATGGTCTCATTAGCTGTGTTACTGGCTCCACTGTAAAATCACCATTGTAAAGCAGCTCAGAAATATATTATTTTTATGCTTAGGAAAGTCTCTTTTCCTACCTGTAGGACAACCTCCCTCCCCACAGTGCAGAAAAAAAATCAAATTAAAAAGTTCTTTTTGATCAGGCTATAAGACGGCTATCACTACCTGCTGGGAGACAAGAACACTGGTGCCCTTACAGACAGCTTTCTTCTTACAGATATGATGCCACAAATACTTGTTTTACTTCCTGTCTTGATCTGTTGGTCAAGAATCACATTATTTACTGTCTGGATTGGCCTACTTGGGTGCACAAGAAGGACTTACCAGCAGAACTTTCAAACTAACAAAAATCTGCGCTGCTCTCCACTTAAGTGGTTTCATTTTATCTGATGAACTAATAGTATGCCTAAATAGTTTATTTATACTTGTCATGCTTATGTCAGGACCAAAAAAAAAGACATTATTTTGATTGCTTAAAAAGAATTTCCTTCAAGGAAAAAACATACATAAGCTAAGCAAAACACCAGTGCTCCACATATTTAACACTCCTAATACCTGAGGTTACACAGAGGACAAGAACTGAACAGTTATGTTTCCAGAAAAAGAACTCAAATGATATGGCCAAGATAATTCACAGTTAATAGCAATTCTAGACTATTTCCAAAACGAAACATTTCCAAGTTGAAAAAGGAATCAATTTTTTTTTCAAAACTATTTTTAATTAGATTCAAACATTACCAGATTTATCCTATTCTTTGAGCCATTCTTGTTGCTGACAGTTTTAAGCACTTTTGCACCTTCAGTGCTTTCCAGTTTATGATTTTCTAAATCAATATGAACATGCAAAAATCTATTATTTTCCCTTCAAAATACAGAAATCAGCTTTTCTTATTCGACAGAACTGAGGGGATCATGACTTCAATCTGTTGATGCGCAGAGACATGAACTAATAGAACTTTTCCAGGAAAAGAAAAAGTGAGAGCTGATACTAGAAGAACATTACATATGTATTCTCTTAATAGGAAGCTTCAAATGTACCTAAAAGTTGACTTTTGACTTTCAGGCACTGATCTAATATCACAGTACTGGCATAGTACATGTTTAAATGGGTCCATACAAGCTAACACAATTACTTCGATTATGAACTGCTTGGTAGCACTGATGACCAGTGTTTTTCCTACTACCTTGTTTTATTTAGGAAAAAATCATTGTTGTTCATATTCCACTGTAATTTGGATAAACCAGTTAGAGCCATCAGTTTTAAGAAGTTATTTAATCTGCTTTTTAGATCCAAGGCATTGTCAAACCTATCTAAGCCATCTACAGTGGACAACTGTCTCAAGAGCTCCCATGACCTCCAAAACTTTTCCTCAAGTAGAGCAGCCAGAACCAGACAGAGCACTTAAATTGCAACTTTAACAACGTCAAGCAAAATAATTATCCCCCTATATACATAACACAGCCCTAGTGATACACCCTACAAGATGATTTGCACTAGATTGCCAACTGAAGTTTATGGAACGTCACAAACCTGATCCTCCTCTGTACTACTGTTGCCTAACCCAGGGTCTACCTTCAGATACTTGCCTTCCTCACTCCCCTTATGATACTGCAGTCAGTGCCAAGGCTGCCACTGATTATCACGTCTCTGATCTTATTTTTGAGAAGCAGACCTGGGTTCCTAAACCTGTTTGAAGAAGACTACATCCACCTTCTCTTCTCAGTGTAATATCATCCTTCTGGGCCTCTTCTGGTTCTGACCCACAAGCTTCCAACCATCCTGCTACCCATTCCATAAGACAGCTCCACATAGTCAAGCCTCTCCTTCACAGCTGCTCCTCCCTCTCTTCTTCCTGCTTGTCCTTTCCAAAATCCTGTTCCTGTTCATTGCTGAATTCCAGCACACAAGCCATGCTACCACTTCCCCACTTATTCTAAATACACATGCAGAGTGGATTTGCTATATACGGCCCTTACCCGTTTCGCAGGCTGTGTGTGTGCACGTGTGCACAGGCGCTTGAGGGAGGCCCGCTTTTTGACAGCCTATTTTTTTTTACTTTCCTAAGGGCTCTCTCCATCCCATCGCAGCATCATATATGTATATGCACTCTGGCCTCTGCAGTTTTCTTGATTTACTCTACATGTCTCTTGACAGTGCCACTGATGCCCACACAAATCAGAGAGTAACTGAGGCTGGAAGGGATCTTCGGAGATCATCTAGTCCCTGCTTGAGCAGCAGGGTTGGACACCTGTAGCACATGGCACAGGGTCACATCCAGGCGGGTTTTGCAGATCTCCAGAGAAGGAGCCTCCACAGCCTCTCTGGGCAGCCTGTGCCAGGGCTCTGGCACCCTCACAGGAAAGAAGTTCTTCCTCAAATTCAGGCAGAACTTTCCTGTGTTTCAGCCTCTTGTTCTATCAGCGGCCACCACTACACGCAAGAGTAACAAATGGATAATGGTTCAAAGGGCCAATTTAGAACAAACTTCTTAAAAATAGAAAGCTGTCTTTCTCACTTTATCATCTTTTAGACTTTCAAAAAACCTATTGATTCCATAGTAGTTCTCAGCTTATATAAAGAATTATTTTTAAACACTTCTCTTCCAGTTCCTTTACTTCAGCAGATACTGTCAGTATGTTTGTATTAGGTAATAAAGTTCATTTGCTGCTGTTCTTGTTCCTCAATCTACCACCAGTTTGACAGTAAAACAAAGTATATCCCAGGCAGATTAAAAGTTAGGTTCCAGAGCTCTTTTTCTTTAAGAAGGGCTATTTCTACTATTAGATAATCGAAAAAAAATAAACTGGCAAAATAATATTTCTCATCAAATTCTTGCCAGAATCTCCAGCCAAAAGAAGACTCATTCTCTCCTCTAAAATGATATCAAGTATTATCCATCACAAGCATGTAGACGTTTCAGAACTGAGCATGCTCAATCACACAATTAACAGCCAACTGTTACCTGCTAACAGTTTTACCTGTTAACAGTTTTACTCTTGGTCTGCTCAGCGCCCACTTCCCGGGGCTATAGCCATGATTTGGAGCTCCTGCTCAAGGCCATGCTGCCTAACTTCTTAGATCATGTAGAACTTAAGCCTAAAGTGAGGCAAGTGCCTCCTCACACTGTAATAGATCTATTTTTCTATGTCAACCATCACTGACACATTTCATGTAATGAAAATTCACGTATATGTGATGTTACTATATCTATTTATACATTATAATAGCAACAAACCTGGTTGTTGAATGATTCTCAATCAGGTACCAGGCAGCAGAGAAGTTTTCACTAGTGAAATCAGCACTCATCCCAGGAAACAGTGCCTCTAAATCTTTCTGAGGAAATCTGCTTCTGAAAATCAAATATTCATTTCTTCAGGGGAGCATATTCTAGTAAACAGGTTACAACTCAAAGTTTTGCATAGCACAACAGCTCATGTTCCAACAAAATGTATACATAAACTTGTCATGAAACTAAATCTGGTATTGCAGACACACCTAGTGCAACTAAAAAAGAAATCTAATATAAATAAAAATAATTTTATCATTTTAATTACACTTTAATTACACAATTATTACATGTTGAAGTAATACAATAAAACGATAAAGCAAGTTAGCGCTAATTTTCAGTCAACAGTATCACTGTGAATGTTTCCATAAAAGTTAACTTACCTCTCAATAATTTTTACATAGTACTTGAAGTGTAAAACTTTAGCTTAATAATACTCCATCACAAGACACATACAGATAGCTCTTTTTTTGAAATATTGCATTATTAAATACACAATCTTTAAAAAAATAAGATACTTAAATTTTATTAGTGATTAATACATTAATCGAATAACTAAGAGACATGTTTGCAAAAACATTCAATTTCTTAATTCTGTTACTCACAAGACACGAGTTGTAAAGTTCTTACAGCTGATCCCATACAAATGAGAGCAAAATTGCTCTTCCTTTAAGCCTTCGTTACTACATCCATCATTTAGCTTTATGCTGCTAGGCACAGGGTCTGCTCCTGTTCACAGTGGTGACTAGGGAAATACTGCCCTATGGCTCGTCTGCATTATATATACTTACACTGAGCTCATAACTATAAGTACATCTTTCAAGCTCAAACAGTCCTTGAAAAGGTCTATGCTTGGAACTGACAAGGGGTTTAAGAGCTCCCTGTGGGTGTGACAGATCTCCAGAGCATCCCCAGTGCCATTTCACTTAAAGCACCTGCTCCTTTCATCAGCACAGCAGATGTGTTTTGAAATGCTCTATTCCAAAGAAACAACATGGAGGACTAAAAAAGTATATATACGTTACAAAACAGGCCTTCAAAGCTTTATTCAGGGAAAAATAGAAGTTAAAAAGGAAGTTTCTGTTTATCTGACACTATAAAAATAAAAAGTCTAAATGATTTGGTTTGATACTTCTTTGCTTGATGGCCTTTGATTATTTAGGACTTTATAAACTTGTGCTGTCTTCAGAAAATGGGACTAAAAAAAATCATTACAATAATACTTACATTCAAAATTCAGGGCCACTAACATTGAATATAGTCAAAGTCATATTTACCCTTTAAAAAGGAAAACAGCACATAAAGCCAAGTAAGTAAGAATACTCTCTCTAATCCTTGATTCAGCATCAGTTCCACTTTAAGAACACTGGACATCGTAAGGGTGACAGATTTTAGGTGACCTTGTTCCACTGTCAATTTACTGCTTCATCTGCAGCAGAAGCCCCGCGGGCACACGCAGGAGGACACACAGAACACACTTCTATTACGGACAAGCACAGAAAGAAATCCCAAGCAAAAAACATTTTCTTGCAAAACAGAATACACCAACGTGTCTGCCCACAGAAAAACACAAGGGAAAAGTGGGCATATCCCAAGTGAGAACCAGCAGGCTCTGCTTATTTTTATTCAGTCTTTCACTGCATAAAGACAGTATGTGAGCAAATTGCTCGGGCAAGCAAATTCTAAGCAACTGCATTTTTTAAAACTAAAAAGTATTTTCTAAAATCCCCATTCAAAAAAATTGTATCCTATTTATTTTAAATCAATGGACTAAAAACAGTTAAAACCACTTTCTAAAGAAAACATGACAATATTCTTCCCTCAGTGCAGACAAGCACTTCACACATAGCCATATTCATTCTGCCACGTTCCCCAGAGCACGACCAGGTGCACTCACCACTCAGGTCTCCAGACCCAGCTGAATCCCATTTTCAGAAACCAATCTCAATGAATTTAAAAAAAAAAAAAAAAAAAATCTATTTCTTAATTTTTGGATCACAAAGTCAGACTCAGAACTAAAATGCTCTCTCTGATGCTTACAAACTAGACTCCTATACAAAATACACTATAGAGATACAAATCCGCAGTACTTTGCATTTAAGATCAAGCTGGAGGGGAAGAAAAAAGGGACAATAAAAGACAATCCAGAACCATCTGGGTCTATATTTATTACATAAATATATCTAAAATTATATTTAATATGTATAAAAAGTCATTTGAATGGACTTA
>VZSV01000039.1:3974091-4002795 GCA_013398735.1 Nothocercus julius | reverse complement strand
AAAA
This sequence comes from Nothocercus julius, assembly GCA_013398735.1. Lineage (NCBI taxonomy): Eukaryota > Metazoa > Chordata > Aves > Tinamiformes > Tinamidae > Nothocercus > Nothocercus julius. The sequence goes on along the minus strand of VZSV01000039.1, from coordinate 4,002,791 downwards.
AAAAAAAAAAAAAAAAAAAAAAAAAAAAAAAAAAAAAGCACTGTTACAAAACCAAAAGTTGCCCTCCATAAAGGACCATTAGGACAAGCAGGTACAAAGGACCACATACCTAATGACATGGCACAGAAGCCTCTCATCAGTAGCACCGGGTTACAGCAGGGGTATATAATAATACTTCTTAAAAAATGGAAAAAAAAAATCTGCAACGAATCAAATGCGATGCAATGACAGATATGAGAAGGAGAGAGACAAGGAAAATAATGCAAAAAACAAATGTACAGTTAACAATGAAGGTTGCAATATATCTCTATGCTTGAAGAAAGAAAGTGATAATGCAACACGAAAATTTATTAACATCAGTGAGTCTCAAAGGTCCTAGCGACCTTGAATTTTATGAATGCTGGCTAGTGAGCGGAAAAGGCTGACAGTTATAAGAGCACAAATGCAGACAAATTCTATCCCTCTTTAAAGAGATTTTAAGGTTCTTTAAAAGTATTTCAAAATGCCTAGTATGCTTAAAGGATTTACCCAACAGTATCTCATGATACTGAGTGCCAAGAAAAATTTCTATTAAATTCATGTGCCACAATAAATAAATAAACTGATTTTTTTTTGTATTTGTCAGAATTTCAATATCTTTTCCTAAGAAGTCAACAGACAAAAAAAAAAAACCCAAAGTATAGACATTTGACAAAGATACCATAACTAAGATGCAACTTATTACTATGAGGGTGTAAGACATACGCCTGACTATGTTTATGTATGAGCATTACAACTCCTAGATAAAAAAAAATACTGAGGTAAAGAGCTATGGGTGTAATATATTCTGCCACAGAGTTTTGCCCATGGACAGTTTGACAGTAATGAAGGGGTCTTGTTCTTTTTGTTTGTTTGTTTTGGAGTTCAATGTCTGACTGCTTTGAAAAGCTACTAGGAACCTTTCTCCAGAGAACAGATGGATGTGTGTGGAACCACACGCTAGCAAGGCTTATGGGTGCTCTTAGCTGCGTGGATAAATTTCAGATAGGGTCACAAGAGAAGAGAAACACAAAGGTGAACCTGTGCAGTATATTAAGAATAGGGTGTACTCTGTGGTGTAGCATCCTCATTTTTATCATGAATTTTACCTGTACTTTTTCCACTAACATAGATACAGATAGCTATAGTACCTAATTTCAAACTACTTCCACAACCAGCTGCTCTCTGAAAAGTTCAAACTGAAAGAAACCACATTTTAGCAATTGGTTTTGTTAGCTTCCACTATTAATTAGACAGATAAGTCCTTAGAAGTTCTTATGGAGAAAACTGACTTACAGTTTACTTAAACAGGCACACATATGATTTTAGAAAGTATTTCTGTTTTCTTCATTTGAATATTTTAGACTGAACCTGAACTAGCAGTAACAGCTGAGATCACATTTGCACACAATGAAGTTGTTGACCATCATCCTTCTGTTGCTTTGCTTGTTATGTAAGAGTAGTTACGTACTGCTGGAAGCAACTCTTCATACCCTGTCTTTAATTAAAAATCATCACTGTAAAGGAAGCTGGGAACCCAAAATGCAATTCAGAAGAGCTCAGAGAAAGAGACAAGCTTACCATCTTTGAGGACACTACGCATTACTCCATCCTTACAATCTAAGCAAAAGTAAGTGGATTGGGTTGATAAAGTAGCACTTTCTTCTGCGCAAGACTATTTTATTTAAACAAAAACAGGTCTGGTACTGGAGCTCTGGTTAACTGACTTTACTACTGACTTACCCATCTATCAAAAATATCATGAATTAATTTTAAATATAAAATTAGTAAGATCTCACATATTGTAAATAAATTTGGGTTCAAAAGCTAAAAACTGTCACTTTTTTCTCAAGTATATTTTAAGTATATTTAATACAATTGTGCAGTATCACAATGGTACTACAAAGGCACTCACATAAAGCACATGCATATCTACTTTAGATCCAAAATATGCAATCCATTCACTTGGGCCACATGCGGCCCAACATGCTCCAAACTTACTTGGGTCAAGTCCTTCTTGCACCCTTCTAGCATCCCTTACTTTCAAGTCAACATAAGTTACAATTCTTGAGTGATAGATTAACATTACAGCATGTATCAACTCTTACAAATTCAAACATAAGAACCTGTGCATTCACAGAGTATTTACGTACTCTTCCGGAGATCTAAAATTAGCCTATAATCTCCATGAGTAAATGACAGCCTCCAAACAGTTACAATGTAATACTAGGAAAAAAAATCTAGAGTAACAGAATAGAGTGGATTCTACTGAACAGAGCTTGGCTATGAAAGCAACTCAGAAATATTCTGTAAAGATTATTTTTCCCCTTAAATTTCAGAATCCCAGAATATGATTTTCAGCATACATGACAGTATTTACAGATTAAAGTCAGGTCTCAAAACTGGATACAGCTACCAAAAGGTAACTTGAACCTCAATTCCACAGGAGTTTACAGGTCAAAAGGAGCAACTTTAAATAAACATGGATTCTGACTGGCAAGCAGCATAAACAAGCTAGAACTGGAGCTGCTGCACACTCTCCCTCTGTCTGGTACCAGTCAGACTCAGAAGCAGCCTTTGTACCAGCTGTACTTTGTTAATCGGGCATGCAAGAAGCCCAGCAGAAAGGACACTGGAGTAGACTAAACAAGGCAAACTAGAAGTGTTAACACAGCTCTGTGCAAAAGCAGCAACAAGGATGCGTGCTGCAAAGCAGCATGAATAAGAAACATGTCAGTAAAATGATTAACCATCATTCATGATAAGAGAAATAGAAGTAGAAATAGGGGTCGTAGCAAGGCAAGGGTCAGTCTCTTCTCCAGTATAACTACCAATAGGACAAGAGGAAACAGCCTCAAGTGCCACTGGAGGTTCAGGTTAGACATTAGGAAGAACTTCTACACAGAAAGTGGTCAAGCATTGGAACGGGCTCCCCAGGGACGTGGTGGAGTCACCGTCCCTGGCAGCGTTCAAGAAACGTGTAGATGAGGCACTTAGGGACGTGGTTTAGCAGGGCTGTTTTTCAGGGGCTTATGGTTGGACTTGATGATCTCGAAGGTCTTTTCCAATCATAACGATTCTACGATTCTAAGTAGGTAGCTGAACTGATGCATCAGTTTTATAAGCAGTGACAGTATAATCAGAAGCATTAGTGTATTTTAATCCTAATTTTTTTTAAAAAATCATATTTTAATCCTAGTACTGAGCCACAGATACTGGATCTCTCTATTGCAGTTTTCACCTTTTTTTTCCTGGAGTCCTTACGATACAAGTCTCCATGACGAAACATAGAGCTCCCCGGGCCCTCAGGGCAGCGAGGGCCAGACACCGTTAGGTGGCAGTGCGAGACCAGCGCGCGGAGCCGTCCGGGCGCCGGCGTGGGAAGCGGGCGGCATCTGTGCCGAGTGGGTGGATGTGGAAGGGCGCGGAATGCGCCTCGCATGTCAGCAGCGGCTGCCGTGCGCGAGGCCGACCCGCCGCAGCGACCTCTGCCTCCTGCAAAGCAGCGAGCGCCGGCCGCAGCCCTCCGGCCACCGCCGCGTCGGCCTCCCGGCACTGCTCTGCAGAGAACACATTCTCCCTGTGTGACACAGCACATAGGGGAGGCGGCGTAGACTTGATGTAAACGCCGACTTGTGCGGGAGGCAGAAAGTATACGTGAAAAATCTGATGGTGTAATTGATTCACAAGTTTTACGGGGATCTAAATTTTCAGGAACAGATTTTGCCCAGAGCTCTCACAGAACAACAACATTTTGCTTTCCTGGACTGTTCAAAATTCCAGTCACTGCATCACCCACCAACCTCTTCCTGTTGCAATTCTAAAAACATCAAAATAAACACGAGTTCTGGCATTTTCATATCAACTTTCCACACTCCTATTTGGTGGCCATTTGGATATCCTTTTCCTCCTGTAAGTCATATAAGTCTCCTGTAGAGGCTTCTGACAATAATACCCCAGTCAGGAACATTGTTTTCTTTTTCCCCTCCTCCTAGTTGGAGTGGGGATCACACTGGACTTTGCTGTGCACTTAAGGTCATTATAAAGATGACACAAGAAAATTAAAACTGTCTCTACTCTATCCTGAAAATAAACTACAACCCATAAAGATCATATGATTTCATACCTGATTTTTTGTTGTTATTTAAAAGAAACATTTCATAGCACACAGACAATATGCATTAAGTTTTAATGGTGTATAAGTTTGATCTAATTGGAAGCAGTTCTGTTTTAAACTCTGAACACAACTACAAGCAGGACAGAAAACCAAAGTTTTCAAATATTCTTCTGTGAACATATGTGATTATCATGCTTTAACAGCAATTCTTAGCTAAAATGTTCTAAAATTATTAGAGAATGATCCTTTTTTTTTTCTTTTTTTTTTCAGTTGGGACACTCAAAACAAAAGCTGTGCAAAACAAAATACAAAAATAGCAATTAAGCCTTGAAAATTACGAAGGACTTATCAGGCAGCAGTTACAAATAGATATTACTTCTTAAACAACCAGGCTGAAAGATGATGGCTTGCGCACTATGTACACCTGTAACACTTAACTAGTCTTGACTCAATAAAGAGGAAATCAGGAGGAACAGTGGGTATCTACAGTCTGTATTTTTACATCCTTGCAACATCTGAATACAAAAATAAAACTCTATACGCACATTTTGAGTATACATACTACTATAACAAGCCCAAAATACCTGCTTTATTCAGTAATTAGAACATATCAAACTCACTATTATTTATTTATTTTAATTCACAGCCCAAAGGCTTCATTCACCTCATACAGACATTCCTAAATATACGCCAATCTTTCATCTACTGAGTCAGGATAAATAAAAATTTAGTCTGAATGCGTGTCAAAAGTTTAATGAAATATTGTACTAAAGTATTTCAATTCATTATGGAAAGGGTTTCGTTTAAATGGCCCATTTGCAACATCTTGAAAGTATCCACCTGATTGATTCTCAAGCTGTGACTAATTTTTAAGTGTGCTTTAAGTGGACAAAATGCCATAAGCAATTAGAAACAAATACAACTTTTTAGAACTAAGAATAACCAATACTAAAAAGAAAAATGTATCACAAAGGAGAGGTGAACTTAACCCTTTCCCATGCTCCACGCTGTATTCTTGGTATCATTCATTGATGCCCAACAATTGCTTTCTGAAAGGATGACTTTTTCCTCTCCTTTGTTTACCCATTTCCTGTTTTCTTCACAGTGTCCTCCCCTCTAGCTTTTCCCTATCCTGACTCCTATTTTCTCAAATCTACTTTTCTCTCTGATTTTCATCCTGGTCCTTCCCACACTGTCCCTCTTTAGTGTCCTGCTGTTAGCCTGTGCTCCAGGGAAAGTTGTCCCTTCCTCAGCGCCTGTGAGGCTGCTGCAGACATTGGAAATCCCCCCAGGGCAGACCGGTGCCACAAACTGATACCCATTTCTATAGCTTCAGAACTAAAATACGTCCCAACCTGTAAACATTTAACAACTCTTTAAACAAGTCAAACGTGTTAACAAAGGACCAAGCCATTATGCTGCCGAGTTCATCCTGCTTGCAACATACAACTATTCCTCATTGCATGAGGTTTTCCATTAGTCTAAAAGATCCCTGAATTTCAGTAGTTTTTAATCAGTTTGACTGAGAAGTTATTACAGTACTTAGTAATGGTTAATGCTTGCTTTTATGCTCCTTTTCTCAATTTATAAATGCCATTTTTCTTCATTAAAGAGTTCTAAATATTTCTGACTTCCTTTGTATGTCTTTTGCACACAAAGGCTGAATTCATTAACAGGTAACTTGCTCTCTTAAAGGTAAAATTTTTAAAAGATAACCTTGCTGGTTTCCTATTTAACAAAACATCCAAACAGATGCCATCAGATTAAAATAATCCTACTATTTAGGCTTCCAAATGGTAATTCTTAATCTATTAAACGCAAACTGCCTTTACTGTAAGAACTATTAGTTTTGACCCTGAAATCTTGCATTAAAAGTTCTCTTAAAATAAGACCAATTTAAAAGTAACTGTGTCATAGCCAACATATTTACTGAAAGAAATCTTGTGAGAAAACACGGATGTCTGATGCAATTGAAGTGGTTATTCTGACTTAAATTCTGCAGAAAATAATGGAAAAGCTTTTTCAGTGTTCAATTAAAGTAGAAAAAACAGTACTAATGTCAGTCTTAACAGTTTCTTAAAATGTTTACAAACATATTATACAGCTTCGAGATTAAGTGCTTGACTGAAAAAAGTAATCCAACAAGTTTAATATATTGTCATTTTAGTGGAAACTTGGTAAATGAGACCACTTAAAATCTTGGTGCTATGCAATGCCAATAGTACAAATCACACAGCTGACTAACTGCAAAAAAAGTGGAAAACAATCAGCAGGAAATCAAACCTGAGATTACCTTAGGTCACATTTTACTAACATCCACAATACAATTTAGTCATTAATTAAATCATCTAGTTTTATCACTAGCAAGTTTTATAAATAGTTGGAGAAAATTTGAAGTAAATAAAACAGAGTCAGCAATCTAGCCTGAGAAGACCAACTTGTCAAGCAAACAAGATACAGCTGAACAGTGTTAAATGCAAAATGACAACGGAATCCAGGTCATCCCTGCAGAGCAATAGATGACCACGTCAGAAGCAGCAACTGATGAGAAGCAGATAACAAGTGACTCAGTGCTCGCTCCCAGTACAATGCTCAGTAGAAAGGACTATCACTTTGGTTTTAAAAAAAAAAAAAAAAATTCAAGCAGGGAAGGGAGACAGCAGAGACTGGCAGTCTTCTGGTCTGACTTTGGGTCATTGTGAACCCAGAGTTCACATTTTAACGGGGTTGGAAAACTGGAGATCATGAAAGAATATCAGAAGTTATTTTATGGGCTGGAGAAGAATACTTAAAAAAAAAATAAAATAAAATAAGAGATACAGATCAGTCAAAAATCTCAAGTTATTACAAAAAGAAGAAGAAAAAAAAAAAGGTATTTACTTTTGAAAGACAGACATGCATACTCAAACTAGGAAAGAAATGCATAACCAGAGGCTGGAAACAGATGCCAAATCCACTGGAAACCACACAGATTTTGGGAAATGTGTATTTACCCATCAGAACAAACATTGGACACTGGATTTTCTACAGTGTAATTCCCTCAAATCAAGACTGGATATCTTCTGGGAAAACACATACTAAGGATAAATCATTATATTAAATGCAGAAATAATTATTATTTTTAGAAAAATAATTAACAGACTGAGTTGACAAGACTTTAGACGAACTATTCTAATGACTCCTTCCGGCCATCAGTTCAACGAATCCTTTCACATGACTTTTGCCATTGGGGACAAATGAAGAGATGAATGAAAAGCAAGAATTTCATGTTTTTAAGAACTTCTTGGAGTCTATCACGTTTTGTCAGAAGGATTCAAACTCCAAGCTGTTAATTGTCACAGTTTCAAAAAGGATGATAATTCAGGAAATAAAGGAAACCAAATTAAAAACAAAAGCAAAAAAAAAAAAAGAAGACTTTCTCTATTGTGCTAAGTAATAAGAGACAATAATTTAAATTAACTCCCAAGCAACAACTAGAGCCATTGGCAAATTTCAGACATCAAAAATTAGACCAAAAAGTTTCTCATTACAGAAACGCACAACCACACTATCCTACCCTTGTGAAAAAGGAACAATACTGAAATCACTCACAACCTCCTTAAAAAAAAAAAATAAAAAAAAAAAAAAAACCACAGATGAAACCGTGTATGTACTCTTGCCCACAAACAAACCAAGTATTCAGAGACCACTAGTGAAACAGTCTAATTTTAAATACCCTTTGCTTCTGCCAGAGCTAATATCTTGGTCAAGAGAAATATTGTTTCTGACACTACTTCTAGGAGTTGGTTGGGTTTGGAGCCCTAACAGTATCTCTTCTAAAACCCACTAAGTCTGTTTATTGCCTATCATTAAGTTCCTATTTCAGAAACCATGTTACAAAAAGTCTACCTATTTATGAACAAAAGTAAGGGACGCAGTGGATTGGAAAAGAGTATTTACATTTCAATAAAATAAACTAGTTGCTGTGGTATAATAAATCATGCTTTACAGTGCAATTTTAGCAACTGATAGCTATCTAAACAACCTTAAAAGCCCCATGAAACTCAAATGCAACATTAAGTATTCCATAGCTACAAAGTATAAATCCAAAGCCTTCCTCAAAATCTAAACATCACAGGGGTTCAGTATATCAAGCTTTTAAATTATCTACAGTCCTAATTGATGCTCCAAAAATAAGGATTATGAAGCAAGACAGAGCATGTACCAACATGCTCTTTTAAGCCTCAAATTTTATACCATCAGCTTAATATATGTATGTATTTTCAAATCCTTTCCCGTCCTATAAACTGTTAAACTTTTCTGGAATTCAGAGGCATATATAGAGAAAAGCACTAAAAAAGTGGATTAGAGGCATTTGGTACTCACTTGTCTATCTCAATACCAAGTGGATTAGCTGGACGCAGGGACAAGGGGGGAATCCCTTTGTTCCTGTCAGTGCGCATGTCATAATAGTTCATTTCATCCACCCAGACAGCAGACTGATCCAAGATACCTAGAGAAAACAAAGGACATATCCTTGAAACAACAAGGGCTGGCCAGCAGTATCAGCTCCTAACATACTGAATTAATTTGAAAAATCCCAATAAATATAAAATGCATGCCTAGGTAATATTTTGGAAGATACATGGCAAAACAACCTGGATACAATTATGCTAAATTATTTGATTATAGCTGCTGAAAAGGTATTAATGCCTAGGCAACACACACTGCCTCTTAAAGAGCACACCATTCCACGAAAATTAAGAGCACTGCCCTCTTGCTTTTAATCACAGTATAACAACATTTTTCATTCCCTTGAGTATTTTGGTATCTGTCCACCACTTTGTCATCCATTACTTCTGAAACCATCAGTTAGTTGGAGGTCTCCCTATGGGCATATTTTAAGAAAGATCCTTTTCTCTATGGCTCTTACTAAGGACAAGGTCAGTCAACTTTGGTCATGTGCCAAACGGATGATGCCTTCAAGACCGGGGAGAACACAGGACTGGCTTTGTCTCCAAAGCCTTAGCACAAACAATACGCAAAGCTGAAGCATAGTGGTTCTGGGGCTTCAAGAAAGAATCATAGCCAGATACTTGAACATTCCCAGTTTTATACCGTCGGAGAAATTAGGCAGAAGCTCTTAATAAAGCTTGGGAAAAAATATGTGCTATTTAACTGTCACTGAACAGAAAGAGAACAAGAACCTAAAATATTTCTTTTTGTGAGTGCCCTTATGTTAAAGGAAGATTCCTATTCAACTGTATCAATGAGTTATTCCGAGAGAGGCATTTTAAATCCAGAGGGTATTTAGACTAGATTCTAGATTAAGCAGAGGTCCTAGACTGCTTGGCAACATCACTTTAATGATGAAGCACCACACGAAAATTACTTCAGACTTTATGTCTGACAGGACAGTTGAATTAGAAATAAGAAATGGCACTCAGGACTCAGCATATTAAAATATATCAACTGCAGCTCCAGATTTAGGTATACAGCTCATGAGTTTTTTTATATTTTGTATATATCTAGTACACATAAAAGTAAGGTGAACCATTATTGGATCTGCCATCATTTTTTGAAAATTTTAATACTTCTGTCTAACAGTAAAAGGGGCCACTTTAAATTACTCATTGAGGGCTTAACAGAATATTGAGAAAGAAGAATTTAATTCAAATGTAATATGAGTTTATATGCATTTTATTGACATATTCTCCTTTTTTAGGCAACTAAAGATTGTCCTCAGGTAGACCCATTTTAAATATACATTTTATTTAAAGAGACACTCAGTCATATACTTGTTTAGCAAAAAAAAAAACAGATGAGTTTGAATAAAATACCTATTTTTTCAGGCTTCAGCAGTTTGAAGGAAACAGTTGAAGTTCCTTTGCCACCAGACTTTGTAGTCACAATAATGTCCCCTTTATCATTTTTAGCTTGTCCCACTCGACACACAATTTTACTTGCAGACATCCATTCAGCAGTTAGCAGACAGTTATGCCCACAGATTGTTAAACCTGAAAGAAAGAATGACCATGAATGACTGAATTTTTGAAGTGATGTAAAGCAATTAATACTTACGTTGTTTTGACACATCGCAGGAATATATGACTCTTCTCCAGTCCTTAACAGCCAAGATGGAGTGAAAGTGTCACAGATATATTTTTCAGATAATCCTTAGTTGACTTCAGGTCTAATGTCCTATTGCAATTTCATGAGATATGTGCAGTGTTGCTTGAAGCTTATTTCAATCTCTCCCATCAGTTATGCAGCTACTGTAACTTATCACAAAATCACAGAACGGTTGACAAGGTTTGAAGGGACCTCTGGAGTTCACCCAACCTCCTGTACAAGTCGGGTCACCTAGAGCACAGTGCACAAGATCATGTCCAGGCAGATTTTGAATATGTCCAGAGAAGGAGACTCCACCACCTCTCTGGACAAAATGAACCAGTGCTCCATTACCCTCACAGTCAATGAGTTTTTCCTGATATTTTCTCTCTTGTAGCTCCATGTTCCTGCTCCTGTACTGGGGAGCCCAGACCTGGGCAGAGTTCTCTAGACGTGGCCTCACCAGGGCTGAGTAGAGGGGAAAGGCTCACCTCCCTCGACTTGCTGGGTTCCTAATGCACCCCAGGAAATCACTGACCTTCTTGGCCTATTTTAATTCACATTGTACAAAAGATCCTCTGTGAGAAGTACTTGCGTAAAACTTCCACCAAAACTGAAAGCAAAACCTTTGGTAAGTTTACCACGTGTGATTTTTACATAGCAAAGACTAAGAAAACCAGCAAAACTTTCACAAGAAACTATGTTTACTCAAGCTTATTTGTTTAATGACACTTATTAGTGATATAGAAGAGACTTTTGGCCAAAGTACCAGCCCTTCACAAATATTCTGTCTCCTTTCTCCATATTAAAATTCATTATGCAAGAATGAATCTGCTGAATAAACTCCCCTTCCTGCAGAAAAGAACAGCAATGTAATGTTTATCTGTGTCTTCCACTAAACTTTCACACAACAGAAGGACAAACAACATTGTATGAAATAAAACATACATTTTAGCCCTGAAACACTCTCACAGAATAAGACTCTGGCATATTAAACTATGTCAAGCTTAAGAACACCTATTCACATTTAGGGTCAAGCTACACATTAATAGGAGGTATGAAGCTTTTGGGGCCTCTACTCATCTCCTTGTCTTTACTTATGCAACTGTGGTTATATCAGGACTCTGGATACTAGAATAGATGGGCAGATCTAAAAGGGCAGTTCTCGCATTTCTAATTTGAATTCTGTTGTCTCAAAGAATTAGCAAGATTCTAACTTCTATATTACTAATAGAGAATAGTCAGTCACAGACAATATTTGTAGAACTTCCTTAGGTTGCTCATTTACTTTAAATTAGGTGTTCTTACCCTTCTCCAGAAACATAAGGCATACTCCCAAAATGACAAGGCTATACTAACATGTTAGCTGTGCTGGAATTTAAATTAAGGAGGTTTCTTTCTCTATGGCCTTGGCTTTTGTTTTTGATTTCTAGAATGCTCTGACCAATTTAACAAACACTTTAAAGACAGAAAAAGGTCAGCATATATAGCACAGTACCAGAGCTTCACAGATACTTTTTCTCACAATTTAAATCTCTGACATTACGCAGCAGACAAATTTGGCAGTTTTTCATGGTTTTGTCAGACATCAGAATGCCTCATTCCCTGCCAAAACCTACATTGAAAATAAAAACAACAATAAAAAAAGAACAGCCATGAATCTTATTATAACTGAAAGAAAGTTTATGTGAGCAAGGACAGAAGGTAGGTTTCCTAAGACACACCTAAAGAAAAAGAAGGCACAAGAAAAAAAAGTGTAATATATCAAGAATATCTTGGCTGCTATTTTAGCTTTGCTGTTGTTTCTTTGCAACACTTCAACCAGAGCAAGAGTTATTATTTAGTTTATTTATCAGGGTGTGAGGAAAAATATTTATGATGCATAGGTTTTAACCTTAGACTTCAGCATCAAGTCACTTTTGGTTTTCTGCTATCAAGTACTCTGAAACAAAAACTAACTGCAGAAGACTGTTTGAGCCACTCAAACAGATTTTCACTCTAGAATTAGAGAAGTCTGAATCCATGCTTAAATCAAATTTTAATATCAAGATTTTAACTTGGTGGGTAAGAAGTTACTGAACTTTGTATTAAAGAACTTTGTATCAATCATTTGTTATTTATTAGAAGGTTCGTAAAGCTCTCAAGAAAACAAGTTCATAAGATTCAACACCTCTTAAGGGAATCGCCTTTTTCTGTACCTTTAATTAAAATGCAAGAAAAACAAAGTCTCTATGAACAATTCACAAATCTCACTACCTATGGTAATGGCACAGACCAATTTCTGAAACAAATAATGGCATTTTGGAAAAGATCCTCTGGCATTACCGTATTTTTTCCTCACAAAATGAGAAAATTTTCCTTTAAATAAAAATTTACTTTAATCTGTATGGTATAAGGATCTTTGAAAATCCATACTCTAGGTCTAATTTTTAAAGGATATTTTGGAGAGTTTAGGCCCCTGCCTATTAGAACAAATAGGCACAATACATTTTCATGAAATTTCATAATTGTTATCAATCTTATATATTGACAATTTTACGATGTCTAAAAGATAAGGATGTGATACCTTAAAATACAAAGCAAACCTTGAGAGCATAGATTTGCAAGTATATCCTGGATTTGTCTTTTTGCACAAGTTGCAAATAAAAGTAACTTAGTTTCAAAGGCACACACAGATTACAAGACTCTCTCTTAACAAGCTGAAATGAAAAGTATGTTATATGATATTCTGTTTATACAAGAAATTGATTTTTGCTTTTCATTTCACTCTCATGGTTCTTAATAGCAGATTATAAACTCTACAGAATCCTTACTGCAACTCACTCATCTCTTATGCCTTCAAAGAATTACATTTGCAATTATTTCCACTCAAGACACAGGGACTATTTACATGACTAATTTAACCACAAAAAGACATCTTTACATGTCTGAGGCCTTCTTCACTTAGTAGAAAAAGCCAAGAACTTAGTGAGCTCAGGAAAAAAGAAGACTATACATTTGTATTTATTTATGTTTACCTCAAAATACTAGATTATTAGCAGTCGTGTATGTAAGAGTGTAAGATTTACTCTAAAAAAAAGAAAAAATATTAGTAGTCAACCAGTTGCAGTATTGGGACATAGTTCTGAGATCTCTTCCTACTAGGAACCTACCAGATCATTTCTAGAAGGACAGTATCTATGAAGCACTGAAGATATGAAGGCACTACAAACATTTAGATACTTAGAAATATACCTACCTGTAACATAATCAGATTTTCATATATTTCTAAATAAAGGTCAAGTAGTCTACAGCAGCCATGTCTGGCAAAGGAGGAAAATATTATTTCCTCTTTTACATGCAGCAAACTGAAACAAAGGAAAAAATTAAACTGGCTTGTCCTCAGCCACAAAGTTCATTGTGGTGGCTAAGAATGGAATTCGGGAATCCTCATTTACAGTCATGAGGTGAAATGTTGTTTCTAGCAGAGCCAAAAAGAATTCCAGTAGACTCTCCAGAGGAGTCATGACTCCACAAGAGACCAGACAAATTGTCTCTAACATGAATACACATACACTTAACTTAAAAAACGAATATGGGAAATTCCAGTTGTTACAGTTAACTTGGATTTCAAAAGGTTTTACAAAGTCTTTCTTGAATGGCTTAAGAAAGTTAAGCAGCTAGTGGATATGATCCTCAAATAGACAAATAACTTGTTAAAAAATAGGAAACAGAGGTAGTGTAAATGTTTTCTCCCTTCTTTCTCCCCTGTTTTCTTCAGAAGAGTTCTGAGGTTCAATATATTCATTTATATATAGAAATTAGGGTGAATAAAGAGGTTACAAAACTTGACGTTATTAATCTATTCAGTATAATTAAGATACTGAAGTTGGAAAAAGATCCACATACTCAGTTTTACAAGATCTGTTCCACTACAACAACAAAAACCCTCCCCCTGTCCCAAGATACCTTTTTTTTATGTGTACTCTCTGTGTAAACTGGGATTCTTCAGCCTGGAAAATAGGCAACTGAGAGCAGTGATGATCAAGATCTATGAAGTCATGAGAATCATTGAGATAATTAATAGGGGAGACCTGTTTGTTCCCTCTTCCAATGCAAGAACTACAATGATTCAAAATTAAGCTACCCTGTTAAAAATTACACAGGAGACCCTTTGTCACACAATATGTAGCTAAATTTTGTTCTTCTTCTTGTCCTAGACTGCTGAAGATACACTAATTGAATTCTACACTAATTCAAATAATAGCAATGCTCAGTGACTCTCAATATAGTGAAAACACTTATGACTGGGAAGTTTTCAAGCTGAAAATTCTCCGTGTGGGTTGTAAAAAAGGAGTGAATCACCACTCCAACCCTTCTTCATATGCTCACACAGGCATTTGTTCTTACCTGGTGTTCAGTAGAGGGTGTCAAGTCAGACAAGCCCATTTAACAAAGAATGGCCGTTCTAATTTGTTACACTTTGGAGATCATTCTCCAATTATGGACACAAGGGCACCTTTGTGAAAAAGGGCATTTCTCAAATCATACAACAGATTTTACAACGCTAGTTGCAAAGAATACAATTGCTACCACATTCCAAAGGTTGCATTCCAAAATCTCAGAAGAAACTGACACTTTTCTTTCCCTCCTCTCTCCAACTTACCGATGAGGTCTGCAGGCCCAGTTCCCAAGTTTTCTCCTCTAATTGTCACTTTTGTCCATGAGATGCCCTCATTGGGAGAGATGCCAGTAACAAGCGGGGGCTGCCGTGCTCGAGACATGATGTCTTCCTTCAGTTGTTAGGTCACCTGTTCAGCAAGAAACAATCATTTAAAACCAATAATTACATTGTGTAAACATTATAAAAAAGTCAAGTTGTTCTTATAAAATGATAAAGCAAAAATATGAGTGTAGATCTCAAACAGTACTCTCAAAGCTTTATCCTCACATATTAACCAAAGAATGTAATACCTACATCTTTCTGTAAAAGGAAAAATGTCCTGTAAAATTTATTTCACAATGCTTAATGAAACAATATACATATTCCAAATCACTGATATCAGAACTCAAATGGGCTTGTTGCTCAGTCCTCTATTAGAAAGTTATTATGGTATTGTTTAGAAAATTTAAATTGCTAAGCTAGGTAAGGGACTGTGATTACACATCTGGACTAATTCTGCATCAAAAGAGGACTGACTGGCACACACATTCCCAGTGGTGGGAACAAGAGACACTAAGCTAACAAAGTATATTAATAAAACAAATAATATCCCAACAGACATAACATAAATGTACACAAAAATATTGAATAATTAATTCCATTGAGCTTCATTTTGTATATGAAGCTAGAAGGCCATTCAAATCCATTTAATCTCTACAAAAGAAACACCCATATGGTACCCGGCCCACAGTCCGACGTTCAGTTCAGTTCTTCGTGCAATAGATGACAGATTCCTGCTGCAACTCAGCAAGCAAACGAAGCAGGCGAGCACAGCCCAAAGCGCATTAATGCCCACCAGCTTCTCCACGTTCATAAACCTTCTGGCACTAACAGCCTGCCCCGAGGGACACAGATACTACGAAAGTCATAAGACAGCTGAATTCTTCTACTGAGACATGACAGTATTTTTGAAACTTTTAAGCAAAAAGCTCATTTGGAAACATACAAAGTGACCTACAAACAGTTCCTGATAAGCATTTATCTGCCATGGAAAGGTAATAATAAAACATAATCTATGGGGAAAAAAAATTAAAAAAAAGTTTCTTAACCCTGAAAAAAGTATGATGAAAGAATTTCATACTCAAAAAAACGAGGATGCATAAATACAACAATTCAATGTATATGACTTTAAAATTTGGTCCAAAACATGTGGAATATACATCAAGCACCATAGGTATCTGTAAGATTTTCATCTTTTACTTGTGGATCAAGGTATACTTCTTATTTCTGCTTTGAAATAACCAAGTCCATGAAACTCCGTAAGGTATCCCTAACAAAACGCTACAGTAAAATTGAAGCTTCCAAGAACTTGCATTAGGAAATTAAGAGAGTGAGTTATCTTTGTCTCAGCCTCTTCAGCATATCTCAAGCCCAACAGCTGCATAATCAACCACTGCTTGCAGAGAACCTCTTCACCTTTGCTGGTGTACACAGACCTGCCACGGGGATGAAAGAGACTCTTAGCAACAGTGCTCTTGATTCATTCTCAGAGGGCACACTGAAAATGAAGATGGAAACGGGAAAGGCAGGAATAAGAAAGAAGATCTCCCCTGCTCCCAGAACAGGATTGTTCCCAGACAAGACTGCATCTCTGTTTATATCCTAGATGTATAAAGCAGGACACTTCAGACAAAACTCTCCAGTAATTTTTTTTTTTTTTTTTTTTCCTCTTGACAGCTTCTGAGTGTCCAGCTTCAACTCACAGGAGCTGAGACCTCCACAGCCACAGCTCAAGTCAACGGGAAACGTACTCTGAACATGGGAAGTGCTATACAATGCTCTAAAACACTTCGGTCCTAAATTATGACCTCAAATCTCTAAATGCGGACAGTCCTAACAGTCTGGTTTTCAGTTTCCCATGTTTAAAATAGGAATGCTACTAAACCACTTCAAAAGATATAAATGCATCAATGCAGAGCATTAATAGACTTCACATCATTATAAAGGATATTATGTTTTTGTAGAACATTAATTTCCCAGGTTTTCACAAACAACAAAAAACAGATTCTGCAATATAGTATCACACATCTTTTAAGTCCGTACATAAAATGTTGGACCTTTTCGCATGTAACTGAGGGCTGGAGGAGCAATCGACAGATGCAATAACAATAATCTGGGAGAACACCACTGAAGGAGAGGGAGACAAACCAGCAGATTATGAAGACACGAACAATCCAAACACAGCAAAGAAGGTGGTGCTCTGGCAGGCAGAGTGCCCCAGTCTCTGCTTCCTTATCCCTACTCCTATTTCTTTCCCAGGATCGTTTTCCTCCTCGCACAGAGGCAGTCCTTCCCTGCCTCATTTCAAAACTGAGACCCAAGTCCTAGTTTTACAGCTGAACAATCTCCTGCCCCTACTCTACTGACTTCTGGCTTCTTATCCATAAGGTCAACAGGGCTTGTTTTGTTCCCTAATATGTTCCAATTCTCCCTTCTACTCCTGGCACCTTGATAATTCCTTTTTCTTATCTCCTGTTTCTCACCTCCAGTCTTCTTGTTCAGACAGACAACCTGAACTCCTGTTGCTCCGCTTGCCCTCTCGAGGAAGAGTCAGTTCCTAAAGGATAGAAACTGGAAGGAAAGGAAGGGGAAGTCTTCCCCACGCCAGGAACCACAAGGTTCCTCTGCCCTGTCCTGGATTTACATAGTTTACATCTCTGTGTTATCCCACCTGACAAAAACAAGGGCAGTTCCATACAAAAAAACTTTTCAACTACCTTTCTAAATGCAATGCTGGCTGGAGCAATTAGAAACTTGGAGAAAGTCTTTTTATTCTTTTACAGTTACAAGGTGCATGCACACAGAAGTTCAGACTTCCCAGAATGTGAGGTTTCCTCCATGGTCATATGCAAAAGTGATCAGTAGAACAGAACCATCAGGTACATAATTTGCCTAGGAGAAGAAGGATAAGGTATGTGCATCCTTCACGGGCTTAACTGCATAGTCTTTGCCGCTTCCCTCAGATATCCTTGGCAGAGCTTGTAGATGCACAACATGCATAAAGAGCTGTAACGTGGGGTTATGTCCCTGAGCCACATATGGCTACCCTCTGCAGGAAGGAGTTAATGTTCCATCAGGAAGCTAAGAGTGGACACCGCCTTTACTTTTGAGAACTACTTGAACAGAGATTTATATAGAATATTAATCAGTAACACCAATGAGAGAGGAGGAAAAAAAAAAAAAAAAAAAAAAAAAAAAAAAGTAGACTTCAGGAACTAATCAGTAATTCGGAGGGAAGAAACCTTGAGGAAGAAACAGTAAAACAGAAACTTTTTTGGTGTTATTTGGTTGTCTCCCTCTCCCCTGCTTTAGCTTCCCCAACACTATGATTCACTCTCATTGCAACTATTGTTTCTTTTAAAATACCTAAGCATACAGGTAAGTGGGTTGAATTAATAGCAAAACCTCAGAAGTAATATTACAACATATTTTTCTGGATTTGAGAAATGGGCACTGGATTGCTCTTCATGATGAGATGAATAAACTCAATAAAAACGTTGAGCCTCCTCAAGTCTAATATTTCTTCTGAAATATTCCCATACTTATTGCAGAATTGCTTTACAATACCACACTAGAACAAGGAGACCGCAGTAAATCTCAGCACATTACAAAAACATTACGGCACTGAGATGCTCTGCTAGCTTTTTTTTTATTTATTTTTTTTAATAGTAATCAGTTTCTTTCAGTGTTTCACTCATCTATGGTACTTCAGCTCCTTCTCTTTGACGTATATGTCAATAGTCGCAATGACTGAAATGCCTATTTGGAAACAGATCTTATATGTGAAGATTTCTGAGGGCAGTTTGAATATCTTATGTGAAAAATACATCCACAGCAAGTTACACTAAGACCATCCACAATGGTCCACAATTAACAAATACAGAAGTATTTGTTAATGAATTTTATTTTGCTGATAACCTTAAGTACTACAAAGCGAAGAAGATAAAGTAGCATAGTACTAGGACCCCAAATCAAGTTAATAACAAAAAAATCCCAAAACATTTAGATTAAAAACAAAACAATTATTTAGATTAAAATATATCAACCAGTCCAATTATGATCTCTATTCGTAATTCTATAATTTTATTCATTGCCCTAAACTGAAAACCTATTACACATAGTTCATTATTCATCAGCTTTATAAATGCAAATTGGAAGAAGAAAAACACAGCCTTTTCAGTAAATATTCCCAAAACCATACAGTGAAAAATATTTTATGCCTATGTAGTCTTCAGAGCTTCAATTTTTTCTCCCTCTCTGCAAGTACTCCAAATTCTAAAATGCTGAAAATACAATGTCCTGGAGAGTATGAATGGGTTCATATTCTGGAGAACATGTAAGTGTTCAGGAAGGCTTCCTCCTAGCATCAGTTACTACACACATATATTGTTTTTTCTTAAATTCTTCTTTCTGAAGACTACTTTTTATACTGTGTAGGGGAAGTCTCATAAAGACAGTCTTTTCCTCACAAGACATCTATTCTGAGGAGCCAGGCTTAGTGAGGAGGTGCTCAGAATCCCGCTCTTCCGCAATAGCCGACCTTCCTTTACACTAACAGAGGCCTCTTTCTTTCTTTGTTCTCCCCTCTACATTTTTTTTTTTTTTTTTTTTTTATAAATTTCATTTCTTCACAGTGTCTCTGCAATAGTTTAACATGGATGACATCTGTTTGACTGCTCCCATGATCTTGCTCATATTATTCTATTACTCTGTCACAGTTCTTGTTATGACGTGCAAGGAGTTAGAAAGCCTCTGTGAAGACCACCTACGACAAAGGCATCTTGAAAAATGTCTTTAATAAACATAATCCTTGCCTTTACATGAGCCTCTTAAGTAAACTGTCCTATCACAAGGGTTTGGTTCCAAAAAAGTCACACTGACAGTTCTTGGCATTACAAGGTTGTACAAGAGGCCAGTTCTTCACTCTTCACCCTACAAGTACTGCTAACTACTGCGAAAGAAATAGCAAAATGAAATAAGAATATTAGTTTAGGATTTGGAGATAGATACTTCACTGGCCAGTAATTTCATATCACAAAGTAAAACTACAAAGATTATGAACTTTGGAAGAGAATTAAAAAGCAGCATCTCACAAGTTTCATCAACAACAAAAAAAAAAAATTAACCATTGAGATGCTTTAAAAAATGAGTTCCTAACATCTAAAAGAGAAAAGTTGCTTGCAGTTACTGTAAGATGAATTAAGTTAGTTTTCAGTGGTACTTTGTCATAAGACACTGATCTTAGGAGATTTACTTGGAGAAGAGAGAACCAAGGTCAACGTAAGTACCGCCAGTCATCTGCCAGAGGGGATCGTAAATTGTGAAGATGGAAGTGAAGAAAAAGCCTCTTGTCACCTGGGAGAAAATCTAAGCTACAAGCAGTCTAAAAGCAACATATACACAGAACGGAAGTCGTATTGGTCCTATATGAGGTATATGACAGATGATTTACAAAATTTTGATGCAGGCATAATTGGAATGACCAAAGCATTCTCCGTGTTCAAACTGCAAAATGCCTCTGATATTGTTGCTTCCTTTAGAGAGCAAACAAACCGGAAACCAGTACATTAGACATCCTTACCACACAACATCAGAACACTAAATGCTCTCCGAATGAACAGATTTATGAAACACCCTTTTTTAAACAAACAGTAAACACTCAGATTCCAGAACCTAGGTGATGGCCTTTTCACCTTAAACTACACAAACTTGTGCTTCTGCTAAATAAATCTAATAATTTGTTTTTACTAGAAAACCCAGAGTCCCCTGAGTACAAGACACTACAACAGAGTCAATGAAGCAACATGGCAAATGACCCTGAGGAAGACGACAACGCAAGAAATTTCCTACGTTTGTATTCAAAACCATTACAAAAATGACAAAAAACACTATCGAAACCTTTTCTGTGCTTCATCTTCCCAACAATATAAATTCAGACAGACAATCTCACATAAACTAAGATTTAAAAGTATCCAAAAGGCAGCACTGTGAAAATAACTGACATTTATTAACCCCTCTGGAGATCTTCAGTGCCCTAGAATTTCCACAGCCTTCAACACTGCATTAATAATACAAAGTCCATTCCTGCAAGCCTGCCAGAAAAGACTGGGAAGTGAATAAGCTAAACAATGCTGAAATTCCAAGTGATATTAAGAATCTATGCATGTTTATTTAAATAATAAAAGAAGACTTGTCAATTTAAACAAGAAATGGCCATGAATCTTACACTGTGGGGGGAGGGAACTCTTCAAAACATCACTAAGCTACTTATAATGAAAAGATGAACAAACACAAAAAAAAGGCGGCAATTTCAGTGTTGCACAAAAAAAACAAAGTCTCATTTGTCTCGGTCTGTCATATCCGGCATGTTGATTCAAGCCAATATTAACACTGACAAACATGTTACCCTACAGAACAATGTTACACACCAACATCAATTTCAAATTAGGAAGGTGTATGAGTTTGGAAATGAAGGGGGCAAACTAGGGGAAGGAAAAAAAAATACTGACTATTAAATGACATAATGCTCCTCTCTATTTAAAAGGGCCACTGAATATTCTATTTGGCCATGAAGTCTACACTGGAGATTTGGTTTCACACAGGCTGTCCTCGCATATTTCCTCACTATCTTAAGCGCCCTGCTTTACTTAATGCAGCAAGGTACATCTTTGTGGCCATATATCTTGACATAACGAAAGCAAAATAATCACAGCACTCACCAAACCATTAACATTTTTGAGTCACAAGGGATTAAAAGGCTGGCCCCGAAGCAGATGCTGTGCAAGCCCTCGGCAGAGAAGCTCTGTGCATATTTCAGACTGCACTGCAGCTGTGAGGGATTGACACCGCTAACTGTGGAATCAAGCTCAGGAGAAACTCTGGGCACAGTTCCGGCATCCGAAATAAATTAAAGTAAACAGTGTTGCTCCCTCTCATCCAGCCTGTTAGCAGCCTCTCGGCTGAGCTGGAGACCACACACTCAGACCACACAGCACCAGCTGAACTTACTCGCACGCAACATCTAGGAGCTGTCATCTGTGGAGGGATGGAGAGGAAAAGGGAGGCAAGGGGGACACGTGCACTCACACACACACACGCGCGTGCGTGTGTGTGTGTGTGTGTGTGTGCGCGCCTGCAGAAAGCTGCTTGCTCTCTCCTCCCATCCTTACAGCCGGCTGCTTTGTCTGCTTGGGACAGAGAAAAAGAAGGGAGGGACAACAAAAAGACCTATAAAGATCACTAAGAAAACATACGTCTCTTGGCCTTTTGCATTAATGATTCGCACTCCTCCTCTACTAGCGTAGTAGCTGATGAAGGGCTAGCAAAGCCCATTTAACATCAATTAACCTTCTAGATATCACCTATCAAAAATAAAGAGAGACTTGCACAAAATCCATTGCATTGCACATATTAAATGATAGCATCATATCAGATACAATGCACGCCATCAATGTGGATATTGACGTTTTTAATTCAGAAAACTTGATACACTATTTATGTGGGGAGGGTAAAGATTCCCACAAACGACAACTAACTACAGGTGAGATGATGATATTCAAATGTTTTTTCTTCCAAAAAGGTTTCTATTGTCGAGGGAAGTTTTGTTCGTTACGTTACACTATGAAAAAATTCAATGAAATTAATGAGGCTATGTTTAAATCTCAGTTTGAGACTCACCAGCAAGAACTAAAAATGGCAAGCTCTAAAAACAGACTAAAAAGGAGATTAACTAAATTTCGATGAATTAAAAACATTAATTTATTGCGTAGATTAATGGAGTATTTTAAAGGATTATGTTTGTGGCGATTTCTTTGTTTCTTTTCAATGGAAAGATCACTTCATCTCCTGATTGTATCACCTGCTCAAACAGCAAAAAAAAGCCGAAGTAACCAGTAAAAGTTAAATAAAACTTTAAGTAAGACTTAATAAAAATCTATTGTACGTGTAACCTACTTTAAAGTAAGCGTCGCCTTCCCACCACTCTGCCACCACCAACACACGCACCTCGATGAAACCCGCTAGCACACACCTATTTAACCTAATACCCATACACAACTGACACGTCCAGAACCAGTCATGGTTCCACCATGTCTCAAAATGTATTTATCTAAATAACAACCTCCACTGGACAATTATTAAATAAAACCATCACGTTTCAACAATCTAAGTGTCAATACTAGCTCTACAAATTTGGATGAGAATATTTTTACTGCAGAAAACCTGAAGGAAAAAAAACTCTGCAAAATCTCTCATCTCATGGAAGACAATATTTTCAAAAAATTAGCTTAAGAGTTCCATAATGTTACACTGAAAATAAATTATTTTCCCAATTGGTTAACTAAATCTAGATACCATTTTATACCAGTTTATGCATTAGAAAACTTAGAAAACTTTTTAAATAACATATTCTATGTTACAGCACCTTCTTGGTTACCAATTCTGAAGTCAAACTGATTAAGCTTTTTCTGTTCTGGTCACACTGAGTTGGGTAGAGAAGAGCAATCGCTTAAAAGAAAATGTAAACACGGAAAGTCTGAATATAGATGTTCCTTCCAAACGTTTCCTCTATTTTGATTATAAATTGCATTGTAACTCTCCAGAAATTGTCACCTACTTCATTACCAACTTTTACACTTACTAGCTGACAAATCACTATAATTAACAGAGTTCTGAAGAAAAATTTTAAACAAACATATATTTATATTAATAAAACCTCAGCTCTACACAAAAACATATTTTTTACAGATAGCTGTATCATCCCTAATTTTTCACAAAGTTAATGCTTTCCTACACCTACTTCTACCTCTGACATTCAGCAAAAGCTTGCTTCATCTACAAGCCATTCCCCTCACTATCATCCACTTAAACCATTTACCTTTTCACTCTGAGCCTCTAAATAACTTAGAACTTGAGGTATATACATTTAAGTTATTAGGACAATGGCAAAGAACTTTGATACCCTCACCATTCCAACTCTATATCTTATTCTTACATACAGGTAGAAAGAACAGACGTGTTTCCAGCAAACATATTCAGAAAGATCCACAAGGTTTTTTTTTTTTTTTTTTTTTTTTTTTTTTTTTTTTTTTTTTTTTTTTTAAAAAAAAAAAAAGCACACACACACTGGGGTGGCATTAACTTTGCTCCACAGAAAAGAAACAAAACAAAACATCATAGATTTTTCCTAAGCACTGTAACTATACAAATAATTCTTGATGAAAACAGTATTAGACACTACATAACCACTGTAATTACACAGCATTCATGGTTGGAGTCTGAACTTTTCTACTTGCAGGTAGGACTGCAACACTAAATTTAAGCTGTATTGTGTGACTTTCCCAGCAGCTTCTTTTGCTTTAACAACATTTAGAAGAAGGAGACATGCACATGTGTTACGGAGACTCGTATTTTTTATGTTCCCTCTCAAAGGTGCTTCTCAGCTCAGGAAAGCATTCAAGCCTTACAAGACAGCATCTTTCTCTATTCACTTTATCAAACACAGGTATGAGTATTTCACTGTCTGCAAGCCCAGGTGCATAGGTATTTTTCTAAAATATTTCAGACTGCTTCTAGCTTGTATACTCTCAATCTTCATTTGTAGTCTTCCACCTAAAATCCCATCTCCTTTACGGAATTACCACATTTCGGGAATACTGAAGCTGTCTTCAGTAGGAGGAATGGAAGTTCCACTGCCTTCCATAGGCAGTGAAAATGAAACATGACAAAAATATATCATCTTTCTATGCAGCTGCTTAGATTTTTGCCAAAAAAAAAAAAAAAAAAAAGAAAAAAAACCCTTCTTTACCTTTGCAATAAGAAGCAAGGTGTATGTGTCGAAAAAACAAGGGTCAAAGCATTACAAGACTCACAGAATTAAAGTTATTGCTTTTTTTAACTGAGAATTTAGAGCATTATCTTTAAAATTTCTGTTTGTCCTTGACACACAAGTGTATTTTAAAGGTAGCTTTTGCTGAATTTTACCTGAATTTAAACTGCTATAGACTTTTCAATGTGTTATGGGAACTTTCAAATACAGGATACATTTTGTTAGGCTTATGCACGAAGTAGAAGATAAAAAAAGCACAAAATGCAAGTCCAAATATACCAAAATTCGTATTATTATCTGATTTACAGAGATTTTTGCATTGCCAGAAACTCCTCCACTGGCTTCTGTGTTATGCAGCCTAAGGTCTGCCTTTAAGAATTAAACTGAAAAATCTGTAGTACCCTTAAGGTCAACAGAAAAGCAGACCCAATAAGGAGGTTGTCTGAGAACTATTATTTTCCCTAAAAATAAAACAAACAAAACCATAAAGAAAACAGGGTATTTCACATGCATCTCTGAATGTAATCAGAGCATTTTCTAAAGAAACTGCGGAATATAAGGTCTGCACTGATTGGTGACACTTTTTTAAAAAAAAGAGACTAGATAGATCAATTTCTTTTAGAAGAAAAAGCATTAAGTAGTTTCTAAATAATATTAAAAGTACACATAAAAATATTTTCTCCATCTACCCAAAATACATCAGAGATAGAACTTTAATTTAGTTTTGCTTAGAACTTTACTTATTTTCCTATTCAATAGTACAACATACCAATCACACAATTAATCCTTATTTTCAGGTGTTCATATAATTACTCAATTAAAAAAAAAAAAGCTTCAGGTTCCTCTTTCTCAGAAGATTACAAAAATGAGACTCTCCTTCCTACCCACTCCTCCTCCTCTGCAGAGTTTTGACATTGGGGGAACAAGGTGCAAACCAACTGCTTTTGAGCTGAAATACAGACACATAAGCAAGTGGAAATAATTCTCAGATTAAGACACAATTTTAGCACAGTTTCATCTCTGAACTGATACTCTGGAAGCTGTCAACACAGACCTTTGCCTTTGTATACATTGCAAAAGGAAGATGAAATACCTATATGAAGGGACTGCCCTATGCATGCACCATCTAATCATCGTTAGTCTCACAGGCACCTTTGCTAACAACATTTTCCTGGCTGCCAAGTACTCGTTCCCTCTCCCTGGGAAAAGCAATCTGGAGCACAAAGCTGCACACCACAGACTTACACAAAGTAGGTAGTCTAAGACAGGTTAAAGAAAAGCTAGTGTCTTACTTCTACTAAAATGTATTTATTTAGCTGTTCCTTCAGAAGATTTTGAATCTTCAGGCAGCTTACTTTTAGCTGTTCTTTCTGAAGATTTTCAATCTTCGGCTTATTTTTAAGTACAGCAGCATGTTCCACTCTTACTGAAAAGCTCTCATAGAAACAGATTCTCTAATGCACGTGCACTCTTCTTACTATTATTTTCAAATCCTTCACTTCAAGTGAAGTACCACTTATTTCTCCTATGGACTTTTTTTTTTAAATGTACCTTTGTTTGCAAAACTAGTGGCACAGGCCCCTTCAAGATACATGCAGGAACCCCCCCCCCTGCGAGCTTCCTTGGCCGGTTCTGTGCTGGAATACAAATCTGTATATTGTTTCATATATTCTTGCAGCAGGTGCTAGTATCCATGTTTTTAAGAATAACTTGACATTCAGCTTTCTGCACCATCCTGCTGCAACTTACATTTTTTATTTTGAATGTATTATATTGAAGGAGAAGACTAGAAGCAACAGAATTAAAGTACTCAAAATTTATGTTTAATTCCAAGTGTAGTACTTAAGACCTACACAATTATATGAATAAATGCATTGAAATAAATTGAGTAAGGCTTAACACATCTTAAAAGTTTTCCTCACTAAATGAGGCCATGCCCTGTCTTTCTAGTCTACCCACTTAATTGCTTTATTCCAACTTCAGTGGGAGGAACAGCATAAGGATAAACTGCATTAATTACCAGTGGATACAGATCCCTTCCAATGTAACCTACTGATAGCTTCCCTGAGATCCCACGCTGTATCTGTATCATCTGCTTTTGACCCCAAAAGTCTCAACAGACAGCAAAAGAAAAGCTGTTTCAGAATCACAAGGAATCTTACTACTCAAAACATTAAGATCTAAGTGCTACAGATTCAAAAATATTTTGTGAACATTACCTCTTGTAGTGAAAATGAACCAAGTTCTCCATACAAAAAAGCACTGTTCAAAGGACAAAGTGATGAATATGTCACTAAAGATATTCCTTGTTGATTAATAGTGACTTGGAACTTAAAAACAGTCTTTGAATGATTTCTAAAAATCTCCATTAGCTTAAGTTGCTATTTACCACTAATTTCTGATAAAGCATTTGTAAAGTTAAAAGAATAATCAAATCTCAGAAAAAGTGTAATTTACTGAACCAAGACAATGAAAGCATAAGATAACTTCATATTATTATACCCCCAAAAAGATGATGCAAGTTTGATTGGTAACATGCTTTAATTAAACAGTTTCACTTCTGACACAGCCTAAAGAAAAAAAAAAAAAAAAAAAAACTCTTGACATCACGACGTAGATTGATGGTATTTTCTTCAAGATAAGTCATACTAGCATAAAGAAAGTCATCGCATCCTGTATTAAATGAATTTTAAGACAACAAAAATCCCATGTGAGTAAAAATATCATTGTCTGAGGGCGGGCATAAATCACAAAAGCTATAAACTAAGCCATCCATGGGAAAGAAAGCAGCAACAGGGCATGTCTTTTGCTGCTTCTTGCTAGCTCAGTACAAGTTGTGACAGATACCGAGAAACAAACAGCATGAAAAAATACTTTTTCTAAGACATAATTTTGTTTATCTGCACTTTACAGAAAAAAAAAAAAAAGCCCTTTAACTATTTTGATCAAAATCAAATCTTAACCAAGAGGTTTACAGTACTGAAACACATATAAATCATTAAAGGAAGGGGGAATAAAAAGGCTTACTTATTTTAAGAATAATCAGAAAGTCCAGGAAGTTAAAGTGAGATTACTATTTTGAACTAATTTTTGAAGTATGGATATTCACAGTTTGGACTTAAACAGATGCTCTGTCAGAACTAAGATTGCTTAATACTTCATTGGCTCTCAATTCAAAGCTTTCCAGCACACAGCTAAAAGCTGTTAATCTAACAAAGAGCAAGCAAGCAGCAAGAAATGGGAAAAAGTTGGGGGGGAAAAAAAAAAAAAAAAAAAAAAAAAAAGAGAGAGTAAGTGAGGGAGGAAAGCCGAGAGCCTGGAAGGACCACTATTTTGCAAAGCATTGAAGCTGGACAGAATGGCAAGTGCTGCCATGCTCCGGCATCCACTACTCCCTTTGAAGAGATACCATTTTCAGCCTCCTGATAATAGCAGAAATACTGGAGACAAGGAGGGAAGACATTTGGTCACCAGGCAGGTCAGGGGCCCTTGTAGCCTGCAATGCAGTCACACTGACACCTGGGCAGAAAGGACAAATGAATAAACGAAGCACTGGAGGAAAAGTGTCACTACCAGTCAGTTACCAATGACAGTAAACACCTCTTGATTACTGCATGGTATCTGGGTTTATTCCAAGCCTTTTTGCTCTCTTCTTACAGCACCTGCCCACGTGCCCATTTATTTGGGTGATTCCTGAAAACTTCCTGCAGGCCTCGGTGAGGAGCTGGGAAACCAGGCGCTCGCCCTGCCCCTTCGGCCCTCGCTTCCTCGGCTCCCTCCGCCAGGTGCCCCTGCACCAGCCTCGCCGCACGAACTGACCGCGCGGGGCCCGCAGCCCCTTCCAACGCCCCCCGCACGGCGGTGACGGGCACGAATCACGGGCAGGGCCCCCGGCCCGCCACAACGGCCGTTAACGGCAACCGCGGCGGGGGCGGGGCCGGAACCGC
>VZSV01000039.1:3836024-3973697 GCA_013398735.1 Nothocercus julius | reverse complement strand
CGGCTCCCGCGCGCTCGGCCCGCCCCCTTAAAGGCGCAGGGCTCCCGGTGCCCCCGCGCACCGCAGAGCCCCGCGCAGCGTCGGCCGCCCCGAGCTGCGTCGCGTGTCCGCTGCCACCCGTGTCTCCCGCACTGGCAGTGCTCCATTTTCGCCGTTGCTTCCATCACCGTTAATGCACGTGGAGCCACTCACATCGAAGTGAACCCCTAAGCTGCCTGACCAAAATGCATAAAAAGCACTTTGCCCGAGGCCTCCACGCCTATGTAAACGTGTCCAGCAAGGAAACCGTGGCCGGAGCTTCCCTCCCCACTCACAGCTGTGGTCCTGCTCCAAAGTTCACGTCAGGCAAAGCCCCGACACTGCAGCAGCCCAGCAACTCCTGGCAGTGACCGGACGCATCTTTCGCCAAACCTGTCAGAATTTGCCCCGCGCTCTCCCACATCCCACACTTACCCACTGCCACCCCACACCTATCCCCTTCACCCTTTCATACCGCCCACCTGCCCCTGCACCCCTTCATACCCCGCACCTGCTCCCAAGCTGGTAACTGCAGGGCTGGGAGCAGCAGGGCCCCGGGGACGCGCGTGAGGGTGAAGCGCTGCTGGGGACGAGCCCAGAACCAAGGTGATTTATTGCTTGGCAAATATTCTGCTTCTAAACGCTTCTAAATATATGGGGGAAGAAAAGGGGGTTGCAGAGCTAGACCTAAAGTGGGTATTTCTGACCGAGCCTTGCTGTGTCTGGCTCTTCCCCCGTTTGCCTTGCAACAGGCAGGGTTCGGCACACAGGCCGGGGCTTTGAGCATAGCCGAGGGTAGCTACGTGTCCGGCCGCGATCTCGGCCGTGCCGGCCCGGCGCGGACCGCGTGGCGCTCCCGAGTCGCAGAGCCTCCAAAACTAAAGTGCGGGATAAATGACCTGAGCTGGGAAGCGAGACGGAATTTCCCTCCCCTTAAACTTTATTTGGGGGCGGGCAGCAGCAACAAGATTTTTCATGCAATCTGCCAAAAATAAAAAAAAAAAAAAGAGAGAGAAAAAGAAAGAAAAAGCCCTCAGAACGGAAAGGGAGGCATCTGTAAAATGCTGCTTTGGGAGACTTACAGCAGTTTTTGTTTGTTTGTTTGTTTGTTTTGTTCCGTTCTCAGGTTGTTCCCCTAACAGGCTGACCCCCCAGGCAGCGGCTTGCTGGAGCCACCGCTCTCTCCCAGGCGCTGGACACAAACAGGAGCCGGCAGCCGTGGGCGCTGGGGAAGCCCGGGCTGCCCGGCGGCCGAGCCGGCGGGCAGGCAGTGCCGTCAGCAAACGAATCTTCGCTTTTCAATGAAAATAAAAAAGTTAGCATGCCCTGTACCAAACCTGCTGTCCTCCTCTGAATGGGGGCTCTTTCCCGTTCTGGCAAGAGTTGCTCTTTTTCCATTTTTGCTGGGTTTGTTTGGAATTCAACAGCAAAAGCCCAGTTCAGACAGAATCTAAGTGGAAAGGAGAGGAAAAAGAGAAGGGAAACACAGAAGGAAAAATCAGTTGCTCCGTTTCACCAAACTTGACCTAACTTGTATACTTTGTGGGAAAATAAATTAACCTTCATAAAACCTCAAAGAACTTAAGCTCCATAAGAAGCATTTTGGCCAATAAAAATCATATCCCTGACTTTTTTTCCAGAGGTGAGAATTGCCCACATTAGTGGTCTGTAATATCACAACACATGAACAAACAGTGCTTTTCTAGCTCTCCTAGACCACTTAAGTCAGCAACAGCATCTGTCTAGGGAACAATATTAAGAGTTTGGAACCTCTTTTTAATAATTTCCAGAGTTGTTATGCATGACTCGGCTTTTTTTTTTTTTTTTTTTTTTTTTTTTTTTTTNAACTATTTACTACCCATTTCAAAATGATGCTTTTCTCTCATGACAGTCTGCTAGCATTATCTTATTAAAAGCTTGTCAGAGGATGTGCCAAATAAAACCACTAAACTGAAAGGTTTGGTTAATACAGAAGTCTCCACCTCGTGCTCTACATACTTGGGTCCCAGCCCTGCCAAATGCTCTCTGTGCCCAAGAAATCATGTTGACTTTAGTGGGAGTCCATAAAGGAGCTGTCTGCACGGAAGATTTTGCAATAAACAGCCCAGGATTTAGTAGCCCTCTTCCCTTCATTTTTAGAGGTTAAAACAAGCTGTTTCTAAACTGCTGCTTAGTCATGCTTTTATTTATATCTTGGTCCTAGTAAACCTGTCAGAACAGCACAACCAGGCCAAATTCAGCAACAGAGCCTTACATACAGTATACATGTAAATTCATCCCAGGCATGCACACAGACAAATTCTTTTGCCAAGAGTGGCATCCAGGACTTTTATGATCTTTCTGGATAAGGTTGTCAATGAGGAACTTCCTATGTGCAGCACTTTGCTGAATCTACAGTGTGTATTTTCTTCTATCTATCTGATATATAGTGACCATGTGGTTAACATCACCTACCCCTTCGATGTCTCCAGAAAAAAATGACAATAACTGACTATAGATTGGATCCACTGGAGGAAAGAAACCCTGCCTCACTTGTCCTCAGGAAAAATGGAAGTTAGTGCTGTTATTCTAACTACACATTCATGTATGTATATCTCTCATATATATATGTTAGCTCATAATATGTAGGATATGTATGCTGTCATATATAATGCTGCTAATATAAATATATTATTCCATGGAACTCCAGGAACATTAAAGAGATTAATCTGTGATGCTAAAGTTGAGGAAAGAAATGATGAGCTGTAATATAATGTCCTGGTAAATAGTATTATACCTTAGAGAGGTCACAAGAGTAATTGTTCATCTATGCCTTTTCCTAATCCATTTATGCAGATTTGACAGTGATCTGTAAACACTACATCTCTTTACAAAGTTGGATAAACAGATTTGAAAGCCAAGAGGGATTATTATGATCAACTTGTC
Organism: Nothocercus julius; assembly: GCA_013398735.1. Lineage (NCBI taxonomy): Eukaryota > Metazoa > Chordata > Aves > Tinamiformes > Tinamidae > Nothocercus > Nothocercus julius. The sequence goes on along the minus strand of VZSV01000039.1, from coordinate 3,970,754 downwards.
TAACCTGAATATCGAAAGTTGTAGACCTTCCTCCAGCCATTCCCATGATAAGCTCTTTGTGTGGTTGCTTCTTAGAAAGACATCTACATTTGATTTTATAGAATGGGAGAAATGGGGAATAAATCTCTGCACTTCCTAAGATTTGACAGGAATTAGCTACTCTAACATGTAAAAAGTAACAGACACAATATATATATTTTTTGAAAACTAGATTTTCTTTAGCATCTGACTTTTTGCATTTTTTTTTCTGCTTCCAGCTTGCTTCTCGATAATGGAAATATTTTACTTTTGAAGATATTTGTTAAATACAGTAGATTCACGGCTTCAGCTTTTCTTGACAAATTGTATGCCTTAAGCTTTGATTCCTTACTGTGTAAAAGCCGTTCCAGAATTGTTGTTTTCCTTCCCAAATACTTTCAAATTTCTCTTTTCAAAGAGAAGTTGCACCCTTCTCTTCTTGATGTGGGAGCCTCAAAACCAGAACTCTCCTACTTTAATTTATGAGCTTAATATTTATAGCTAGTAAAATCTAAGGAACAGAAAAAAACTAAGACTCAGGAGGCTGAAAATGATCTTCAGAAATCATGTTTTCTAGTCCTTTTCCCTCCCACAAGATAGGATCAACCTTTACTTTGTTATAGCATAAATGTACTTCTAAGTCTTGTTCTTAAAGACTTGTCTCTCTAGGGCTTTTACCATCTTCTCAGGCAATATGTTCAGTCCTTTAATACCCTTATCATTAAAGGTCCTTTCCTAATGTGTAATCTGAATATTCCTTACTGCAATTTCAAGTTCTGTCTTCACTGGACCCAGAGGACTGATTATTTGCTTCCTCCTTGAACCAGCCTTTTACATGTTTAAAGGCCCTATCCCCAATATGTCCTTTTCCTCTTCACACTAAACAGTCCTATTAGTCCCATCTCCTCATGTTTTATGTTTTCTCGATGGGTAATCAGGCTTGGTCTCTGCTGTACTCTTTTCCTATCATTCAATGCCATTCTGTAAGTGCAATGTCCCAAACCAAGCAATGTCCATACCTTCTAAAAACATTTAGAAGAGAATTAGCTCCAGTTGAAGTCTCACCATTGGTCAGCAGAGTCTGCTTTGCACGTTTTGCAGGCCATCTTCCTGTTCCTCCACCCTTGTACAGCCTTTTTAAAACAGTGTAAGAGCGTTGACTTATGTTTAGCCTGTGTTTCACTCTACATCGTTTTTTATGCAACTGCGACTTGTTTACTTTTCCCCTTCCTGTGTCTGGGAAATGGATGATTCTGTGTGCACTATATTACACTTGCACCTATTCGGTACTGTCCTCTGTGTACTGAAGAAATCTCTGGTTTGCCCAAATCATTCTTAATTCTAGTTCTGTTCTCTCACACACCATTAGGTGCTCTCTTCTTCATTATTCAAATGTTTAATAAGTACTGAGGAGTAACAGATTCAGGATAGATCCTGTAGGAGCCTCTTTCAATATGTCTTTCCATTTTGATAGTGCACCATTTTGCTAACTCTTCCCCAACCATTCTTTCGCCAGCCCTCCAGGATTTTCGGTCCAGAACATACCATCTTTTTGTACTTTGGGAAACATTCACAAATGCCTTACTAAGATGAAGATACATGACATTTTCATATTTCTCCCATATGTACCATACCTATTATCTTATTGCAAAAGGAAATCAGATTGGTTTGAGAGGAGTTGTTCTTGACAAATCCATGTTGGTTGTAACTTGTCTCATTTTCTTCTAATGCTTACAGATTGTTTGCTTGATCATTTCCGCAAACTGAGGATGACCGATTGCTAATTCTCTAGCTTATTTTCTATGTGTACTTAACTTTAAACCTGATTGAAATCAACAGGGCTTGTGTCTGTGAGAGATGTCTTCTGAATCAGAGATCAGTAAGTTGCCAAACTCATAGTAGGAGGACCAGGAGCAGAGCCAGGAAACCCAACCCTTCCTTGCCTGCTCTAACAACTCTATACACATTGTACAAGATTTTGACATGTCATTGGTTCTACTTTTCTTCTTTTTTCTTTTTTTCCTGGATCCATAGATGCAACATTCTTGAAGATAACATATACCTTTAGTTAGCAGTTGACATATATTTGATGCCAAATTCATACCGATATTTCAAACTCCAGGCATATTTCCTATGTTGTATTTTGTATCCAAGACCAGTTGTTCTCTGCTTCTTCCTAATTGAAAATCACCTGGATGTATGTTCTGAAACCAACATCCATGAAGTGTTCCATGTAAATTTGACACTTTTATTTCATTTTTAAATAAATAGGTCCAGAAATAAATTCTTTTTGGCATTTTAACCTTGGCAGCATTTTGACCATTATCTAGGATTTTAAGCCAGAAATACTCGTTATGAAGTGAAATATATTTATCTTAGCTAGAAGATGAGAGAGAGAGAAGCAACTTACTGATCAGTGTTTTCCCCAGATGATTTCTGGTATGCTTTAATAGAAACAAAATATAAATTAATGCCCACAACATCTTGAGTTTTCTTCCAGGACACGTACAGTCAGATTTTCCACATCAAACAAAAAATATAGTCTTTTGCATTTTAAACCCTCTCTAACAGTACACAACATTCTCTTACTGTTTTACTTTCTTGGCCAACACCACCCTAATTCTTCCCTTTCAAGACCTATCCAAGGAATCTGTGCACTACTGACCCAGAGGCAGTGTTTCTCTAAACAGCACCAATGAAACAAATTATTAATTTACTTTGTGCAGCTAAAAATACTGAATGCTGTATACTACAGCTCTGTCAAGGGCGTCAGTAGTAAGTTGCATCGGTTTAAGTACTTCTTGGAGCCGACCTTCCATCAACTGCATGCATTTTAAAATAGTAGCTGCAAAGTAAAAATGTTGAAACCTAAAACTTCTTAAAATCACGGCACATTTCTCTCACAAAGAAAAAAAAAAAGTGTGTGTCTCTGAATTTAACAAAAATAATCACGTGTGTCAGTATTTAACAAAAAAAAATCTTGTGTCGCTGTATTTAACAAGGGGGCTCATTTTGATGGAACCAAGCTGGGAAGTGCTTGTCTCCCTTGCTTTTCTCATTTAAAGGCTCTGTGGACACATGTGAAGTGGCAGCGTTTCTGTGGAGAGAGGAGGTGACAAGCAGTCCAAGGCTGGCAAATCTTTTCCACTACAAGCGTTTGCTTGCTGGAGAGTCGATCTTCTGCGACACCATGGGCACATGCAACTCCTTGGAGGAACACAGCTGTATTTTTCAGGCACTTCGGGGCCCGATGCATTTTGCTATTACAATTGTGTAATATGAAGTACAATAGGGACAGTTTTCTTGACAACTGATGTATAACAATAAATAATCAAGGCTGATCAAGTTACAGTAGGTATATAACATACACGCATACTTGCAAAACCACATTTATTTTACAGGAAATGATAACGGATTTTTTTTTTGCTTAAGAGTATAAACAAACACATTCCATCTATGCCTAACCCCCCCCCCTTTTTTTTTTTTTTTAAGTTCCTAAGTTTCCCTGTCTGTCTCTCTCCTCCTTGTTTCCTCTCTCCTTGCTCCCACCCTCCTGACCTCCAGTTCTCCCACAGTGAAAAAGGGAGGAAGAAGGAAAAAAATAGAGCTGGAAAAAAAGGAACAAAATAGCAAAAAGCGGTTAGCTAAACTATGCAGTCTGGGCCAAGTATAATTGTTCTTTCAAAAATTAACTTTTTAGATCATTTACATTCAAATTAATACTACAAATATATACTGTTAGCAGAAGGTTACATTTTATATTAGCTAGATATAATTATGTTTCTTTTGGAGACAAAAATTATTTTAAAATACCGCACAAGCAATTAACATTAAGATGTGGATTTTGATCTATGTCTTAAATGCATGATCAAAGGTACTATATTGGACAGCTTATTCTGAAGTCCTTTAAATACATGGCAATATTTGATTTTAATGAATTATTGCTCAGGTCTTTAATGTTTCTTATTGTCATTTATTCTCAGACATAGAAGACTAACAAGAGAAGTACGTTTATGCGAGAGAAATGTTTGGCCATGACTTCAGGTCTACAGCAATTTTCACAGAAATTTGTGAAAAGAATCTTGGTCAGTGTTTTAAAACTTCAGGGCCTAAATTTAGCCTGTTAAATCTGTATTTAGCCCTGCAATGTGCTGAACACTCTGGCTGTGATCCAGGAAAGCACTTACACATTCCCATTAACTTTAAAACACATTTAGTTCTATTATTAGCTTTACCAGAAGAAATGGACTCAGAGACTTAGAATTAAGCATGTACTTCTGTGATCTGCTGGATTGAGGCCTTGTATAACCCCCCAGTCCTGTTCTGCCAGCAGTTAAGACCTGACTAACTTTATTCACACGACTTGTCCTGTTAATGATAGTGGGATTACTCACATCGGTAAGATTACTCAAACACATCACAGATTTCGGGACTGTTTTTTTCAAAAGGGGCAAGTGTTTATCACATGCACTTGCAGAACCTAATTTGATACCTTGATTTTGAACAAATTTGATACCTAATATACCTTTTAAAACACACATTCTGATCAATACAATTTTAACAAAATACTCTATTTGCTATTCTTTATTATTTATTTATTGTGTTTTGCAATTCCAAATCCAGTTTTGGGGCAGTATTTGTCTGCTTCTGAAGGCCAGATAAAAGTCCTACTGCAGAGGATAATAGTCAGTTCTCCATATAGGACAATGGCAATAAGTAGGCAATGGCAATATAGGACAGGGCAATAAGTAAGAGTCTTGCACATCAGCAAAGGGCGTTCAGGCCAGGCATTAGGAAGAACTATAACACTAAGCACCATGGTGCTGGCATGGACTGCTTAGGAACCAGGTTGAACCTCCATCGTGAAAAGCCTCTAAGAAGTGTCTAGGTAAACACAGACCAGGAATGATACAGTTAATCCTCCCTTCAGCAGGCAGCATGCGCTAGGTGGTTCATAAGGTGCCTCGTATCCCTTTGCAACTATTAATTTCAGTGAGACTTGTATGAGGCTTTTCCTGCTTACTGCCTCCTCTCTCTGATACCTTCTCACCTGGTCCCTCAGGAATGGTGTGGTGATTCGGTTATGAGCAAACGGTAGGATTGGGCAAATCACAAGAAAAAGTATTTTTGTTTTGTGTGGGTGTTCTTAACAACAGCAAAAAGATGTTATGCAGACAGTGGCTGGAAGCATTTCTGTTAGAACAGTTTCCCAAAGCTATCAGCTACAGTTGCAGGAAACATCAATCACAATCAAACAGAAGTCCTGGTGTTTTCTTTAAAGCCACATTTACAGCAGAATATGAAATTATAAGTACCCTGGTGATAATTCTTGAAGGTGGTAACTGGTAGCTAGCTACCAGCCTGCAACTGGGGTCTCTGCTGTCTCCAGAGTCTAACGACCAAAACCCAGCACGCCTGGTGTTGCCTTCACCTGGGTAAGCAACAAGCCTAGATGAAAGATATCCTAAAGCAGATTCTTTGCTGGTGATTATACAACACAGATTTTCTCCATGGGCAGCAAACACGCTTTTTAAAGTCAGCCCTGTGCCACACATTGCCTGCCATCCAGTGTGGTGCCAGATGCCAACGTGACAGTGTGGCCACATCCTCCACGAGGGGAGAGAAACCCGCAGGGAGGAGAGAGGGGGCAACACTGATCTTCTAGTTTCACTCTTTTTTTCCCCCCCTAATTCATTACTCCTCACACAAGGCAAAATTAGCCAGTTATAGATACAAAGAAAAGTGTTCATTTTTTCACTTCTGTTATACGTAAGGAAATCTCTAACATCCAACCAAACTAGAAGCCACTGTTAATGGCAGCTAGAAACCATACGCACGTGAGATACAGGAACGTAAAGCAAGATGCACTTCAATGGGTTGCTTCGCTATCCCCAGCCTGGGGCATGTTCAAGTGCCAAAGTCAACAAGCTGCCTGTGAAATGGATAGCAAGGCAGTATGGACATAGCATTTGGGAGAGCCTGGGGAAGCCAGCTCTGAATCCAAATTTCCTCAGTGTGGAGATTTGGACTTTTCAAAGAAGGAGACTGAAGTGTGTGTGTGGGGGGATGCGGGGACAGAAATATAGGAGTAGAAGGTTTGGTTCAAGACTATCTCCATTAAAAAGAAAAAAAAAAAAAAGCTTATTCTGTTTTTTCTTACTAAGGCTAAAGTGAAATAACGTTTGTAGGTTGACTGAAAAAAATTCCAGATTTCAGAGTTGGAAAGGAAACTCCGAAATTGTATCTCATAAATTCAGAGCCAGGAACAAACACTTCCTTTCTCAAAATTGCTTTTCTTTTTGGTCTCCAGTCTTGTCTCCATACAGAAACATCTCATGTAGAATTTCAAATATTTGAGTAATATTTAAGGTGTGTGCCTCTAGGGAAGAACAGAGTCGATCTTCATTTTTTCTCCAAAGAATTTCTGAGATGTAAATTAGCAGTTTAATGGCTTATTTGTTAACTAACATTTGTTTATGCCTGTATTCCAGCGAAGAAATCATGGTTCCCAAAAGACCTCAATATTTCAATTTAGCGCATTAGGAAAAAAAGCAAACAAGACATGATTAGCTACCATGAACCACCTTAAATTTTTACATAGGAGTTAAACATGCAATAAAACAGAACAACAACAACGAGGACGCAGATCTAAAATTCTGGGCAGAGACTGGGGTCATCACTCGACCAAGCGCTCAGCGTAGCGGAGGCGAACGCGGCCGCCGCGGCCCCGTGCGAGGCCCAGCACGGTGCTGGTGCCAGCGCCGCCCATCACAGAGACACGGAATTTCCTAGCGGGTGCAGGGGCGAGGGGAGGGTTGCTCCTCTCTTGCCTTCACACACGTTATGTAGCTCTTGAACCCTGCAAGGCTTGCAAAGAATACCCGTTATATTATCTTTTCCTTCCCACAGCATCTGTACATTTAAACTTTTATGCCTCGTTGTGTCTGCTTGTGATTGTCTTGTACATACATTTAAATTACTGCTCCTGCCTCTGATCTTGAGAGACAAAAGCAACACTAAATTCCTTTTTCCATTATATATTTTACAAAAGAACTACTGTAAAAATTAATCAAAGGTATGCCGGCTTTTATTGTTATTTTCTTAATTTTGGGGGGTACTTTTCCTCATATTGCAGTGGTTTTGAAATTGAAACGTTGCACTGCTGAGAAAGTGCCATGAAAATATAACCCACTACATTCCATGAAAATAAATAAGCAAGGCCACCCAAATTTTCAATTAGTGCTAGTGCAGTATGCAGGAAATGGCTAGAGAACCGTCAAAGGCAGCCTTAGGCTGGGTCGTGGATACGGAACAGTGACAGGAAGGTTTGAAGCAGGAATACAGGCTCAGTGTGAAGATGGCTCTTCTCCAAGGAAAACTGCATGCTAATAGGTTAATACTGATTTCCTGAAACATACAGCCGGGGTATTACATGCTGGAATTTACATTCTGACAAAGGCAATTGCTGAGCCTCAAGACTTTGCTTTTTCGGTGATGAAATAACACGAGAAAATTCAAGCCGCATTATATATTTCATGTTTTAAGCTTATTAAACATACAAAGTACAAACTGTGCACATATTTTTAAGCCACCTGAAATAGCAACAGCCTCACTCCTTTGGGAAACTGCTATGGGAAACGTTACATCTCCACAGGTCGGGCTTGCCTGGCGTAGCCCCCTCAGCAGCAGCAGGTACTGACTGAGAATGAGTTGTGCTGGTTCCGGAGGAAACCTGCGCTGAACCCAGCAGCAGTGCCCCAGCCAGCACAGAACCAGGACTGAAACACTTTGCTTTCTGCTCAGCCTGAGAAAAGGCTGCGTGCTCAGGTTTTTTTAAGATGTTAAAGGGCTGAATTGGACAAAGTAGTTCAGAAATTGCAAAACTGCAACTGAAAAATTGCAAACTGAAAAAGCATGTAAGAAGAATTTTTTATTTGTTTGGTTTTTTTGCAAGTCAAAGGGAAGGCTCCTGTTGCCCACAGAAAGAGCAGGATAAGACTTTAATTCTGAAAGGTGGTGGCTAAAACTAGAAGAACAAAATGAAAAAGGAATGGAAGCTAAAGGGAGAGAAAGAACCGGCTAGCTGGAGGATCCAGCATCTCTTTCCCTGCTTTATGCTATCCAACTGATTTTGCGACTGTCAGCTCAGGGTGGCACTGCAGCATCACGGGAGGCTCCTGCCCCGTGTGCTGCCTCTGCTGACATGGCAGAGGGGCACCCAAGGAGGAAAAGAAAAACAAGCCCAGCCACCAGGAAAGGCATGGAAGAGATGGTGAGGTTGTCAGCAGCCCCTCTGAGGCCAAGATTTCACTCCATTGTAACCATGTTAATATTAACAGGCAGTAGTAAAAATGTTTTTACTCACTGCTGGTGCCAACCAGTATGGACACAATCCCATGTCGCGGTAGGTGAGCAGTGTTGTGTGGCTGTGCTGCCCGGGCCCCCAGGCTCCCATTTCAATCAGAGCTGTGCCTGTCCCTGATTAATCATATTTACTTTATGAGGTTTATAACTTTTTCATCGTCTTTTGCCCTTCAGATAATTGGAAGCTCTGCTGAAAGTCTTTTTAACAGTCCTAATTGTACTAAAGTCAGTGGGAATTCTGCCCAGATAGGACCTGGAAAAACTGGGCCACAAAAAGAGACCTCATTATATTCATTACAAGGCAGAAAAAATCTCCTTCTAATTCCAGCCGCTCCCCTGGGAAAAGTCCAATGGGATTGAGGATATGGAAAATGACTTTGCTTCCAAAATGCTTTGGTTGTTGAGTGATGCACTCTCCATCTCTTCTAGGGGAAGCTGTTTTAAATAAGCTTAATAGAAACTTTAATCAGCTCTAATTCCGAGGATCCTGCCTACCCCAGAACCTTTTAAGTTTAAGGTCCATAATTGTCTCCCTGCCTATGAAAGAGCAATTAATAGAATAAGGAAGGAAGTGGAGGGAATTTGGCGAGTTTTAATTTGTTTTCACACATAATGATACATTTTTTGGTCATATGTGATAATTATTTAATCAAGTGGAATTTGCCTGGTGGTATTTCACATGACACTGCTGCCAATCACTGCAAAGCAAACAAATCCTTCAGATGGGGAAGGGATGGATTAACTCATCTGCCTTCAGGGGAACTGCAAGCTGTGAACTCGGGATGGTGCATCTTGCATCGCTCAAGCGATCCACACGCAGTGAAGTGGAATAGGCACCAATTTTGGGCAACGTTTAAGTGTTTAGATGAGTCTGAACAACTTCTACAGAACCTGGCCGTGTGTAAGGGTGGGCGCATGCTCAGGCGCTGTCCTGGAACAAGATGCTCTGCTGAACTGAGGCCACAGTTTTATAAAAAGATACTTCTTCCCCATAGGAACAGAAACCCTCATTTCCTTTCAACATGAACACCATGCTAAATGCTTATAAAGTTCCCCCTCACCAAGTTTCTTAACTGCTGCAGAATAAATATTTAAAGAATCACAAATACTATAATCAAAACCACATAAGATGCTACAGGAGTGTTCCCTATTGTACAATAAAACAAAGGAGCTGAAGCTTGCAGAAAAATGTATTTTCCTGGTTTGAAAACTGATCTACTGTATGATACAGTATGTATTATCTTTGTGCACTATTTTTAAAACAATGCCTTAAATGCCATTGGCTTAATTCTTACCATATTACTATAACAAAGCTATGCAAGCTCAGCAAGGACCAGTGAAGAAGAGGTTTGGGGGTCCCATCTGCAGGATGCCAAGTGCTTTACCCTCTATTCGGTAAAGCCCGTGTCTAAGACTGAGGACATGCCTAAGCACTTTGCTGGACAGAAGCCAGAATGCTCAGCACCGCGCAGGACTAAGCCCTTTGCTGGCACTCAGAGACTGGAGACTTTAAATGTTGAGCAAATTTCTTATGTGCAGTTACAGTAGTTATTTGGGAAAAAAAAATAAAAGAACATGCATTCCACAATTGTACTCTCTAAATAACACCTGTATACTCATCCCCAGATGTAGTGGGGCATTTGAAAGGACCTACTCTAGATTTTAGAAATGAAATTGTGCATGCAAAATTGAGCAACAGAACTTTTGTGGAGTCATTAGGGTAAAAATCGTGGTCCTGTGTAGCAAAACAGAAGTATTGCCATATTTGTGCCAGGATTGGGACCAGCATTTGGCTCATCTCTTATTGCCTAACAGTCTGATCTAGAGGCTTCCTCTACCTCCAAATTTGACTCTAATATTAAATTAAATGGCAATTTCCTATGGCCAGCAACCAAATTATCCAGTAATATCTGCTTAATACAATCAAAATAGTAAAGGTGAAGTCATGTTATTTTAATGTAACTGATGTGTTTCCTGAATTTTAATCAAATGAGACTGAAGGATCAAATTAATTAGGCACAAAATTACAGTAATTCAGAGGTATTTTGAGCCCAACCTTACAATGGCTCTGCACAGGTAAAACTTTTTTTTTCCTCTCCTCTCTCCCTACAGTTCTAAATCTTCTCTCCTTCCTACCCTCCCTACAAATACTATTTATCCCACATACCACAAAAACAAAGCTTTTTCTATTTTGGAAGGTAAGAAAATCCATAGGCAGGTTAATCACTGTCTCTGGGCTCCTGCAGATGAAAGGCAGCTCTGTATTTCCCTGTCCAGTCTGGCATGCAACTGTTCTGGGAAAGAAATGGGATGCAATCACAGTAAAGGGCTCCACTGACATTTCTGGGCTCGGATCTTCACCTGGTTGCCCAAGCACTCCAGCAGCATCACAGAGCAAACGTGCACCAGCAGCTGGATGTCACGGACCGCAAAATTTCTGCTTCGGCCCCCTGCACAGTCACCTCTACTGCAATTTTAGCCATCTGCCAGTCTGCCTGCGAGTTAGCCCTGGCTTCCGCAGAAGCCAGACGTGATTAGAGCAATTTTCACCTTGCCTGTTCTGTGTGCTTGTATTCAGCTGGGAATTAATGCGGAATGTTCCCAAACAAGTTGTATTTTTATCAGCAAAAGGCATATGGTGTCATATAGAGCAAAAGGCACACTTCATTCTGGGGAGAAAGAGAAACTCGCTGTTGACATCAGTGTTTTCTTTTTTTGTTTCCTTCAGTCTCCACATATAAATGCTACAGTGAGAAAAGTGGCTATTTAAGAGAGGAGCCTGAGTCCATTTATGTTATCATGAATTTTCATAGTAGCTGCTACAAAAAAAAAAATCAATGATATTTTTCTACAGGAAATAGCAACAGAGTCATTTCAGATCAGATGCAGTATTATTAAGGAGATCAAGAACTCTTAGAAGAAGATTAAAAAGCAGTAGAAAAATGCAGATTTTACTGGTGAAACTGTTATAGAAAACACAGCCCCAAAGCAGAATTGCTCTGTGATAATCAATATCAATACTCAATAATAATAATCAAAACTACTGGCTTTTTAAAATTTATGGTACGTATATCACAGCTATGCAAACACATTTTCCACCTCTACCAGTTTTGTGTTAAAAAAAAAAAAAAAAAAAAAAAAAAAAAAAAAAAAAAAAAAAAAAACGCCAGAGGGAGCCCATAACCTCTCATAAATGTAAGTAAAGATGTATTGAGGGTGACAATGAAAAAGATAAAGACAGAATAAGCTGGGTTACGGGTTTCAAAAGAACAGCGACACTTGCCTTGCACTATCCAGCTAAAACAATGAGCAGAGGGATACAAACTTTTGTGCAATGTAGAAGTTTGCCTGCATTTTGGGCACCTTTAAAAATTCTAGGCATATTGTGCTTGATCTAGGAAATTATATTCAAGCAAATAGGAAAACAAATCTATGTGAATTACTTTGGATATTTTACATTAACACATAGAACTATTTTAGGATAACCTTTGAAATTTTATTATTGAAGGTAATATTATTACTTGAATTGAAGCTGCTAATATTTCTGGAATGTCAGAAGAAAAACTTCAGAGGTGAGGATAAATGGACATATGCAGCCATATGCCATTATGGTACATAATCATTCAGGAACTTATTTTGGAGTCCCTTTACTACACCTGTGCACTAGCATGAACTGCATGGCTTGCTACCAATTTGCCTTTCAGTCAGTCATTGATTAATCTAACTAAATGTCACCATGAATGAATTTACTACCATATCAAAAAGAATGCAAGATAAACAAGAAACTGTGCAGATGAACTTACCCCAGGCCAAACAATTAGGCACTTTCCCCAGAAAAGGCTAAAAACACCAAGCATAAGACATGATTGCTTACCATAGTTACCTAGCATAAAGAGTCCTGCAGAAGTTCAATAAAGCCCTGGCTCCCTTTTTACTGAACAAAAGCAGATTGTAGGAAAAGCCCAAGAAGTTTGTCATGACAATACAGCACACTACATATACTTTGTTTGCTCTCACTTAGGTCAACATCTTTAGGATGCGAGTCTTAGCTCTATGGATCTGGGTAAAACTGAAAAGCTTAAGGTAAAGAAAAGCATGAAAGGAAGACAAACAAAAGGTAAGATTAGATAGCAGAACCCTGGCACATAAAAACACTTTTTTTTTTTTTTTTTTTTTTTTTACAATAATCAAGTAAAATTACTCAAGATTAGATGAGCTTCAGGTTGCTGTAGCTAAGCACTGAGTCTTGACCTTCATTAACTCTTGGGGAAGGCTCCACAACACACTGCTTTTTCTCAGCACAGGTGAAAAGACTTGCAAGTATCTTCCCCTTGCTGAATAGTCACAGGTGTTAATTGCAACATCATTCAAATCAAGCTTCAGCTTGTGACTGGCTACAGCCGTCTGTAAGAAGCTGTGTGTCTTGGGGACAATTTGGTTTGGGAGCTGGACAGTGAAAGTAATTACCTGCAACTTTTGTTTTATTTTCATCTTTTACAGCACTCTCTTACCATTTGTTTTAAATCCACCCCTGTTATTTCAGCAATGAAAGAAACAGTTCTTTCTCAGTTCTTTGGTGCTCTGGGTAAGAAGATGCTTTAAATAACTCCTGAAGTGCTTAATTAATATATAAACCTGTGTATGTACAGCAACACACATTACAAATAGCTCAGCAAATGCCACAAAGCAGAAATCTGTAGTAATAAATGGTAATATTATTGCAGTGCAAATTCTAGCTATAGTGGTGAGTGAAACCTGCAACACTACTGATCTCAACAGAAAAGGGGCTAATGCAGCATCACTCCCATCTGATCTAGCTTATTTAGTCCATGGGACAACTCACTAAAGAAATTAAATTAAAGGGGAACAAAAGAACAAAAGGTAACATCATATTATTTCTGTCTCACTTCCTTTCCAGGAGACATAGTACAGATTTGCAGCCGGTTTATTATTAGAATACTCATCACATGAAGGATCAAGTAGAGATCAGTAAATTAAAAAAATGATATTATTAGAACATCATAATTAGGGGGGGAAATTGTTTGAAAGCCAGGAAATTCCTCGTTTAGTTTTCTTGAAGTCCTGACCACTAGGACTTCCTCATTAGGAGAGAAAACTAATCTTGCCAGGGACTACACGCATTATGTTCCTGGTTTGCAAGTGTCTAGGTGCAGAATATAGGGCAGGAAAAAAACGGCACCATGGGGGCTGGTGGGGGATCCTGCTGGGCACGTTGGTGGGCTATGGGGGATGTACTGAAAATCCTCCATCTCGGAGGTGAACACGGGGCTGAGGCTGTGTCCGAAGCGGATCTCCTCCAGCCTTGGACTCTCCTCACCCCCATTCCCACGACTCCGCACAGTTGGGGATCCCGGTGGCCGCCTCCTTCGGCTGTCACTCCTCGTCCATCTCTCTTTGAGCCCGTGAGTCACTTCCTTGCCTCAGATCCCACCTTTCAAAACTTCCTTTTTCCTCTTTGGGGGTATGACTGAGCCTGTCTAAAGGCTTCTTTCTGACAGTGGGCATCAGCTTACGCATCTGCTGACAAAAACGTCTCTGGAGAAGAGCATGTTCTTGTGTCCCATGACATCCAGTCAGGAGCACGTGGCCACGTCCTTGGGGTCTCCATCACGCTGGTGAAGGGCAATTCGGGCCCTCTGTGTCCTCCGGGAGATTTCTGTGTTATTGGCAAGATAATCACAAGCTTATTCTACAGGCCAAATCTGCACACATGTAACCTAACTTGGAATTTAAAATGAAATTATTGATTAAATCTCCTGATTTTCACCATATTTTAGTGATTTTGTGGTTGGAGCAGCATGCTTTGACTTTTCCACCCATTTCCTTGAAACTGCTTGCAAGGCTACATTTTCTGCTCCAGGAACTCTGAGACCTTACAGTCTAAACTTGGTCAGTATTTGAGGTTCTTACCACTTCTCTACAAAGCAGCACTGTCTATCAGGGCAAGAAGCAGAAAGTTCTTAGGGCCAGATTCTCAAGTGGTGTAAAACAAGGTCTAGGAAGTTGTGGCTATATAGATTAGTGGTAGCTGAGGACAAAGCCACACACACTATAATATACTTATGAGCTATGCGGTTTGCTTGCTTGTTTGTTTTAGGGCAGCCATTCGTGCTAACTGCAGGCCACACTGGTTAAACTGCTGGGCAGACAGCTGCAGCACTTGAGCCTGCAAATCAATGTGGTGTGGAGAGATTCCTCTTCATTAATATTGTCCGTTTCCAAGCATTAGATTTTTTTTTTCCAAGGAGTTGCAACTCTTTTCATTACTGGCACATCTTTGGATACACTGGCTCTGAAAGGGTGGCATTAGCCCTACTGACTACTAGCCCAGCTCTGTTAGTTATCTAACCATCTGACCAAACATCAGGCAGTTTAAGAGTATGATCTGTACCTTCTTCAAAGCATGCCAGTTGCTAACAGTATCCAGAGAAGGCAAAACTGTTTTAAAATTATGTTTTACTTTGCTCTCTTCCGCTAGTATGAGAGGTGCTTTGGGCCCCACAGCTCCTCTTTTTTAAAGCCCACCCAAACCGAAATGGTGTTTAGGCAGTGATGACTTATTTTCCAAAAGCACAAGCATAGAAAACAGCCCTCAAATGTAAGACACTTCACTGGTCTTTGGGAGTTTATGTTCTTCTGTCACCGCCAAAGGAAAGTGCTCTGAAAATCAGCTGTATTCTCTGGTCTAAATTATCCCCAAGGGAAAAAGAATGCAGCAGCCATACGAGACAGAGAGGATGAATTAGTGGCACAATATTCCCACGAAAGCTTCGTATCATCTAGAATCTCTTTTTGTCACAACACAGAGCCCTTCTACTCACAGACCACATTCCCCTCCAGACCCATGTAGGAAAAAATGGTCATCCTTTTACCATCTGAAAGTAAGACAGCACTCCAAAATTGCTGAATTTCAGAAGATTACCTGAGAGTAATGCTTTAATTTTGCTTTGCTGAAAATCTTTCACTCTGCATTTATTATCACTATATTCCTTTTTCAAAGGAAACAAATGAATCAGGCAGTATAGGACTCTATGTGTCCTCCTGTGCTGTCAGGAGTAAAAGAAGTAGCAATAACCAATAATGGCTACTAACATTAGGTGGACAACACTAAATACAAATAGGAGCAAAACCTTCTGGAGAAAGAAAATGTTCATTTTGCATAGAAAATCAAGCAACCAAAAAGTCAAAATAAAAAAATCCACATTTTAAGATGTTTTTATATTCACAAATATATTCCTATTTGTACAAAACACAGATTCTTTGAAGCATCTTACTGCTAAGTCTAAAGTAGCATTTATTTTCCAGAGGTAATTTTTTCCAACAACATGTGGCTTTAAGTTTCCTATTAAGAAATAACAAAGAAAGATACTTCTTCCAGATCAAGAGAGCAGCTTTGGTAATGCCTGTATTCATTCAGTTTTTCATTCCAAACATCATCCATCATGCTGTACGTTCCTTACATTGGACAGTAAAAAACATACCACAAAATCTACGCAGAACAGCAATGCATCTTGAACAAAGCTGACTAAACTCAGAATTAAGATTTCAGCAACTGTGTGTTAAAAAGAAAATCAATGAAAGAAAAACAGCAAGTTCTACTGAACAAACATCCTGTAGTTAAAAAAAAAATATGTTTTGATTGATGAAGGAAAAAGCCATGACATTTTAGGTGGCCCAAAAGAAATTTCAAGGATCATATTAAAAAGAAAGCTGACATTGTATTAAAACATAATTATCCCAAGGGATAACTGGAATATACTGGAAAACCACGACATAGACTTATTTTACCCTTTTCTCAAGGCACTTAATTAAATCTTGCTTTCTTTATCTCATACCCCCAAGTAGGGAGTTTACCTTCAGGATCAGCAACTTTCTCAACTGTGAAGCAGCTCTAATCCACTTCCTTGATCCTCATGCAATGGATTAATGCCTTATTAATCCTGTCCTGGCTGACATAGTGTGGAAAACTGTGTACCACATTATCTACAAGAAAAGTATTCAGCAATCTAGGTCTGAATCTACTACACTTTTACTTCTACAGAAAGGTCAACACAAAAGACTCAATAAGATTTACATAACTGAGATCTCCACAGAAACAACAAGGTAAGCTCTCTGGAGAGGTAATATCTTTCATCAGATCAACAGATACAGCTGGAAAAAGCAGAGCAGCTTTTATGCGCATTGACTCAGTGTAGCTATGGACAACATTGGAAGATTAATATAGAATAGCCTTGCAGTGAAAACATGCCTTTTGGCCTTGCACTTTAATTAACTCTTTCTAAGATTTATCTAATCAGTTCTTTCTTATTTAGTCTTTATGGAATGCATTGTCATGGTATAATTAGAAAAGTGTTCCCAGGTTTTATTTCCGTGATGACAACAAAGATGCTTCCCTAGACCTCATTCACTAGAGATAATAACGCCAATGCATTTTTCAAAATTTTAATACCAGAAACCTCTGTCCATTCTCACAAATTCTTGAACCGAGCACACTAATTCCAGAAAATTGACAGTTTTCATTTCTGATAGCTTTAGTTCTACCTTCACAGGTAATGTGCAGTAAATATTTTCACTAAAAGTGTAGATCCATGAAATTACCATGCACACTGCATTTTTATTTTGAGGAAATGTGCCTAGGGAGTGTATTCCATATACACTTTGACGCCACTCTAGCTGTTATCCTTGTAAAGAAATACTGCCTTGGAAAAAAAGAACCAGCTCTCTTCTTTCTTGTACCTCCCTAGGCTTGTTTATCTGCTTCCAGTCAGTTGTAGAGGCCATCACACAGGTGTTGCCGGGGGCATGATATCATTTTAATGTATGTTATCTTAGTGGAGCCAAAACTGCTATGAGAACAAGGTCCCGAATTCCCATTCCTCCTGTGCATTATCAGTGGGCTTCTTGAATGTTTACTCAATCCCAGTTGGCCACAGCTGTGCAAACCCATAACAAGTTCCTTCTCCATGTATATTAGCTGTCATTACTGTACTATTTCCTATTTTATGTCTCTTTCAGATATAGAAACAGCAGAACAATGTAAAATCATGGGAAGAAATACTCCCCCCAAAACAAGAAGCCACCATAAAAAAACAAACAGCTCATTGTATTTGTATTTTCTTGTTTACCTACAGCCTTGCCAGCACAGAGGAAATGAGCCGTACTCACACGGAAAAGAAATGGGCTCTTTTTGCATGGCTGGGACCCCTGGGCTTCTGCCAGGAAGGCAGCTGATACTCGTGGCTTGGGCTCTGGAGGGGACCCTTTGGGGCTGCCCGAGTCCTTCTTGCCTCACCCTTTGGCCGGGTAGAGCCGCCTGGGTGGTCTCCCCGGGACGGCCGTTTTGTCCTTCCTCTCCGGGCATGACCTGGGCAGCAACGGAGCTTGCCTTTCCTTTGAAAAAAAGGAAAAAGGGTGGAAGGCAGTAGAACCAGGTTATGATATTACATTTCTATTTAAAAACAGGTAGATGGTGCAATTGCCTGTAGAAATCAATAGTATTTTACCCATATGATGAGTCTGTCTTTCTTCAGAGACCGCAGAAATTGTGAGATGAAGCATTTCAAGATAAGTCATTTCCAGAAGAGAGGACTTAGACACACTCTTGATCGTGTGCTTCTGTTTACTCTGCGTGAGGGGTCTAGGACACCTGTGTTAGTTTTAAAGCTACTACATGCACAGCATTGACTGCTATATTTTGGCAAGTTCCAGCTGTTATTTCACATGTGTGAACTAAGAAAATACCCAAGGTAAACACTGACTTAGAAGAACTACCAAAAACATTTACAATAAAGTGCAAGTATAGCCCAATATGTTAACCTGCTAATATATACAGTGTGCTCGCCCTGTTCTGTTTTTCTTTAAAGATACAAAGGGAAATAGATGTAACGAACCTTGTATTAAACCTCACAACTGGTTACATGTTGTGTTGCCTTTCCTGAAGGAGCAGCAACAGTATGAAATATCTGTCTTTAGAGCTGTTAACCAGCAACACTCAAACTTACCAAAATGTGGAGATGACAGAAGAGAATCTTTTTTTTTTCCCTTCATTTAGTGCATCTGACAGCTTTTAATGTAAAATCAGCTTAGATCCAGATTACTTACATGTGTGCACACATACTCTTCTCCACACACAAAATGTTAAAGGGGCATTACTGATGATCGTTTGTTTTTCTCCACTCTTGCTGCATTTATATTATCCCTTCTCTCTTGAAATTCTGCCAGAGAAGATTGTCTTTAATACACTTTAGTGGTATTAAAAGACCCTCAGGAAATGAGGGCTGAGGTGAACCTGAGGTCCACTCTGTGCCACCGCTACTCTGATTATGCTGCTTTGTGCAGGAGGTAAAGATCTGTGCTCCTGATGCTTCAAAAAACAATATTCAGTCTACTTTTCCAGCTCTTTTCTTTAAAGTCAATTACTTTGACCAGCTTGGTTTCATCTCCAGGAGGGAAGTTCTATTACTGTGGGAATATGGGAGTCTGCTCACCTTCAATTTTGCATTATGCCTCAGAAACTCTTAGATTTCACTGAAAAATGTGTTCTAGTAGAAAAGCAAGTTTCCTTTATCTCCATGATTTCCTGTATATAGTCTCATCATTTTAAGTATCACCATCAACTCTGTAAACACATGCAAGTTTTCCGTCTGCCACTAGACATATCCTAATGTAAACAGCTATAGGAAGTGAGCCATAGCTTCTATCAGGCAAAAAAAAAAAAAAAAAAAAAAAAAAAAAATCTGAAAATAAGATATTGATTATAATCAAGTGGCTAAATAAGTTATTTCTAGGCAGCAAACTGAACACAGAGTAGTGTTTCCTAGGTATTATGAGTGTGGGAGATTAACAGGCATGAGAAGCTATAGAGTTACTTCTTGATTAGCAACTAGGTCAATACTTTGTAAGACGATGGAACCTCATGGGGCCAAAGTCAAACGAAGCCTGGTAGGAACATTTCACAATGTCTTGGTTCTCACTTACCAAATTCAGCCATCACATGAATGAGCACTGTTCTACTGAAAAAAAACAATGGTTGAATTAACTTGCTATGTAAGAATCACACATCGTTTGTGATTAATCAATTTCTCACTCAAAAGCTTTCAGTTCATAAAGATGAATATCATATTTGTCCCATGTGTGACATGAAAATATTCAGCTGAAGCGTCATGGCCTGATAATTATGGGCACTTTGAGTTCAACAATACATTACTTGAAACAGTCACTGATGATGGTGAGTCACTGCTCACATTCACCATAATCCTGGATTGCTCTAGTCTACTCATTAGTAATTCCAACTGAGTTTCATCATTTCCATGAAGACCATACAGTAACAATTATATCTCAGGGGAAGGTATCAACCTCATTTGGAGGTTGACAAAGCGCTGACAAGAAGATATGTATATATGACAGAATTAGCACTGAATGAGGCATGTGAATCTCTGATACCAGCACAACTAATTTTGTCACTGGTTCAGTGCCAACTGGATGGATTCAGCCATTTTCTTTCTCTGGTGTCAGAAAATAAAACACATTGTTTAGGTCCAAAATAAAGGTCTAAAGATTCTTGAGAGCTTCCTGGATAACCTGAAAAAAGTGGGGGGTGAGGAGAGAAGGAGAGGAAGATGGAGAATGAGGAAAAACAAGGAAAAAGTACAAACAACTATCTACAGAAGTCCATAGCAACCCATACAGGATCACCTAGAGAATATGAGATAGTTATGAGATAGTTAAATACCACCTTGAGAAGCAGAGAGGCACATCACTTTAAGGCAAGGACTGCAGTTGCCTTAGGCACAGAAACTTGCCTCCCTAATTCCCTACCGCTGTCTCCTGGCTTCTGGGCACCTCTCTCCGCTTTCTATCCCATCCCACCAGCTCCGATGACTTTGTTTAAAGTCCTACAGGAAAGCTGGGTCAGGGCTGGAAATGAAGGCAGCTCTTCTGTCTTCTTGCCCTGTGTTATAGCCACAAGACTGCTCTTCTGAACAAAAGCCTGAAAATTTCAGAATATCAGGTGAAAGGCACTTCTACATCTTGCCATATATTCCAGACAACACAGCTTTACAAGGCTAGAGGATTAGCAGGGAGCATAATGGTTTGAGGGTTGATGGATCTAGCAAAGAAATATTTACATCAGGTTGATACTGGTTTTATTTAGTCTTTACTAGCTGTCATTATGATGATTTATAAGTCCTTCCGAGTCCTGAAAGAAAGAAATGAAGCTTAATATTAACTTTCTGAAGACTACAATTATACTTTTAAAGAGAAAGGATGTAACTGCAGGATAGATGTCTGTGTGAAGGATGTTAGCAGTGAAGAACTGCAAGTAGTGCTCTTTTTTTTATATATATACAATCTGTAGTAAATGTAATAAGAGAAAAGTGGAGATGAGAAGCAGTAGAAACAAATTATTTGAGTTGCTAGACTTAAAAACCACTCTGTAACAGGGAGCATGTACAATGAAATAGCAAAAGAGAGTTTGATGAAGCTAGTGCTCAAGCCAGGATCATATTAAGAATCACAGAATGTTTTAGGTTGGAAAGGACCTTTGGAGGTGATTTTACCCAACCCCCTGCTCAAGGTAGACTAACAATAGACCAGATTTAATGTTCACACCTGATGTTCATTAACCAACGAAGACAGGATTTTTTTTTTAACATTCAACTCTCAGGTTAATCTCAGTGCTTCAAACAGAGCATGAAATTCTGACCCAGAGACTCTGGATATGACATCCCCAATAAGCTGTTTTAGAGCCATTGACTCAAAACCAAAAGGTGTTTCAGACAGCAGCGTCTCTTCTGACCTGTTCCCAACACTTTTAGTCTATCTCTGTTCTTCCTGTTTTCATGGAATTCTGTTTCTTAAAGAAACATCCTCCACCTACATCCTAATACTTCCATCACTGACCAGAAACACTGAATTGCTTTTGCTTTCCCCACAAATGCTATGTTAAACAAAGAAACTTCTATTTTAAAGGAACTTAAGTGTGGCTTTTAGTAGGTCATTCTCCCAGAAATAGCTTTGGTAGCAGAAAGAATTGCTTCCAATCGTAGTCTTCTGTGTCCTATTGGTCATAGGTTTATTCCATAAGCTTCTTTTCATTTCAGATCCAAACTTGCTATAAGTTCTCTTCTACATTTCCACTGTTGCGGGGCCTACATAACAGCTGCAAATGGCTAAACAACTTGGCCTTCTTTCTTCACCTCCCAGTGGTCTTTCCACTGACTTCAAGTGTTATGCATCTAACTCTCCTTGCTGCGTATCTGATGTTTCTTCTAACACTGCAATATTAATGCAAATAATATTATGCAACAAATGTATATTTAATATATAATAATTAATTAATTAATATAAATTAATAATATTAATGCAATTAGTAATATGGAGAGAGTAGTCATAACTTTTAATACTACCAATTTATATGTGCCTTGGTCTTCCTAGATCGCAGACATAATGGCTGAGAGTGTTAAGAAGAAAAGCAGAATTGGCTTTAATCTTTTATTTTGCGTGGCATAATGAAAGACGTTCTTCCAAGAAGAAATAGGCTGTTCTAGAGGTACAAAGCCTTATAAGGACCTTTTCAAGGAATCAGATTCATACAGAACTATGAGCAGTGCTATGAGAGATTACCTCTATGAGCTACAAAAAAAAAAAAAAAAAAAAAAAAAAGGCCACTGCAACATCTTAAAAGAAACAATCTGTCTTTATTGCCTTTTAAAACAATTAGGGATCAGACCACCAGCATTTCTACCTCCTGCTTTTGCTCATGCGTTATAAAAATGTTGACGTTTCACTTCAGGTTTATAAGAAAATTATGCCTGTCTTCTAATGGACGTGTTATTTTTTTAGATGCATTATGTTTTATAAGTAGAGTTCTTGTAGCTATGATGGTCTAAAGATATAAGCAAGGCCAGGTTTGTAGAGAGAGGTACTGCCTTTTATTAGACTAACTAAAAGAGCTGAAAAAGTAGACAAGGTTTAGAGCACATAATCCCTCCTCAGGTAAAAAGAATAGAATGTCCATATTTCCATTGAGCTAAAATGTGGGAAGAGTTGAACTGCACCTGAAATTTGCAACCACTAGTCCCATTGCACAGGTTTACTGGAAGAAAGAGGCAAGAAATTTGTCTGGCATCTGTACCATACAGGAGAAGCTCCCATTTATGTTTTGAAGAAATTTGGGATTTGCTACCCCGGAGATATATATCATTCAAATGGGACAGGATTGTTTTTTTCTTTCCCCAGTTTTGTGTGCAACAAGCTGCTTTTGACATTATTTTTAATAACTTTAATAATTTTAAAAATAATTTATTAACAATTTTAATGTCAAATGTCTTTCATCAGCAGATGAGAGATATGAAGCAGGCAGACTTTTTGTTGGTCAGTACATACTTGTATGGCAAATTGTATCTTCCTAATGCATTTGTTAGGAAATGATAGCAAATAGAGACTTTTTTTCACTGCCACCCCATCCTGCTATTGAATATATACTCACGCAGCATTCTGCTTTAGGTGCTGGAGCTCTATATGGCAAATAGCTATTTTTTGAATGCATCTGACTGCAGGATTCTATTTGCCTTATTCTGTGAAACAGTTTGCATACGTCCGAACATTTTTAGCTGGTTGTTCAGAATATTTATATTTGATAATACATTTTAAATGGTGAGGCATCATTCTAGAAGACTCATGAGCAAACTTACCTCTTTGACTGGCAGATACTCCCATCAAAGTCAATGTAACCAAACTACATGTGTAAAATAGAAAACGGATTTAGGAAGAATCAAGACCCAAAAGAACAAAAGCACTGTCTTTGGAAAGCCTGCAAATGGCATTGATCAAACAAGCTTACTGGAATTCTGCATGAAAAGAAAAACGTATCTGAACAGAAAACATCCAAGCAAAAAGCTTGTAAGAGTTGGTGCCTTCTACTTACTCGTATATTTTTCTTTGGATTCAGCTGCCTTTAGGCACCTTACATAAAATAAAGCTTTGGGTCCCGAAGCCTAGCTATGTATCCTTGCTCTGTAAAAGTAAATAAATAAATAAAAGCACTAATGAAATGTTGATAGAATTTAGATGAGGGGCAGAGATCTAATAAATGCTACTAAAATACAGGCATTTAAAAATAAACATGCACAGTTTGGAGACTATTCTGTTTCCATTCTTACGCAATTAATGGACTACAGTGCTTAAAGATGTGTTCGCAGGTATTCTACCAGGAATTCTTGCACACTGATTCAGCAAGGCAATGGATACACTGCATTTAACTGGCCAGCAACACTTAGCAAAACAGTTTGTGAACAGCAACATGTTATGCATTTGAAATCAATGAGGGAATACAAGGTTTTATAAAAAACATTCCAACCATAATCAGCCTGGAAATATTTGGACAAAAAAAAAAAAAAAAAAAAGGTTAAAATCACAAATAAATCAGTCATGTTATTCTCAAGGAATGCTATATTGCTAATTTGATGGAATGCAAAATTTAGAAAAGATGAGCTTTTAAAAAATAAAATTAATTATAACAACAAGCATTTTTTACTACGGATCTCCTTTTAGATTAGTATATAAGCAGACTATTATAGAATATCCAGCTGCAGGTTGGACAATGAGAACAATCACTCTTCTCTAGCTTGTACAGTTTAGCAGAGACCCACAGCTGTTTGACAGCCTGTCCTTGCACTTTGACTGTGTGATAGATGAGTTCCAAGGAGACACGGCAGAGGAAGGCTGGAGGACATTTAGGAAAGGGTTCTTTGAAAACTGTCTGGAAATTCCTCAGATTTGTTGATTTACTGGCTAAGGTCTGAATTTTACTTTCGTTCTTTGGATGGCTGCTCAGCAAAGATTCTGCTGGTTAAAAAGTTCTTGAGAACTACTTTTTCTACACTCAATATTGTCTCCACAAAGTAATGGATATCTACTTGCTCTGGCTCGGTGAAAGAGGCTCAGAAACAACAAGCAATTATTTTTGTTAAGGATATACTTTGGGATTTTTTTGGGGGGGTACATTTTTAGGCAGAAAATATTAGCAAGTTTTTTCTATTTTTCTTTCTGGAAAATATCTATACAGATATATATATGTATATCTGTAGTGTGCTGTATGTGTGTATCTACATGTATATATGAAAATGGTTTAGGTGTATATTATATGTGATCTTTCCCAATACATGTATAAATCCACCAACAGATTTTGAAATTGCGTAAGTTATACCCAATACACATGCCTTAAGGCAGATGTATGCACATACATAATATGTGCCATTGAATTCACAGCAGTATTTTTAGTGTGGGATCCCAGGGAAGTGAAGTTTATGGAATAAGCTATCTAGTATGACTTCAGTCTTTCTCACATTCCTGTAACTCCCAGACCAAATTCAATTCAATTCAAAACCTCAATTTTTTTGCTAGTTTTATGAAAACAGAGCATGCAGAGGACAGAAGGGTCACATCAGCAGTGTGACATGCTCTGCTTCACAGCCATCAGCTGGCACACCACTGCCAACCAGGCAGTCAGCTGGGTTTTACTTCAGACCCGCCACAACATCCTCACGCTTGCCCTGTTGGAGGCATCGCACACAAATAGGAACTTCATAAGTCAATGTGCTGCTCCGCAGTCTGTGAAGCTTTAGTACATTTTAGATGTTACTTTTATTATTAAGACCATTCATTCCTAGGTGGCTGTCAAAATCTCTCTGGTTAGCACTCAGCATGACAAATTTCAGTTTGCAAACCACATTTTAAATTCCGATATCAACCCAGGAAAAACATTTTGTAACATCAGTGCTGACAGACATCTACCTGTGGAGAAACGAATGGCATATTTCCAAGCCACTTACATTCCCATAATCTGTCTAAAGCACCAGAGCCACAGTTTACGGTGTTGAATTATATCCAGTGTTTAATTTTTCAGTAAGAGAGAAAAAACTTACAAATAGCCAGCATGTCAGCTTTGTTGTTATTGGTGGTATCTTGAGACCAATTCTGCTATTTCTGGAGCAGAAGCCCTTTCCAGAAGCCAGAAGGAGACTCACAGCTTACTGGCCTTGCTGCCAGAGCCAGGCAAGGGTCTGGTGTCTTCCATGAAAGCTCATCCCCCTCGCAAGGGGAGCCTGCGACTGCAGTTGAAACTGGATCTCTCTCAGACGGGATGGGGCCAACACAGTGTGTGATGGAGACAAGGTCTGGTCCTCCCTATTTCCTTTCCTATAGCTCCCTTCTCCACAGAGGACTTACGTTAACTTCATGTTATGCAACCGTGTATATACCACTACAGATTAAAGAGTGGCTGCTTAACATCCTGAATTTAAGGATGAGCTTTAACCTCCACCCACATGCACTTGAATTCATGGGAGCCTTTCCATTGCCTGCAATGAAATTTTGCTCTCTATTTGAGTTGAAGGGAAAAAAAAAAAAAAAAAAAAAAAAAAAAAAAAAGAAAAAGAAATGCAATCTATGTCACGATGTTGTTATGGGGGAAAATTAACACTTTTTGAAAAGCTAAGAGTGATTCCATTGATATATAAAGTGCTCATAGTATTAATGCTGATTTCTCTTACTATGAGCTGCATACATGATACTTAGGATTAGTACTTACCAAGCTCAGGCAGATTTTTGTGATATGCTTAGCTGATAAAACAATAAATCTGTGATACATTATACAGCCATTGGCAGATTTATGCTGGTGGTAGCTAAATAGGAGCTCACCATGTACTGCCTTCATTGCCTCCTTCCCAAAAGCTCTCAAATGCACAGACAGTCCCCGGACCTCATGGAAAAGGGCAAGGATGTATCCATTCAGTCAAGGGGTGCAGGACTCCCTCAAGTTATTCTGCAGTACAACAGGCAGTTTCCTCTAACATAAAAAAATGTAATACATGCTAAAAGAGAGCAGATTTTAGCTATGATATTCCATGCAGTCTTCAACACATGGAATTAGTCTTTCTTGGGGGTCTGATCTTCTCCATTGCTCACAGATACATTTCTGTTCATAGCTTTATGAAAAATGATGATAGTCATGAAAAAGTATGATTTACCTAGACTGTTTCTATTTTCTGATTCAGAGACTCCTAAATGAAACATTTCATTTTGGCAGGTAAAAATATTATATTCTGATGAAAAAACACCAAAATGTTCAGCTGAGAAAATAGCTCAGATCCAAGATATTTAAAATATCTGAGCTTTATTCTGTTTTCTATTTTCTTACTCTTTAAAGGGACTTAAAGCAAAAGAAAACGCAAGCACCCTCACTCAGAAAATTCCCAAAACCCAGCCAGATGAAATGAGTCTGTCCACTTTTTAGGGACTTAATATATTGTCCAAAGACCATAAACTTCGTATGCGTATAGGTCTTTCTTGTAGATATTCTAGCTGTGCAAGACAGGACCACCTGCAATAACAATGGAGCTGCTCTAATGACTTCGCGCACATAGGGCAGTCCGGATTGTGTCCTGTTTACATACAAGGCAACTTTTGCTTTCAAAGATGTTCTCCGCCAGCAACACCTTTATCAACAGGGTATAAAAATTTGAGTTCTGTCTCAAGTCTGTACAGTGCAAAAATACGGTAACTGACAGGTTCTGTTGATTAAATCTACTGCGTGACAGGGAAAGCCTATAAAAGAGAGGCTGCTTTAAAAACTCCAACTAAATGGTAGAATTTTATATGTATTCCTTATTTCAGCCTCCAGTAGAAATCACATTCTTTGAGTTATGGATAGTTCCCAAGGCCAAACAGAGCCAAATTTCTGACTTCCATTACCCAATGGGAAATGGGGAAAAAAAAAAAGTATGCTAAGTGGTGCAGTTAGCCAAGATCACATCTGAACCCTTTACAGTAATTCAGCAGAAAGATTTAGGGGGGAGGATGGATATGGAAAACACCATGATACAAAGCATTTTGCAAGTGTTCTACAAAGCAACATCCACTGAAGGAAGAAAGGAAACTTGATCAGTATCTGGTAACCATGGTAAGTGGATCTACCGAAATACCTGTATACTATTAAAAGGTTTCCCCCCAAACCTTATTCATTTCTTTTTCTTAAACTACTTATAGTCACAAAGCCACCTTTATATGAAAAAAAAAAAAAAAATTAAAAGTGTTTCATGCCTTCCAAGATCATTTTTTTTCCTGCTTTTTAATATGATTAATAACTCTAACAGGTATCCTCCAAGCCAAACAGCTGGTTTATTGCTAAAGAAACAGCTGTTTCATTGCTAAATATACCCTTATTTCCCCGGCCATCAGCTTGCTGAAGCTTTGCTGGTTACTTGCCTTTAGACATTTGCTGATAGTGAGAAAGTCTTGATACTTAATCATAGCTAGATCTACAAAAGCCCGATCTACTTTGAAAAAATAATACACAGAGAAAAACACTGGCAGAAGGCTTTTTTCTTTGAGGGTGGGGAGGTTTTTTTTTTCTTGTTTCAATGCCACACATTAGGTTACAACCAGATGTTCACATTATAGATCCTGCCTGGGTTAAAAAAAAAAAAAAAAAAAAAACTTTTTATTTAAAAATGTCAATATCGTTTAACAGCAAATGTAATATAATTACAGTATTCAATAAACATTTAACAAGACACAGGCATTTTCTGCAGGAAAATATTACCAGAGTGAGCCTTTTAGCAGTTTAGCAGTTAAATTAGTAATTTCTTTTATAACATCTGGTGAGCAGTCTCTAATTTCTGAAGTTTTGGAACAAGAAAACATCGGGCAGAGTTTGAGTAATGAATAATTTGCCAGTTGTTTACCTTTATGCCAATCTAGTTCTCCCCTGCGTAGATGCAATCAAATACATTACAAATGTGTTTTCCATAAAAATCCCTAAAAGGCAGGAGGGGGTGTAGGTGGAAAATAATTTCAAGCGACTGTGGCTGTTCAAAGGTACCGCCGTTTCTGTCACTGTCCCCTACCACAGCTGACACAGGCAAAGGGTCCAGCTGCGGACTCCTGAAATCCACAAGCGCCTCTGTGCAGTAACTAAGACCCCAAACATTGACCTTAGCAGGAATCTTGCCAAAAACTCCATGGGTTTGGGATGAAATCCAATGAGAAGCATGGATTTCATGGCGAGAGGGATCTCTCTAGAATGGGGAGTACAACAAGGGACCATGTGGGCAGAGGAGGAGAGCCCCAGCTGGCCACTGCCTTGCCTCTGCCTGAGCCTTGTCTTTGTTAGGGGGACTCCCACCATGAGCAGCATCACTGCGGCGGTTACCAAAACTTGCTTCTGTGCTGAAAACTTTTTTGGTGCATGGTTCTTCCCTAATACCTGGTACTCCTTTGTATTTCACCCAGTTTGGCCAATGATCTCAAATCTGTCTTGTAGTGACTACCTCCCCTTAGGCACTTGAATTAGGTATCTGTCTCCACTGTAGGCAGGGAGGCAGCAGGTACAATGATGGTCTCCATGACGCGTTAGGTCAGTCCCATATTTTGAAGCAGGAATTAGCACTGCAGCCACTGTCAGCCTGTGCATTTCTTGAAGATGACTAGCAAATGATTAATGTACAATCAGTTCTCCACAAACCACATGTTGGAAACTCTGTGATAAATCTTTCTACAATTTGCTGATTTCCACAGAACATAGCTATTTTTTTGCCACTTATTTTGAATGGATGATAATCTTAATGTTAATAATATTTTCTGTTTGTTGTCATGTCATCCATCATTGCATGACATTGAAATTACAAGATTTTTATCCTCCTTAGATGAGAGGTTTCATTATTAGCCTACTTTAAAATGTGATAATGTTTAGCCTTTAATCCTAAAAGTTAAACGTGAAAGATTTTTTGACATACTCCTAACTGAATGTATTCCACACATGGTTAAAAAATCTGCAAAATGTTCCAAACTATACAAAAAAATGTGCCTCCTACTTGTTAAAGCATCAGTGTTGAAATTTCTTTTCAATGACCAGAGAGCAATATTTGATTAAAAATCATCACAGGCTCAATGCACAGAAGAGGATACCTTTGTGTGTATTTTTTTTGTACCCTATGGCAAAGTAAGGCCAGATTCTCTGGCTCTCTGTGTCCTCCGTTCATTATAATTATCCGAGATTAATGTAAGTCCTGGCAGAATGCTATCTGCTGCAAATTGCTGCAGTGACATTTTGACACATCCCTTTTTCTGACTGCTTATTTTCAAAAGAAAGTAGAGAGGAGGAGCAAGAGAAGGATGTAGATATTTGCGAGGGTTTTGTGCCTTGCTAGATCAGCTTTTACACTTCCATTCCCCCTGCAGCTCATGCAAACATTACACAGCCCTAAAAGAGGAAAGAAAGAGATGGGGGGAAAAAAAAGCAGAAACTTAAGCTGATTTTTTTTAAGCTCCTATTTCCATGTGCGGGGAGTGGGTAAGGGGGCTAATTTCTTCTACAGCTGGCAAGTCCAGCGCCAGTACACAGCAGAACGAAACAGCATAATGAGAAATGTCAAGCAGTATCAGAAATGAGAGGAATTCATAATCAGAAATGCAAGAAATGAGAATTTATCTCCCATGGGACTCAAGTAAATTGGATCAGTAGGGAACAGCACCCAGAATCTGAGACCTGCTAAGCTGTGATGGGATTGATGGGCTTTGCATGCCTTACCACAGGAAAGGATCTCTTACTTGCAAATCTAAAAGTGCACAGCTGTTCCAGACTCTCTACTGCCTTCACTTGAGATCCCTCCTGCTCTCATGGTTGTGAACGGGCCTCCCTGCACTGCAGTGAGTGGGACTCAGTCCGCTCTTGCCTACAGGAGTGTGCCTCATTGCTACTTGCTGCACTGAGAAAATGGAAAGAGATAGAGTTAGGATAAATAATTCTGTAACACAGGAGACATTTTAATGGACGAGGTGAGGTTTTTGTTTTGGTCTTTTTCGTTTTTGGCATTTCCCCACTGCTTCTTAAAGCGGAGTCTATCTGGGATGTGACGCTCTGCGGTAAGTGCTCCATCCAGCTGCAATATAAACAGAGCTTTTTGCTGCACATTCTAAAGCTGTAACATTAAGGAGAATAATGGACGATGCCTTTTGATATCTTTGTGTAAACCAAGAATTTTATTACAGTGAATTACCATGTTAATTTATGAAAAGTAAACAAAACCAAGTGCAAAACTGATTCAATGTATAACCTAACTTTCCTGGTGCCTAATGAGGTGACAGTGATGAAATCAAAACAAATATCTTTATGTTTCATAAATGCAGGGAAAAATACTTCTGTGTTTAATCACTGCCTGAGTCATTGACAATGCTGGCACCCCAACACTACAGGTTTTAAAGTAAACAGAAGTCACTTTGTCTAGTGGCTGAGGATATAGGCAAACCCCGTGTGGACCACCACGGGTTGCATGATAACAAGGAAGCAAGGAAACAGAGGATACGCTGGTACACCTCCCCCTGTCATCATTCTGATTCCCCCATTCATCTGTAAACTACCGTAGAAACAAAACCAACAAAATCACTTTATGTTGAGTTCCTCCCTTGGGTCAGAACTTCCTCTTGGCTTCCAATAGGGTTTTGCTGGAAGAACAGTTTAAAGTGTGGGCCCATACAGCTGCTACCTGTGACACACATCCTTCCTACTGAGTCAGAAAATATCTGTCTATGCTGGAATGAAGTAGCTGCAGGTCCCTGATATCAAAGGCCTCCAGAAAATAATGCGATCACAGCACATTTCTAATGAAGGGCTTGTGGAAGTGGCTGTGATCCTCAAAGCCATAAGGTGTATGCACAGAATCACAGAACGGCTGAGGTTGGAAGGGACCTCCAGAGATCATCTAGTCCAACCCCCCTGCTCCAGCAGGGACACCTGGAGCACATGCACAGGGTGGCAGCCAGGTGGGTTTGGAAGATCTCCAGAGAAGGAGCCTCCACAGCCTCTCTGAACAGCCTGTCACTTGCATCAAGAAGCTACCTGCAATGTGCTGCAGGAGCCTCCGGAACTGTCTATTCTTACATGTGTGGTCATCCCAGCAGACATCAGAGTGCTTGAGGTCCCCTGTAAAGACCAAGACCTGTGATTGTGAAGCTTCTTGCAGCTGCCCATAGAAGGCATCATCCACTTCCTCTTCCTGGTCAGGAGGCCTGTAGTAAACTCCCATGACAGTGTCACCCCTGTTGGCCAGCCTCATGTAGAGGCTCTCAACTTGTGCTTTGTCCTCCCCTGTTCCGAGCTCTATACATTTCAGTTGCTCTCACATAAAGAGCAACTCTGCCACCTTGCCTTCCTGGCCTGTCCTTCCTAAAAAGCCTAAAGCTACCCATGGCCACCTTCCAGTCATGAGAGCTGTCCCTTCATGTCTCATTAATTGCAATGAGATCATGGCCCTGCAAGCATACGTGCATCTCCAATTCCCTGTGTTTATTCCCCGTGTTTATTCCCCATGTTGTGTGCGTTTACATAGAGGCATTTGAGCTGGGCTCCCAATGTGCCTCTCTTTCTAGCTGGGAGAGCTGTAACTTGACTATATGGGCCTTCAGTAACTCTCCTGTTTTGCTGTTTTCCCTCTCCAGGTTTTGGCCATCGCTTGCTGGCTCTAGAGTTAGGCATGGAGGTCACCCCCTACCTCATCACCATCTTTCCTGATGATACTCCCCTCCTCCGTCAAATCTAGTTTAAAGCCTTATCAGTGAGCCCTGCTGGCTACGAAGGACCCCCCCCATCCCCCTTTGGGAAAGATTAATCCCAGCCGAGGCCAGCATGAGCAGCTTGCAAGTCCAAAGGTATAGAGTCGTCTTGCACGGCCTCAAAGCAGTTCACCCGACAAGGCTTCCTGTGCTCTTGGGAACTGTTGGATAGAGCCTCTGAAACAGCTGAACTTTCACTGAGAAGGTGAATGATAGTCCTATTCTGGGACCTGCAACTCTTTATACTTATTCTCTCAAACATTCAAGAGGAATATGACATTGCTCTTTGTAAAGAGTTGTGATTTGAGTGTCTGTAGTAACCTACGCATTATTGTATGATTATATCCTCTCACAAAATTGTTAGGGAGGAGAAGATGCCACTACAGCTTCTTCACATGTGCACATAGGTAGGAGCTAACAAATTCCCTTCTCCAAAACCAGCTCCACTCCAAATCATGGCTGAAGAATAATCGTGAGATTAGAAAAGCTATAGGTCTGAGGAAAAGCATGAAACTGGTTTCCTTTTGCACCTGGGTGCTGAATCCTTATGATCTTAAAAACTCTGCAGAGAGCCATTTTGTCCCTTAGCTCTTACAAGCTCTTCCTGAGAAAATGGGCAGGATGTATAGTCTCCCTTAGAATTTTTTTTTCCCTTCATATTCTGCAATAGAAGCATTTGCAGTGGAAATAAGTCTTTTTATGTAGAAGTGTGACAGAAGAATTTGGGGGCCCCTGGCGTAGTTTGATGTGGCAGTTCCAATATCCCTCTTATCTTGGCATGGCCAAATATAAGTAACCTCCTAAAAACAGTCAGTTGCAACAGTAGCAAAAATAAAGCTGGAAAAGAGTCTCCTTGTCACTGTCCATATGATTCTTAAGCTGATTAGGAATCCAGGGTGTTGGCTAGACATTAACAAACATTCAGGCCCTTGGACTCTGTCTGTTTTGGTTCTGCCAAGACATAATCATGCTAACATCCTGTATGGCCTAACCCTGCCTCCTTTTTAATAAGCTCCCACTTAGGAAACCATTTATAGATAAAATAAAGGAAAAATTTGGAACTCACTTTATATTCCTGAAGAAGGAAAAAGCAAAGTAAATTAAGTCCAATTTGCATGGGCTTTTGAACATGCACAGATTTTGGATATAAACTATGGAACAGACGTAGAATGCTGTGGCCTTTATAGTCAATATTTTATTAAATTTTTCCTTGTAAATTTTGCTATGTCTTTATTGCATTCATTCAATAGAGAGAGCTTTCCTATAGCTAATTCTATGCCTTTAAATTCCCCTTCTTGTTAACCTGTGACTGCAGTCTAATGGGTAGAGTGTCTGCCATACAATACAGCCAGGGTAGATTCAGGTACCAAGGTGACTATATCCTTTATTAAAATACCTTTTTATATGCTCAATTTCAAAATGATGACTGCATTTGCAACACTTAATTGCCACCAGTATCCACAAATACTTTGCATTTAATGAAAATATCAAACCAAATCCTTTATTTCAGTTGAAGCAGCAGGTTGTATTACGCAGTATAAAACCCATGTTATGAAATTTCATACAAATATAGATCTAAGTTTGCACTCCCTATTCTTGTTTGAACTTTATAGTCTTTATATTACAGGGCTTTATTAATTTTTTTTCATTGTAGGTCTCAAAATATTTCTGTTGCATCAGGGAACTAGACAACCCCATTGTGACTAATTTAACATCTGTAAATTGCCATGACTACCAACCAAACGTTTTCTGACTTCATAAGCTAAATATCTATTTCATGTTTTTAAAACGGGTGGGTTCAGCTCCAGTGGTTGTATCTTTTATTAAAAATTCTATTAACTTTATTCATCATCAGCATCAGGGATAGCTACGTGCACTCAGCTTTTCACACTTTCTAAGGCCAGGAGGGAATTACCTTAGGCAGTCTAGTCTGACCTTCTCCATACTGTACGTCATAGTTCCTGGACTAATAATATCTCACTAAAAAAAAAACTTCCAAAACACTTTTGTTACTTACAAGCAAGAAAAATGTTTTGAAGAACTGAAAAAGAGCAAGAAAAAGAAAGAATTTGGTCATTTCTGGTTCTGTCCTTCACTCTACTCTCCTCAATGCAGAGCTTTAGCAGGCATGATTTTGGGTAAAACCTAACAAAACCTGAAGTTAATCCTCCTTATATGCAGTCACATCCTCTGCTGCTCAAATTCTCTGCTCTAGATTTGGTCTAGATTTGCTCAGGGTACCCAGCACTATCATTTATAGCTGTGCAACATGAACGCAATGCCCCCTAAATCATGGCCAAGATAAGAGACTACCCACACTACAGCGACTGGGCTGGGACCCACCAGCTGGGAGACCTAGCTGAGGTCTCGTTTTCATCCTTACTCAGCACTCCATAACTTGCAAGAGCTGAGAACCTGCCTCAATCCCATGGGCAAATAAGAACTAACAGGTACAGTTCCCAATAAACCAACTTTCCTAATTTAGCCATTTAAATGGATTAATTTAGGCGGAATTCTGAATTACATCTCAATAACACCACTCATCTAGCTCAGTACTGAAGAGACACCTAGGCAGATTAACCAGGGAGAAGATGGGAAGATTTGCAACTGTGGCAGCATATGAAGTCAGCGTAGAAGTTGGGTAACTTCAGTGTGCTGATACCAATACAGTCAGAAGTCTTTTATGAAAGATGCAAAGATTTTGCAAAAGGCCCACGAGGAGGAGACTGTAACATAGCCAAATATGTTCACTTCACCCTCCTGATTTAGTGGGAATTGGTCAGAAAGGTCCGAGGAAAAATATACAACACTTCCAGATTAAAGGGGAAAAAAAGAAAGAGCTTGGAATACATTGAAAGGAGAAATAAGAATGTGGGAATGTAACTGCACTGAGCTCTTTGATCATGTACCCAGTAGGAATGTTACTTATCTTCATATCTGTGACAGGGTTGTGGGACATCCTTTTCAGCAAGACCCTGCAAAAGTAAAAGAAGACACTGATACCACAAATTTGATGTTGCTAATTCAGACGTGCAAGGCTTCCTAACACGTACTGTATGCATCCTGGCAGTCAGGAATGGAAAACAAAAAAGGAAAGGGGAAATGCTCTTCACAGCACACACCATATGCTGCCGTTGCATTCACCAATGCAATTCTGCTGTTATTCCACCGGTTTCAGTTATGTCCTCCAGATTTTCTCTATTAAAAACAATACTAAAGACCTAATTCCCCTTTCAGTTATACAGGCATCACATAAGTAATATGGCAAATTCACTGAAGTTAGTGTATGCTAGAATAAATCCAAGCCTTATGTACCTAAGATGTGTTCAGGTCTTGGATACCAAAACGACACTAGATCTGCAGGTATGTTTATAATAGCAGCAGCATATATAGTACCAGGTAATTCCATTCATACCTGATTTGCACAGACAAGAAAAGACAGAATTAGATCATAAAATACCCTTTCTTTAGAAAGACTCAGAACACATGTATAGAGCAAATCTCAATATAAATTACTAATTTCTTCTTCATTGCTCTGAATGTCTCTCTGCCTCTTCCTTTCCTGTGCATGAAGCTTCTGCTTGATCCAAGTAACTTGCAGTGATTTGAACTTCTCAAAAAATCTTTTTTTTTTTTGTGTTGAGTAAGTTCTACTAACAAAGTTTCCTTAGATTTTATGTATATAAGAAAAAAGAGTTGAAAACTTGAAAAACCTAAAAATATTGGCTTTGGACAGGTGAAAAGGTTAGGTGTGCTGAAGTTGAGATTTGCTTTGTTTACAAAGAAAACCTGGAAAATATCACCAATAGAATTCATATAAATGGAATTACTAAGAAGCAGATGCAGTACCTTGTGTATGATACAGTTTATAGACACGAATTCCTTTGCAATGTTAAAAATTCTGTATGCATTTAAAGTACCCTTTAAAATAGAAAAGCTTTGTAGAAATTTTCTTTTTGAGTATTTAATTATATTTTTTTTCTTTCATCGGAAAAAAAGAAAGGAAGAAATAGCTGCCAAGGATCCAAACCCCTCTCTCATGAGCTGAGCTGCGAGCTTGAGGTTTTGTAGTGTTTAAAATAACGGAGGGAGACTGTGCAACGCGGTACAGAAAGCAGCTGCTGGGAGCGCAGACAGCAGCCCGAGCAGGGCCCGCGGCCGCGCGGCCAGCAGGGGTCACAGGAGAACTCCCTATAGGGGCCGAGCCGGGAGACCCGGGATCTCTCCCTCCTTGGTGGCAAGATCAGGCGTGGGGCCTGCTCCGGCCGAAATGGTTTTAATCAGCCCCCCTCCAACAATTTACCAAAATTTGGTCAGTGTTTCCGACACGTGTTGCTCAGACACTTGTGTACACAGACACAGCGTAACGGAGCAGGCACAGCTCCTTTTTAGTCCTTCCCACGTTTACGCGGTGCTTAATGAACTGAGCGCATCCAAGGCTGGACAAGGGTTTCAGCTTGTGCTCAAAGTAATTATGCCCTGACCCAGAGAGCTATGCAAATATTACTTTTTCTTTTTTTTTCCCTTCAAACTGCGGCGAGTGATATGTTTCAGGTGATTCCTTCCTTCAAGCTCCAGCCAGAGACTTGGGCTATTTGAGTGAGGGAAAACCAACTCACTGGCTACTATTTTTATTGTTTGGGGAAAGCGTTTCTATGTCCAAAAATTAAATCAAAATTAGGGATAAAATGTATCAAAAAATGCTTGTTATCAAACTACAAATTTTAGCTAGCTTTTCATTCAGTTCATAGCTAGCTTGTTTTGTTTCAGATCAAATGCTTCAGGGAACTTAAAAATAAAAAAGAAACACAGCTAGCCAAACAGCCCAAGATCCCAGCCCTGCAATAACAACCCAGGACACTCACACAATGGAAAAGCGAAGCCTCTGCAGCAGCAAGGAAACAGGCTGCAGCCACAAGCTTCCAGGGGGGTTAAAACAACAGCGAGTTAAACGTGCAGCTTTGCATAATATGAAAATACATTGGTCTTACACCCTCCAAGTGAGGAGCTGCAGAATCCCAGCACAGAAGCTGTGGGCTGTAGCAGGACCTGCCTTATGAATCTTGGGTTTTTTAACATGTGGAGACAAGATTTTTCTAAGGCTAATTCAGGGAGACGATCTGAAATTGGGAAGAATGCTTATGTGCACATGCTAGAACCCAGGAAAGTCCCTGAGCCTGAAAAAACTAAACCCACACGTTGTTAAGCACTTTCCTGAATCATGGCCAGTGTTTGTGGTAATAATTAGAGCATGTTAATAATCTTAATATTTTAATTAATATTCTGTTGGCTTTCTTTTTCATATGAGGAAAGTACATATGCACATACATATTTTAATATATTACATGAATAATTTTTGAGGAGGGATTCATTTCTTTCTTTCTTTGTTTATAATCAGAAGATAAAATAATACAGTTAATTTTCTGATCAGACCTAGAACAGCTTGAGCTTGGAAAAACATTTTACATACAAGTTTTACCATAATTTAGAATATTTATATATTCCCTCCTGCTCTGACATAGACAGTTCTTTTTAGTAAATACTGCAGGATAATAAATATTATGGGACATCTGCAACATATGGAACTTTTCTGCACCCAGCCTTCTTTCCTGCTTTCAGTTAGAGTAACTACTTACCTCTGATTATAATATTTTTCACTATACAGCTTGTATATACGGGGTGAAGCAATATCATATCTATCTAAACCACAGTTGCATCTTTTATTCTGTCTCAAGTAGGAAAACAGCCTTGTAATTGTTTTAGTACTATTTACTTTGATGCTGGAGATAATCTGGAGGTCATCTTTTACTATCAGGCTCTGTCTTTGTTCGAGAGTGCTTATAAAATGCCTATAACTCAGAAACATTCCTGCTTCTTCCCCAGGAGTCATGGCTGTGGCCTAAGCCTGACTCAGTTCATATTATACCTGGAATTTCTCAACAGGCAGAAGAGGCTGAAGAAAATTCAGTCATAATACATCAATACAGGACTTGTCTTTGGAAAGTGGGGGTTAATTGGATCAGACACTAACCTACTGAAATTGGGCTTCAGTTCAAAGCTAATGACACTAAGAAAGAAGTCTAAAAGATGGAAAAATGGGGCTACATGACTTTTAAAAGTTATGTCTGGCCCATTGGAATATTTGCAAATTTAAGCTTCTTCAACATCCGTACCCTATTTGACTTGTTTATATAAGTGCATATAAGACATTTATGAACTACATAGCTATGAAAATTAAGGCAGTGAATAATTTATTTCAAATTTCCAAAAGAAGAATGTGGCCTTCAGGTTTCTTGACCACTGCATAAAATGTGAACATCTTATGCTCTATGAGGCAAAATCTTGAAACGCCCCTTCCCTCTATTTCTCTGACATAGCTGAAGAATTGTTATAAGTCTCTGCCAAGATGGACGGCAAGGAGGTTCTAGGTCATGTTCTCCTAGAAAAGGCTACGCCAGTTCGGTGGAGTTGTGCTGATTAATCCTAGCACATGGTTTCGTTCAAGTATATTTCTAGTCAGACATGGATTCTTTTTATACAATCATACATTTTTTTTCCCTCAAAGACAAGGAACATGACTAGAGTATTTAGAAGGATGTCTTTTATGGGGAGCTTCAGAACTTTACTGGGCATCATTGTTTGCATAAGAAATTGCTCAAACCTGAGGAATTTTTCAAATAAAATTGTCTAGCAGAGTCTCTGCTTTGGAAGACTAGAACCAGGCTAGAAAATTTTGCCAGGGCAAGATTTCAACAAGGCTCCTCTGCTTGAGGTTTGTAACAGGGTTGGGAGGTGGCTAAATG
Source organism: Nothocercus julius (assembly GCA_013398735.1). NCBI lineage: Eukaryota > Metazoa > Chordata > Aves > Tinamiformes > Tinamidae > Nothocercus > Nothocercus julius. Next base: position 3,931,935 of record VZSV01000039.1, on the reverse strand, counting down.
GTTAAGAACAGAGTTTGTTTTCTTAGATTAATTACTCGGTAAGGGCAATGCTATGAGGGTAGAGTACATTCTGCACACTGCACACCATATTCCCACATTTCCACACACAGTACAAGAGAAGTCAGCTGTTACTGGCAAAAAAAAACAATTTTTTATTCCACTGGAGACCTCAGTTGGCTCTTCTCCATGCTACTATGCTTTCAAGTCCCTTACACCCTCTCTCGCATATCCAAACTCCATTAACTCTTTCTTCCAAACCCAGCACCCCTCCTGATCCCAGAGTTATCTCCCCCCACTACTGCTAACTGGAATCAGGAGGTGGAGCTGGAGAAACTCTAAATGTACCTCTGAAAAGGTCAAAGAAAAAAGGTCTAAGTCAAGATCTGAGATACTGAAATTTCAACAAATTCTACTCTCCCATTTTTGCTCAAGATAACAGCATCTTGAAACATGGCTGACCTCTGGGAAAGCAGAGGAAAGGTGTGGAGTTACCAGATAGCCATGTATACATACATGCATATATTTATATATACATAGATGTATGTAGTGTTCATGTTTTTTGTTTGTTTGTTTGTTTTGTAAGAAAAGCTGGTGACTCACTTGCCTCCCTTCCTTTGCTGCTGGAGTCTCTCTTTCCAGACTTAACACGTGTTTCCTGGCATCCAAACAAAGAGACCTCCCCCTGTGAGAGCTTCCAGTGCTTCCCATCCAGTAAGGACCATTCCTGTGGTGAGGCAATCTGGCCAAGGCCTGTAGTGAGGCAATCTGGCCTTCCGAAAGGTGAAGGGGCTCCTCACTGTCTGAAGAGCCCAGCTGCAGGGTACAAGTGTGAGTCCCCACCAAAAAAGATACGTACTGGAACGTATGTGCACATGGTGTCTGATGAGGTCTTTTTTGTCTTGAAACTGCTGCCAAACAATCCCAACAAGATATCTGTACTTCTGCAAAGAACTAGAATATGACCAAGAACTAAATTAAGAAGATCAAAGACAAACAGCATCCATGTGACCATGGCTGCTCAGACCAAGAATAGCAAAACTTTGCTGCTACTGGAGCATGAAGCAACTCCAAGGGACTTAATAGCTGTCAGCAAAACAGTCTGGGAGGTTCTGCCAGGCTGCCAGATGTTGTTGTTGTTGAGGAAACATACCCAGTAGAGTTCAGCATCTGGGACCCATGATTACCACTGAAATGGAGGAAAACACCGGGATATGGTGGACAAATGGTGTTGGAGCTGTACCCCACCCTTCTCTTCAATTAGTTGGGAAACATTCATGGAAAGTCAGAGGGCTAAAAAGGGCAAGTCTTAAAGCATGACTGAAAAATAACTTTAGTGTGTTATTTATATATTTACAAAAACACATGTGTCTTATTAAAGGCTTTTAACTCTATTTCTTATGAGACCTTGTTTGAGAGCTGGGAAATATGTACTGAAATTAAACTAATAACTGATATTGATATTATATTTATAGTTTGATATATGTGAGAGAGCTTTTCTATAGGTGATAAGGCTGTGCCTGAACCCACTCCCAATCTAATCCAGGCAAAACTCCCATTAATAGGAGGAGAACCTGACCTGGCAAGAGTTGGTAAGACTTCCTCTGAGCTAAGCAGGCCCCGAGTCAAGATCTAATGATGAGTGGGCTGATGGAAACTCATTCAAATCCATTTTATTTGAAGATGGTGATAAATCATTTGCTATCCCAAGTAACCTTAGTGAACTTCAAGGAAATTTGTATCCTCCTGTTCTTATGTGTACCTGGCTAAAAATCAGAGATATTATGTTGGTACATTAGGAGTGGAGTTTGTCAGATCTCTTTTTTTTCCAATTTCTGTTTTATACATTAAAGTCAGATCCTTTCAGAAATGCCAACTTTTTTTGCTGTTCACTGGAAAATGTCTGATTTCTGAAAGTGATTTGTATTTGCTGTTCTTACTGAATCTACCTGCAAAAAGGAGTAGTTCTTAAAGGCTCTTAGTCTCAAGCTGAGGAAAGCAGGAGGCACCTACATGATCCTCTTTAAAAAAAGGAAAATAAAAATCAACAACCTCATTCAACAAAATTTTTAACCACATCTAAAATCTTAATAATTTTTCCCTGTTCACGCATGTGCCTCAACATATGCTGAGAACTGGATGAACCTAATGCCAAGTAAATGTAAGAGTGCTTTGATGATGAAAGCCCAAACTGAACTCCAAGAATTCTCCTGGGTGGGCATGGTCTGGATTCCCAGCCTAGATCGCTGACAGGCTTTGCAAAGACCATTGAACTTGCAAAAAGACTTTTTTCTTTTTCTCCCATCCAAAAGTTACAAGGAGCCAAATGAACCCAGACAAAAATTAGCAGAAAGCCCTCTTCTTCTGTTTTGCACTTTCAATAGGCACCTGCAACTGTGTTCAATAGTTGAAAAAGTTTATTACCAGCAACAGGAGTGAACTCTGGTGTGCTGGCATTTCAAATCCCTTCATAAAGGTGGAAAATTATGACACAGAGTTCAACAGTTCATATCAACAGAATATATAAATACATATCTACCTACAAACTATGGATTGGTGACAAGGAGCAATGACACATTTATGGAGGAAAGATAAAACAACAGGAGGGAAACAAGAGTCTGGAGCAAGAGTCTCTGCCCTGATCAGGTGGTACCAGCCAGAGTCAAGTACATTTTAAACTGTGCGATGCCACTGCCTGCTCAGCCCCTGGGAAAAGGGGAAAGCAGAACCTGCCACTGGCACTGCAAGTTCTCCAGAACAAGAACTGGGCAGAGTTATCTTTTCCTGTAACAGTTTAATTTGGTATTTACTTTAACAAATAGGATTGTGTATAATAAAAAAAATATATATATCAGAGTGGAAAAAAGTAAGGGTTTTATTTTAATTGCGCACAGAACAGTTTGCATTAATTGAAATGGCCTGGTTACTTAAAGATTGTTTTTTAAGAACCGAAATGAGATGGGGCATAAGCATTAAACATCATTTCAGAGTCACAAGGACATAGCAAAGGCAGTGCTTGGCTGTAGGTTTCTTAACTACAATACAGAAAAGCAGTACTAAAAATATTAAGTTCTTTTCAATGAATATCTAGAGAGTCAGTACCTCATAGTTTGTGAGATTAGGCATTTTTTATCACAGCTCATGGTGAAGTAAGAGTCCTTACTGGATGCGGAGGCAGCTGCATTTCATAGCAGCATGTAGAAATTGTGGAAATATACTTTGACCTGCTGTCCTTAAAAAAATGTTATCATAGCTCTTGAACTGCCAGGGTTTTATAAAGCACCATGGCTTCTAGGGTGGTTTTTCAGGATGCAATGCTGGTGTTTCAGGAAGAGATGCCTTTTCTGCTAAGGCTCCCTTACTGAAGTGGCAAAGCATTGTACTAGAGAATGTCATATATCATCCATATTTCATCAATATCGACTTAAATGGTGTGGAGATCATGAACGAATCTTCCCTTGTAACAGCATGTTACTTAACCTGACAGAATGCTTTATATAGCCATTCTTCCAGATTTTGATTACATTTCCAGATTTTCCAGTATTACTTTTCTGATTCATACAAGTCTCGAGGAAAACCTGAGTGGCAAGAGGAAAGAATTTATGCCTTTCAGAGACATCAAAATATTACAAAGTTAAATGAGAGAGGGGAGAGAAGGGGGAGGGAAAAAAAAAAAAAAAAGTGGCCAAGGTTTTCAAAGATGTGTCTCTAGACCTTGATGGTCCTTCTGATGGTTTTTACATAATAAAAAAAATCTGAATAGGCTGACTACACAGTATGTGTCTAAGACTCTGGAACATATGCTTGCCTTTTTGAAACCTAAAAATGTTTTGGCCTCCATAGTCTGTGCTTGGAAAACCCCACGGGCAAGATGTACTTGGTCCACTTAGTAGCCACATATTGTACAAGCAGGCTAGACTTCAACTTTCAAAAAACCAACTTGGCAGGGAGTTAAAAGCACCACTCTGCAGTCAGGTAGCAAGAACCTAGCATAAATAGTCAGGAATATTTTTGATAGATTCCAGTTTGTAGATGCTAAGAATACTAATAAAAATGCCTTCACCCTCCATGCAGGATAGAGCCCTGACTTGGGGGATTCCTTCTGATTGTATTCAAGACATATCTTCTGTGTATTTGATTCATATATTCTAAATATTTTTTTTTCTTTGCTTTTTGGAAAAAAGAATCATCACTAAAGTCTGATCACTGTGGGGAGAGTCCAAGTATTGGAATCTGCTATTCAGGAGAGTCACTAACACTGCAATTTCATGATGTTTGAATTCAAACATGGACTTATTTTTCCACCCATTCTAATTCAGAGGGAAGTTTCAGTATGTACATTACCAACTGAACAGCTGGTCTTTGTGTACACCTATACTGTCTGATGAAGGCGATCTGTTTGGGGACAACCTAAAGAAATACTGCATTTGTTCCTATTTTCAAACACTGAGGAAGTACCCAAACTTACAACAACATGGCCATAGAGGCACCAGGATGAATGGATGGGTAGATGGTTAAAAGCAAATGGTAAAAGTGGGCAATACTTCCAGGAAAGTCTTTGTTCACATATACAGTCATCATTGCTACAGAGCTTCTGTTTACAAATACGGAAACAAAGCAATGGAGCTGATATGGCACTTTTTATTTCAAGGGATCACTGAATATCCCACAAAAAATCTGCTGTTAGACAGCCGACAGGCATGGAACTCCACACAATATGACAAGCCGTTCTGACCGAAGGCAGAAAAGGCAGACCCATCACACAAACACCTCCTGCTTTGAGACCCGTCCATCAGAAACCCTTTCTGCTTCCCCTGGAGCTGATGGGAACATTTTGTGGACTTCAGAGTCAGCAGAATAAGGCTAGGCTAAGGTTAAGCTCTCAAAATCCCATTCATTGTGTCCATAAAAAGGATTTCGCTCTTTATGTATCGGCATCTTTGCAGAGTTTAGAGAATCCAATACTAGACAAGCTGAAACACATTTATTTAGGTTACATCTCCTACATAACATCTGGGCTTAATGTAAAAGTACATCATAGCAGACTAAAACGTTGCAATCACAGAATGGCCCCCTAACCTAACATAGCTCCTGCACATGAATTCAGCACTTACAAAAAGGCCACGTTAGAGAAATGAGTAATGTCTAAATTGTACTTGTCAGGCTGAAACCCTTCAAGATTTTGAAATTTTGTGGTCAGAAAACAACCCTATGATCAGCTACTCTGTCTTGCTGCAAAACAGAAATGCTATTTCCCTCCACATTTTTTGTAGGAAATGTAGTACCTTGTGGTAGACAGTTTAAGACACCTTGGTACTTAAATGCAGTGTAAAAATAATGTTTCCCTTGACCTGCAGCTACAGAACAAAGAACCTTTTGCATTATTGAATCCAAAAAGCCTAAATGCTCTTTCTTTTCTTTCGCCAGCACCACATTTATGATACCTAGTATTGACCAGATTAAAAAGTAAAAAGATAGGACAAGCCTGCTGTGCCAGGCAGCCTTGCAAGATCTTTTTGGAACATGCAAACTCTTTCTAGCTGCTCAAGTGTTCATACTGAGAAGGAAAAAACAAACCTGGAAATTCTTTGCCATTTTCCTTCTCATTTAAAAATTGCTCTCAGCTATGTTGGAGACAAATTAATTCTCCTGTACATTTTCTGAGAGGAAAATAAATTCTGTTTGATTTATATTTTCTGCAAATGTAACTTGTGATAGCTAACATTGTTCATTTTAAAATTAGACTGCTTTTAATCCTTAATGTCCTTTAGTAATCTTAGCCAAAGTGTGTCCCTTTCTATGAAAGACACTAATGTTTAATTCATAACAATATTAAAATAAATTTGAAACAGAAATAACAACTTAAATTAAAAAATAGAATTACTAAAAAGTAACTGATATTTATACACTGAGTTGAGTCAAAAAGTCTGTGTCATTAGCAGCTAGATTAACCTGATTTCAAGCTACAGAGACAGAATTCTTTGGAACTAAAGTTGTTGGTATTGAGACCCAAACTGTCTTTTCTTTTATTTCCTTACAAATTGCAACCACCTAACTATATCCCAAATCATCTGTATCAGGCAGCTTTCTAGCATTTCTTTGGACCTGACCTGGGTCTATGAAGTCCTCAGCATTTGTCTGCAACTCATTCTCCAAGGGCTTCAGGAACCAGATGTTGGGGACACCAAAGGATTGAACAGAAAGTTAAATCTAATGTATTATAGTTCACAGCAGTGAAGCAGAAGGCAGTCTTTAAACCCAAAATGGTGAAAACATGTTTCAGGAAGCTATAGGGCTATTTTGGGCAAAAGGATGAAGAAATTCTTTAACACCAGCCTATTTTACAAAATCCTGTTAGATCATGCAACTTTTTTATAGCTTCCAAGATTTAACCCACAGAAAAGAATCTCAATTACCTACAGATGCACATGAATAACTTACTGGTTTCAGTAAGTACCAAGCCCATGAACGTGCTTCTGAGGACAGTATTTGCAAACATACTACCAGTCTAATATTTTGCACAATTTACATGCTGGATGTAATTCTGATTTTTGGTATATGGTGAAGACGAACATGTGTCTTGGAATCAACAAGTCTTACGTGAGCATAAATATTGCTTTTGTCAAAATGTATTCTGGATAATAGGAGGACACCTCAGAGTAGTAACACTGCTGGTTATGAGATATGCATCCAATGCAACCTATAAATCAGTGGTATGAAAGCTGCTCTTTACCTATTTGGCGAAAGATGGTTTATATTCTAAATTATATATTAATAGAGTGAAATTGCTGTAGGTTTTCTTGACATTTTAATAGATCCAGAAATATTTTAAATGTATTTCTGCACTGAGATCCTAAAGACACTGTAGTAATGCCTAGAGGAGAAAAAAAAAAAGATAGAGACTCTTAAAGTGACTTAAAGGACTTTGAATATTTTATCATTCCAGCTCAAGACATTAAATTTGACTCTTTGTTATTACTTAAATATTAGAAAAAAAATCAATAAAATATTTAATATTAAATTAAATATTACAGGCACTTAAAATTGAAAACCTGACACAAATTGCTCCGCATGGGTGGAAAGAAAGGAGGGGTTAACTGTTTTTACACATTAACCCTGGTTCATTTTCCTCCAGATTTTACAAAGGTCTGCTGCCATGACAGAGGGATTTTAAATGCCTAAAACAGTAAGATAATAACTGAAGAGCAGTTGCTCTTATTACAGTAAAACTTTAAAGGAAGGATTTGTGCTGGATTCTAAGGCTCTATGCAAACTAGTCTTTCTCAGCAATTTTGTTATTGTTATGATGGTCTCCCTCTAATGAAGACCTAAAGAAGTGTGTAAAGGAGGCCTTGTGCCCATGGATGAGGGAAAGCAAAGGGGACACCACACAGCTGGGACACGCTTCTAGCTCAGTGCCTGCCCTGAGGCAGTTCAAGCTTCTTCCTCTATTTCTGCACCTGTATATGCAGATACTTTTTCCATGAGATGATTCTAAACAATGACTCTTTTTAAGGAGATCCTAAAAGAAGTAGGGAATGTAAGACCCTCTCCATAAAACACACAGAGGAAAACATTTCTCTTCCTTCCCTCTCCAGCTTTCCTAACTCTCTTTTTGGAACCTCCTGCCCCAGCAGTCTCCAGGGGCCTTTCCCTGTTCCTGCCTGGAGCAGAGCTAGACTGGATTGGAAACACTATGTGGTTAAGAAGATCAGGACATTGTTCTAATTTCTGAAATGAATACTCAGGTAGATGTCACAGCAGAGAGGGGTGAAGATGGAGATGAAGTTTCATAAAGATGAAATGCCTGGAATTCTTAGGCAAATCACTGCACTGGAGTGAATTTGGATGGAAAACCATCATGTCCAACTCCTCTGTAGACACTTTAAAGTCGTCGAGGATAAATGAGGCCTTAGCCAGAGACACATGTCTCTTTGAAATTTCACAACAAGTTGCATTAAAAGATCAGAGACCTGAGCTAATGGATTCTTTATTATAAATGCTGTCTGACAAAAGCATAAGACAAAAGGCAAAGCTCACAACATCCCTGTATTTCCTCCTTACTTCTTTGTACCACTGTGACTACTATAGAGAGAGTTCTAAGAAAAGTTAATAAAAAAATGAGACAGCTAGAAGCTGCTAGCTAGAAGCTAAAAGAGTCGAGAAGGACTTGAATTCTCTGTCCTCAGAGAAAGCCATACCTGCATGATTGTTGAGACCTGGAAAAAGTATTTCTGAGAAGGAACAGAAAAATGAAGTTCTAAAATTAGAAAACATATCCGACATCACTTCCTATCACTTCATGACATTTAAAACTATGGCTAAATCTGAGAAGCATTTTAGACACTCTCACAGAGTGTTACAAAACCTAATTTAAGCTGTTTCACTCCTAAAGCAGTGTCTAGACCTAGGTTGCACACCCACATGGGAAGAGCATTAAATACCTCGGAGGGGAAGCTAAAACTACCAACACAACAGCACACAAGAGGGCTTGAAAGCTCAGGCTGCCTTTCCCAGGACTGCACAACCTCTACTCTGGTTGACAGGTGAGATGGACAAATAGACCTATGAGAATTAATAGAAGATTGAAGCATATGAGTGACTTTTCACAATCACATTTAAAACATTAGTTCTATTAATTTCTGTATAAATTTCTGCATGTTTCTCTGGGTAACTGAAATTCTAATCAGAAGAGCCAAACCTTTAATATGTGCATTCACTAGTACCTAGTTAGTAGCCAAGATCATTATTTTAAGTACTTTTTTATTATATAACTCAGTGAGTTATGACAAATTACACACAGAAGAACATGCTGCTATTTCAGCTTTCTTAATTTCAAGGTTTTACTGGGGCTCCTGGTTCTGCATGTTACTAAATTTACAATAATGAAAATAAGATCTCTGAAAGCTCCCTAGATAGTTCTCACTCAGAGGAAACTTCTTGTAAACTAGTAAACATGTGACTGTAAGCTGTTTTTTTTTTTAAAAGAGTACTTCAAAAGATAAAAACATATGTTGTGGCTGGCCTTTGTTATCTAGCTAATGAAGAAACTAATCCATTGTTTGGACAGGCCACTGCATAAAATTTTTGTGGAGATCAAGTGCTTAATATAACACATGATTTGTACTGCCTTTGATTTGTAAGAAACAGAGAATCCCAAATCATTTCAAAGTAAATATGAGAAAGCCTACGAAGATTGTCAAAGATATTTTTTAAAAAGAGTACATAGCTACTGTTCCTTCCAAACATTACATGAAAAATTTAGACACTTAAAGCACACAAAATGAGTAAAAGTGTTCTGTATGGAAGGATAAATAAAAATTTCTATAAGGGAAGACCCTATGAACTCAGGAAAAAGGTTGTTATTTTATTGTTAGCTTGCATAGATTTGTATTATACTTAAGACAAAATTAAAGTGGAAAGCCAAAGTTAGTGTGTATAGTCAGGCAGAAATAAGCAAAAGAGAGCCTTTACTACTACTACTATGTGTATGACCTTTACATAACAACAGAGTAAAGACCTGGGGATAGTTCCAACAAAGAGTATAGGGGCGCAGCATGCAAGATAGTATTCATAGCATTAGTGTACATACTCGGGGAGAAGTTATGCACATTTGCCAGCTCTCTGTTCAAAGAACTATCTTAGACCAGCATCTGTCTGCCTAGAACCCAAGTCAGCCTCAGACCTCTCCTCAGAAACCTCTCCCATCCTGCAGAAGAGGATGCTCCTCCCACATGCTGTCCTGGCACCACATTTTCCTCTTGGAAAAGAGGAGGATGTGGTGGTTTCTCTACCTCTCAGCCCTGTGGGTGAAGGAACCAGCAGCTTCTGGAGGCCCATTGCTCCCCTTGGGCAAAGGGCTGTCCTGGGTGAGTGTGCTTGGCATCTGAGTGAGAAGGGCTCTTCAGCCCTCTTCGTTAACTCTGCAACAGCGTCTAATGAGTCATTTCAGGGGAAATACTTTGGCAAACTGGCAGCCATAGGAGAACCTGTGGGGACAGAGGGCAACCCTTAGGTCTTTGCAAAGGTTTGGAGAAGCAATAGTGAGCTAGTATTTTAAAACATCAGTAAAAATCCCCAAACCCTATGGAAACAAAATAAAGTAGCAGTTCTGAGGAACGGCTTTTGTCTCACCACATGTAACCAAGTTTTAGCAAAAAAAATCTGGAAAACAATGATCAGCAACTTTACCAAAAGCAAAACACACTATGAAAACCTATTTCTGGTCCACAAGAAGTATTCCTAAGTGATAAAAGCAGCAGAAGCAGTGGCAGGAAATGAATCCACATTCAAAATTTTTGATTTGTGGATGTTTTGATGTCAAAAATAAGATGACAAAAAGCAACTTGAGCTTTAAAATGGTGAAAGAATACCTTCCTGAAGACAAGGCCTATTATCTACCAAGGCATCAGCATTGCTTCCAAAGCATGGAAACAGCTTGCAGATCAGCATCAAATTAATAATCGATTGCTCCAAGTTAAGTGCCAAACTTAGTTTATGAAAATGACAATTGTTCAGTGAAAGAAATATACTAATGAACTCAAAAATCTGTTTTACCTATGACCTCTAATTAACAAAACGAAAATACAAATCCTGCCTAACCATGGTGGATATCAGTACTAAAGGGCACATAAGGAAGCAAATAAGGAAAAGTCAAAGACAAGGCACAACCTTGATTCCCCATGTCAGAGCTTGGGAAAGCTGGAAGCAAGCCAGTGCCCTGGTTCATATTTAGAAGAACAACATTCTCAAACAACCATATGCACAAGAGAACATGGAATTCCCCAGGCAGAGTCATGAAGAGACAGATTAACCAATCTGCCCTTTAGAAGAAATTTGAATCAGATTTCCAGGATATCCAAGTTAAATAGAGAACCTGGGAAATCACTACCATTGACATGTGGCAAAACTCAAGTCCAAAGTTTAAAAAACAAAAACAAAAAAAGAACAAAAAAGTCCATGAAGTGCAGATAAAATATCAAAAGCTAGTTCAGAAAACATTAAAGCATTAATTTCAAATAGTCCAGATTAGCATATCTGAAATACTGCAGTTAGATTCACACTGCCAGTAGTCAGAATTCATGTGTCATAGCTCTTTCTACATGACAGCATTGTGTATTTGGCAAAAATTATAATTGTTCTCAGATGAGCAAACCTAAAGTGAGGATGAATTAAATGAAAAAAAAAGTATTAAGTCTGCTGACCATTTTCAGGAGATGCCAAACAGATCAATGTCATAAAGAGCGATTTATTTAGACAAGATTTACAAAAAGTACTAGGAACCACTGAATTTCAAATCGAGATGAAGAAATGGAAGAGTCAGTAAAAACAAACATCCAGAGAAATCTGCATTTACAGACCAAGTTAATGTATACATAGAAAAATAATATGAAGAAAATTTTATAATAAATGCAATTTAGCAATGAAAGAAACATAGCACAGAACCTACTATCAGGACCTCTTCTCTCATACCTCTGATTTAGTTTCGCCATTAATGTCACTATGAGGATAAAATGCAGATGAAGGCAACATAAGTATTCCACAATTTGATAACATTACACCAGAAGACTCAAGAAAAGAATACAGTAGTGTAGTTCACATGCTTGACAACTCATTGTACGCAATTCCAGACAAAGATTTCTGCAGGGTTGCAAAAAAGAATTGAGTATCAACTATGTTTTTGCAAAAAAAAAAAAAAAAAAGATATATTAAAATCTCCCCACATCCAACCCCCCAAAAGAGTCTAACAAGAACCTTGACAGACTCCAGTCTATTGGCATATGTATGTGAAGGCCAGAAATTTATCACAGATAAAAACGGACATCAGTCTTCTGAGAGAAAATGGTTAGGCATTTAAAGCAATAAACCTCTAACAAGTGCCAAGATGAATCTGATAGCTTTTATTTGTGGAGCTATCCAGAAAAGTATGAGGAAACTTCTGTGTAAGTGTTAAGAATGATGACAGAGCATCTCCTGTGAGAGGGAAATATGGGGGAGCGAGCACAAACACACTATTCAGTACAGAAAAGATACACGGGCCTTTGCAGCAACAAGAGCATGCAGAGAGCAGCCTGAGCCAGACGGAAGTGACAAAGGACTTGTTCACACCTGTAGCACATTTAATAGGAAAGAGGTAAAGTCCTCACCTTGGAATGCAGACAGGGCATTAGGATTAAGCATCAGACATGGTCTCCTGGAGTAAGCCCTAGTAATTTACAACTCTTCCATTGGCACATTTGTTCCTGGAAGGAAGAAAAGAGCAGAAGGGAGCTGTGGCATTAATCATGGCTCTTATGACTTTAGTGACAAGTATTGCTAATTTTTTCCCTACATTAACTCATAGCCAGGCATAACTCGGAGCTGGAGTTACCAACACCTTAATTTAATCAAGAACTGCAGCCAAATCCAGCAACAGGCAGTGCAAAAGCTGATCTTTGCTCCCTTTCTCAGAGGGAATGGGATGGGAAGGCATGTAAACAAGTAGTAAGCAAAGTGTATGTATTAACCACACTGTCCATTAGCAATACCACCTCCTAGCACACTAGCTTATTTGCATGCAAATCATTATTAAGAAGAGGATATTTCTGTCCAAAAATGATTGCTGTTATCTGGCCATTCTTGGCAGTTATTCTTGCAGGACTTTTATTACAAAGTAGGAAGGAAGAGGGTGTTACTCTGCAAATCACCTTGAAAAAAGTACATTCCAGCTCTACTTCCACACAGCATAATAGAATGAGCAAACTGCTATAGCCTCATGGAAAACATTCCCAGGTTGTGCTTGTTCATTTACTGACCACTGTTGCTCAGGAGCATCCTACTTCTGTGACTCCCAACCTCACCTTCATTCCAACCATCTATCATAAGATGCTCACGTGACTGCATAAAACATATCCTGGCATTCCCCAAGGCAACAGGAATGACAAATCTGCTCTATTCTATCCACTTGGCAGTATGTGATTGCATCAGACAAAGCAATTAGATGTTCTAGCTAATCCTTAAAACTACATCTAGGGTTTTTTTGTTGTTGTTGTTTGTTTGTTTGTTTCAGTGACTACTCTCTCATTTACATGGAAATTCAGGACAGCTAAATGCAAATGAGTTTGTAAAATAACATAAAGTCAACATAAATTAAGAGTTAGGTCATCAAGAGATCTCTTGCATGACTGCAAAACAATAACCTTCCATAATTTGCTTCTCCAAGATTTACATACCCTTAGTATAGCCTGAAAATTCAGACAACCGAGAAGCACTGGTTGTCTTGAAATGACATTCACCACCCCATTCCTCCATGTGGGAGCATAACACAGAAAAAGTCTCTCTGTGGGCCCTATGTAGAATCATGTCCATTTTCTTTAGATGCTAAACTGGGATTATCATTTCCACACTTCTATGTTCAGGGACTGAGTAAATCCCTCAACTAACGTTTTTTTTTGCTAGAACTGACCTCCAAACAGAACAGGAAATCTCTTTGTAAGCAAATTCCCATAACCAGTCCCTATGCTGTTTAGTCTGCATTGGAATAAGCAGCGACTTGCTTGCTTCTTTGATTGGCAACTATAGCACTATAAAAACAAATGTACAGAGCAAGTCTCACCAGAAAAGTCTCCCAATCTGCAGGCCCTTTCAGCTTTATTTGGACTGAAACTTGATGATAGCTTCACAAAACAGGAAACACTCACCCCTCCTTTCTAATATGGCACTACCAGGAGGACACATTTTCTCACAGACCAAGCAGCAGAGCAAGGGAGGGGGAGAAAGAGCAAGAACACAGGAGAGCATCTATAATACATGTCTCAAACTCCAAGTGTTATAGAGAGGCAGAAACTGTCAACAGGATATATTTATCCTAAAACTGATTGATAAAAACTATGGTTTATATCATACAAAAAACGCAAAGCATCCCCGACATTTTTGCACCCCCTCTATTGTGGTATCTGGAAGTAGTCACTTAACAGTGAAGCATTTTGTTTGTTTCCTTGCAGGATATAACCTGCTTCTTCTTTATAGCTATTTGCAATACTTTAGCACTGCGAAGCTTCATCCAGTGTTCAAGATCCTGCCTTTGCAGGTACAAGTTCGTAAATTTAGGCTGTCCTGCATCCAGCACTGACTAGGAAAAGAGTTAGGATACAAGTTAATTATCCTGCTATTACACAGCACATCTGTTGTGTCATGTCATTTATTTACGCATAGAGAGCTGAGGCCTGGCTATGCTGTGTCATTCAATGCCAAAGCATAAACAGGTGGGTACAAATCTGAGGTGCCAGGTGCTACATCACCTGCAAAACAACCTTCTTATGAGCTAGTCTGTGTGAAGATTAAACTTGAGCTAGCATCAGTGAAGTATTTGCCTGCTATTAGGATGTCCTTCTTAGGATAAGCTCCAACTACATAACTGAGCATGTAAGTTTTATTTGGAGGCAAGTTTTAACAGCTTTAGCAGTATATAAAATGGAAGACCTTCTTACTAAAGAGGAGATATATAAATATATATATGTATATGAAGAAATTTCATGAGAGCTCCCTAACAAAACTCTCCTAACTATAACTTCCATTTATTTTGGCATCTGCATCACCTTTCTGATAAGGGTCTTCTAGTAAAGGTTTGTGGAACACTTAGATTATTTTTGAAAGATTTAAGACAGAAAAAAAACGCAACTGTGTCCTTACTACCATTGTAAATCCCATTGCAACCAGGGGTATTTTAATTCCATTATAACATTTGGTTTAGGCAGAGGGTTGACATTGAAGAGCTCTGTCCACATTTACATTACTTGAAAAGATATAGGCTACATAAACCATATTAGAGTTTGTCGGGCAGCAGCAAGGACCAGTTGCCCCCAAAGAGCCAAGGGTGAGCCCAAAAAGGGCAGTTCCCTCAGCCAAAGACACCATCTCACAGAACCTGGCCACAGCAGGCAGAGCCAGGGGCTGGCAACGGGTGCATTAACAGCCCCCAGCACAGCAAAAACTATGGCTTTTGCTTGGTCACGTCCACGTCTTGGCCATGGGCAGTCCAGCCAAGAGCAAAATGAGACAAGTCCACCCTGTAGCAGGTAGACGCCACAGAGCAAGAGACTAGCAGAGCTCAGGCAGGAGCCCCTTGCCCCGGGCTGAGCTTAAGTAGAGCCTGTGTGCCTGGGGCTAGGAGGCCCCAGGCGAGGCTGCTCTGGGTCATTAAGGCCTGTTGGCGCACTCAGGGCCCCGACGCGCTTCTTCACTAGCTGCAGAGGTTGTGAGGTCTGAGCATTGGAGGAAAATAAGTTTCCTCAGCTTTTAAGTCTGGGAAAAAAAAAGTCTGGATTACTTTAATCTTGGCTTCATTAGCAGTCTTGATAGAAGGGACCACAGACTGAAGAGTCTTAAAAATGATACATTTCTTCCGGGGAATAAGACACACATTATGTGTGCAACGTGGCCAAGCGCGGACAGGACAGGATTTCTCCTGGTGCTTTGTCACCGAGGTCAAAGACAGAACACCAGCAGATTTGCAATTGTGTTGCCACCTCTCCGGGTATGACAGCGCCGATCCAAACAGCCGTGGAGCACTGAGAAAAGCCGGTACCAGCTCCGTGTTTGCATCAGCTAGGCTTTCGAACGCAGGCGTAGTGTGCTATATGCCGCTGCCCTGCTATAGCCAAGAAGGCTGGACAAGGCCTAGACTGAGGCCTCTTAAAAGTCCAACAGAAAAGACACAAAAAAACCTTTACCGAGATTCTCTGAGTTATTTTGCTGGAGTTGCTGGAGGTGGCCACTTACAGCAAAGCAGCACGGTGTTAAACCTAGGAATGTGCTGGAAATACAGCCAAGTGGAGGCTTATGTGCTCTCTTCCTTCTCCCTAATAGTCCTAGCTGTACTCTGGTGCTTTATGCAACTTCCCTTTTGCCAGGTCTCCTCCTATATATGTTATGTTTGACATTTACTGTGTTGTTATCTCCAAAGTTTCACCCACTAGTGTGAAAAGCAAGAAGGGGAAAATGCCTCCATCATGTTTACGTGATCTGTGTTACCCTGAGGTGTGCTTGCAGTGCCTGTCTTCATGCAAGTTACCTGAACTGGGCATCGCTGGATCCATGATAGCATAACTCACTAAATTAGCGGAAAGTTAAAGTGTCAAAAAGGGAAAAAAAAAAAAAAGATAAAAAAAGGTATTTCTGGCACTTTTAGGAAATTGAAGTGCCTCAACAAGGTCCAGTGAGTGCCAGAAGGGCCATAGGGAGCTTCCCTGCTGACGCCGCTGGCCTTGGTGCAGCGTTGTCCTGCTTTCTCCTTGGGCCACAGCGGTTGTCCCTGCTGTCCCTTCTCCTGCCCAGGCAGGCCCCGACCTGGCAGGTCTCCCGCCTCCCTGGCGAGACCCCTACTTCTGCCTGCCGTGCAACGGTTTTGGTGCCAGGGGGCAGCTGCAAGGGGCTTCTCCGGGGAGGTTGGGCAGAGCTCTCATCCATGAGTCTCATCAGGGGTTAAACACAAGCTGGGTGTCTACTTATTGAGCACAGTAAAAGAAGAGGAAAGAAAAAAAAAAAAAAAGAGAAAAGAAAGAAAAAAAAAGGAGGCAGTTCCAAGCATGCCCAGGAGCACACTTCTGGGCACCTCAGGAATTTTACTGGCAAAAATGCAGGCGCTTGCAGACTTCAGACGCCTCCAGGGCTAGGCAGTAGCTGAATGGGGTTTGAGTATCTAAATTTTGGCCACAAATGCCTGCAGAGGCAGTTAGGCAGAGCTTACATGCCTAAACCTTTTTTTGTGGCTCTAGCCCTAAACTAATATTATGGAAAATACCAGCAATTATTAGGGACTTCTTATCAGATTGGAAACATATTCTCTTTGCATAGCTTTACCATGGCCTCATTCATGTGGTGCTTAAAGAGGATGAATACCTGTTCTGCATGAGTAATTATGCCAAAGGCTCGTGTGAGGGAGGCAGCTTACGACTGCTGAATAGGGCCAGCTATGTTTACCTGTGGAGCTTCATCACTTAGGCTAAAAATGGGTCTTACCGCTAAGTCTCCGTTGCTGCTTTGTTTGTCTGGTTTTAAACAGATCCCAGAATGCGCAGTTGCTCTCAGATGACTGGTGCCAAGAGGTGGCACTGAAAGGGAAATACTCTCTTATAAGCGAAGCGTTATCACGTCCATGAGCATAAGTAAAGCCACGGCACGTGATGAAATGTAAAGAGAGCAATTCTTAGAAAAAAAATTTATTTGCTTTCATGATTTATTATTCAGTGACATGTAGGCTATTTTTTCTTTGTTATTGGCACTCATGTTCATAATAACAAGGTATTTGACTTGAAGGTATTTGGCCAGCCTCTCCAAAGTGCTATGTAAGCAGTAATCAGAGAGCACTAGGTTCGTGAGTCAACAAATTGCTCTCCCATGCTGATCAAACACTCTTGGCATCTCTGTAAAAAAATATAAAAACAGTTTTTGGACTAGCCTACTCAGTTCTCTCTCTAAAATTATTTATTGTATTTGCATTTGGCAGAGTCCAGGCTTAAAATAACCAAAGGTGCCAGCTGTTTTATTAATAATATTTTACATATGATTTTCATTTACATTTAGTAGGATAAATGAGATATCCAGTTAGCCTCTACTGGTTTTGTTGCAATAAATTCTGTTTTATTTACTCTACCTAGGGACAGATTCTTCTTTCGTTTTACACCACAATAACTCCTCTGCCCGCAGTGGAAAGCAGTCTAATACTGGGGTCAGAGCAAGTCATCAGAGCCGAGGCTTATGTGTAAAGCTTTCATTCCAACCCACACAGGGTTGTTATTAAAGCAAGCAACAATCAGACCTCATGCACAAGCTACAGGCTTAGGAGAATGAACTCAAATAAATTTAAGTGGAACTTATTCTCAATTTCTATCATCTATGCCCATGATCTGTGCTTACAAATCCAGACCCTGAATCATGTGAAAGTTTTCATCATCTTGCTGAAAACTTTCCTATGTAATCATGTAAGTGAATGCCTTAAAATGTAATATGTGTATTACATTTAATATGTATTACATTGTAAGTCACAGCTACCGTGTGTGAAGGGTGTATGGCTGTAGGAATAATTGTATTTATTTTCAGTTTCACTGCTGCATGGGAAAGGTTTTGGAAGCTTGGATTAAACTAAAGTAACTCCTCTCCTCTGCTCAGTTTTTACATGAAGTGAAAAACTGGAAAATGTCATTTTGCACTGAAAAGCTCCTTCTGACCCCCAAAATGAAACACTTCATTTTTGGACACATGTAGTAAAAGCAAAGGAAATGAAAAGGCCAGATTTCACAGAGCAAGAAGCAGTGCTGTGCTCCCCCTGCCTTTCTTCTTGGTTGCCCTGGCTCAGGAGACAGTTCCTCCAGCTTCCTGAGGTGGCTGGAGCAGCCCCGTTCCCTCCTGGGCCGGGGATGCTGCTCCCCATCCGGCAGGGGATGCCGCGCTGTGCCTTTTAGAGCAGCAGTGTGCAGGGGCTCCCAAGGAACCTCCTGCCCCTGCCCTTCCATTTCATCCAGGTGATTAAGTGCTCCCTGAACCCAGGTGTTGCTTTGCCTCCGGGAGGGAGTCCTTGCCATCAGGCTGCACAGTTAGGCTGCTTTTTAACCAAAGGGTTCCTTCAGCGTTTGGTTTCTACCAAAACGTTGTTAAAATAGTTTCGCTTATTGCAGGACCACAAACATCTGTTAATTATGGGTACAGGGTTTTATTAATCTATTTTTTTATTTTAAATACCTAGATCTTACTGACCTTCACTTAAGTACTCTTAAAAGTGATACCCCATGTAGAGACTGCCATGTTGAAAAGAGCTAACAGTTGCCATCATGGGAGTCTTGGATTCGAAGATGGCTTGCAGACCTCATTAAGCCAGAGAGCTTGCCAAGGCCACACTTTTCAGTTCAGGGGAAGCAAAGGGTAAGTCCCTTCACACAGAAAACCAGCTGCTAACAAGGACGGCTGCCTGCCGAGGTGCTGAAGCCTGTAGGCAGAGAGGGTTGAGCTCACCCAGGTAGATTTACCTGCTTTGGTATCAGAAAACCATGGCTCACCCTGGAAACTCAGTGGGTTATGAGCAGTACCCTGGAAAGCAGCAGAGCATCAGAGCCTCCTCAACATGGGACTCCCGAGCAAAGCAGAGCCAGGATCTCAGAGCCAGAAAAAAAAGTCTCCTTGTGTCACAGGAAATATGACTGCCATATATTCTCTGTCAAAAAGCATGTTTACAGTGAGAAATTTTGACTGCTGCAAAACAAGGCTGGCAAGGCCTTACTAGCCTATCTAATGATTGGCTAGCATGCCAGAAATAGGGCTACATTAAGTCATGGAGGAGTCTTGTGTCCTAGGCAGGGGCAAAACACATTTTTGACAAGTGTCTAGAAAGTTAAAATTCACAGAACTAACTCTTTAGAGAGTATAAGATGCTCCAGCTGTTCAAAAGGTCTAAAAGCCAGCCTACTTATTTACGTATAAAATATAGATGGAGAAAAATGCCTAGGGTTAGACAGCAATATTTCTGTACATGAAATGTACTTAAGTTGTTTGTGTTGAGGATACATTACAGGCACCCAGCTGCATCATTTCAAATGGAGTAGATTGATCTTATATCATCCCAGTAACATCCACAGAGCCTAGCTAGCTTCTAGTCTAAATATGCAAGAGAGATTATAATACTGGCATTAGTATTTTAGCAGGGAGCTCAAAACCCAAGGCATCAGATTCTCAAAAGTGCAAAGCTACTGAATTCAGCACTACAGAGGCACTTCATACCTACAGCCAGCAGAGGCTGTAAAATTCAAAACAGGTATCTGGATGCCAGCCCAGTGCTGTCTCCGGAGGCCACCTCTCCTCTTAGTTGTATTATGCTCAGGGAAAGACATTCTCTAAAACGAGCACTTTCAAAGGACAAGTCCTGTTTCGGCTCTATCAGCAGCAAACTTACAAGGATGACTCCTCATTTTAGCTCTGCCCAAGCCCCCCAGGAGGTGTTTGGCCAAAACCACTCCATTAGACTTAGGATTCTCCTTGTGGTTTTTTTTTCAGCCGTGCACCCTTGCAGGCACCGATCCAGTGTAAAAAGCAGAAGCAGCCAAACATGGTCACAAGAAATGCAATGTAACTGAATACCTCATAGTGACATGGCCATTAAGGAGTATTATAGAAAAAAGGAAAACAAACAAACAAACAAACAGATTTGCCCTGAGTGAATATTTTTGAGGTGTTGTTTTTACATTTAATATAGTTTTCAAATATTTATCTCTTGAGGTGGGATTTTACATATTGACCATAGGTAAAACACACCCCATTTTATAATTCCCTTATCTTATTTAAATAGGAGACAGATAGTGACTCCTATTTAAGCTCACACCTTGCTAATAGAAAACAGCGATCTATTGAAATATCCTTATCACCGTCAGTTCTCACACAGGTGTTCTTGGTGATAAACCACTCAATGATATAAACAGTGATTTAAGGTAAAGAGTAAAAATTAGTCAATAAGAACAGAAAAAGAAATTACAATGTGTTTCCAGAGTGGGAGCTTGAACTGAAAATCTTCAGCTATAGGGGCATAAGTATGAAATATGTCACTGTGCCTGTGAAGAACAGAATCTGTTGGACCTCTTTTTAATAATGCTTGACTCCTCTTACAATCTGTAGGCATCTCCTCTCATATTTTGCCTTGATCTTGTTGAGAGACTCACAGATATGATAAGGACTCGACAACAGCTCTGCATGTTGCCACCTCTGTTTTTTGTCAATGATATGAAAGTAAATATTAATCAGTTTGCTGATGGGTTAATCTCCGAGTGAGGGTTATCACAGAAAAGCCATTCTACAACATGTCCTGAACAACAGCAATAGGATAGCAATTCCAGAATAAGAAACCCTTGTTCTGAGTTATCTTTAACCACTTTCACATAAACTCTGAATTTTGCCAGTGCTTGTTCTCTGACGTACTAGAAAACACCTCAATGTATTGAGCATCTCAAACAGTTTTTCTTAATGAAAAAGAAGGAACTTAAAGTCTTCAGGGCCTTATCTTGATCTTACAGCCATTGTGTTGCTGCAGTCCTGCAATGGATATTGTGAATTCACAGAGGATTTTAAAGGTTGCAGCTCTGTGCCTTCTTTTATTTCTCTAAGTACTTCTTTCTGTACTCTAAGAAAATCTTGTATTCTCTAACCAGTACCATTTTTTTTTTTTCCAAAAAGACTAGGTCCTAGAACAAAAAGCAAAAACAGAAAAAGCAAATGCATGAGTTTCAAAAAGCAAATGGGCCAAGTCTTTGCTCTTCTGAAAGCCCTAGCTTTATGGCCAGAGTCATTAGGGACAAAACCGGAAACCACAGCATGTGATGATGTTTTTGAAAATGCAGCTTCTGGCAGGTTTCCTTCATCTGCATTTATTATCCAATAACGGGATCAGCTAAGATTAGTTATACACAAAAACTCTCATGAAATGTAGAGGAGTGGAGTATCAGTTTAACAGAAGCAGTAATTCAAACGCCACAAGAAAGATTCCCAAGGGCTTTCCCTAGAGCCACACAGCCTAGTGCTCTCTGCCAGGGCACAACTCTTGCTCTTGCTTTGTATTTATTCACATGGCACTGACAGGCTGCAGTGGCTGCACTGAGCCAGACAGACGTACCCAGTGCTACACAGGTACTAGACTCATCGTCTAAAGAACAGGATGGCCATACTGTTAACAATTCTCTGTAATGTTTCTGCTAATTTATCAAGAATAAAGGTACTTCCAAAAAGTGGTCATTTTGTTTCAGGAAAAAAAAAAGTTTATTTCTCAGTGGGGTATAAATTATGTCTCTTGGACTGTCTGTTAGTTGAATCCTGTTGCATAGGGAAGTCTCACTTTCTTAAATTTTGGATGTATCATTTTCTATTAGAATACATTAACAGTATCAGAGCTGTGACACTTTGCTCTTAGGCCTGCCTCACATATGTCCTATAGTTGTTTTATGCCCCAGTCTGCCTCCAAGCAGAAAATATCTTGGCAGGCCTTTCCATAATCACCTGCCCTTCCCTGCCCTGGGTAGACATCTAGGTGTCTACCCAACTTCTGAATCCTAAAATGAAACAATTGCTTAATAGGTTGAGAGGGGTTCATATTCTGTCTTCTTTTTTGTGTTTTGATTTTTGTGGGTTTTTTTTTCTACTGAGAAAAAAGCTAAAGGAAGAAATACTTTTTGGCATCAAAGCCATAGTTTTAAGTTAATTGTTGCAAAAAATAACTGTGGAGTATCTTCCACAACTGCCAGTGTTGTTTGAGTGTATTTTGGGGGGGCATACACAAGAGCAATTAAGTGAGAGGCAGAGATTTTTAAACCGCAGTGTGTGATTTATGAATGGTAGCATGAAGTGGACCTCTGCTTCTCAATGCCTCCAGTTTCACTAGATGTTACACATAGTACCATTACACAAGTGACAAATAGTATTCTTACAATATCTATTTAACAAGTATTGCTTTCTCAAAACCTTTTGCTTTCTCTTCACTCGGTCTGGATGGGATTAGGACTTTAGCGCAACAGCACAATCAAAAGAGCAGTTATTCCAGGACCAGTTTTAGAGGACACCAAATATTCCTCGATTCCTCCTAGGCATTCTTGATGTGCGTTAGCAATACTCAGCGAACCTTAAGAAATCTTTTCATTGGATCCAGACCCCATAGTAGAAATTAACATCCGTTAGTCAAAACGCACCAAATCTCTTGAAGTGTCTTTGCATGTATTACACTATTTTTATCTGGAGCAGCCACGAGCCATTTGTGTACCTACATTAATGCTTGCTGCAGTTCTTGCAGCATGAGTGTTGCCTGTGGCTTACACCTCACGCCATCAGTGTTGTCTCATGTCACTGGCTCTCTCGCGCTTCTCTCAGTCAGGGACAGTTGGATGCCACCATCTGTCAGAGCCTACAGGGAGGCACGGGATTTAAGAGTGGATTCTCATGAGAAAGACTGCAATGTGAACAGGAAATGGCCCACCAGGAATCCTTTCTAGGGACAAGCTCCTGTGGAAAAGAACAAACCCTTATTGTCATTTTTGCAGTTTTAACTTTATATTCTTGTGCTCATCCTTTGATTCATTCTCTCTCACCCCACTCCATTCCCATCCTGGGGATGGGAAACAGGATATTTTGTGAAATTCTTTCCTTCCTGTGTGAGTCTACAAGACATCTTTAATTAGCAACTCTGCAATGCGAGTGAAGATACAAGAAACAAAACTGTATTGCTGAGGAGGTCATAATAAAGTCGCTTTTTGAACAGGTATTTAAGGCACCATTTCCTCTCATCTATGAAGATTATTGACTTTAAAATTTAAAAATATTACAAGAAACAAACAAACATTTTTCCCTGCAAAATGAGTGGTGAGGAAGAACTTCACAAACATTCCCCTTCTTCATGTCTCATTGGAGAAACTAGGATGCAAAATTGATGTGAGGGAGACCTCTGCCTGCTACCCCAGAGAAAACTGCAGCCATCTGGTATTTCACCTAGCATGTAGGACCATTTCTTTCATTAATTTTATTCTGGAAGCTAATCAAACTGGCATGCATTTCTGCAGATAGCCACTGTGGTTACAAGGCCTTTCCTGACCACTGTTGTAAAGCTTTAGGTGGCAGTAGGGTGACACTGGTTTTTGATTTTTGGTTTTGCTTGTTAAGCTGATTTCTTTCACCCGACACCTGTCAGGTAAATTCATTTATGGCAGTACAGAGCAGCACACGTTCACTTTGTGGAAACAAACAGGAACCACACAAGACGCCAGACTAGAGGAAAACCAAACTCTTGGAGTCTCACATAAATGAAATGTTACTTTCTTCGTGTTGAGCTTGTCCACTGTAACTCTCAATTACACTGTCATAGTGACATATTTGTCCACAGCTGCTTCAGTATATGAAGTAAATAGAGGCACTTCCTCCTGATTTTTGTATAGATCTAATGCATACAAATGCATTTGGTCATATTCATCCTTCAATCGCATGCACAAAGTCAAGTTTGCGTGTCCTGACAAGCCAGCTTGCAGCAGAGTATGGAAACTGCTGCTTGCAATAACCAGAACCTAGAACTCCGAGCGAAGATCATAAGTGTGGGAATATTATTAATGGCATTTAGTGTCTTTATCACATCTTGTAAACAGTTATCAATCAAACTACAGGTGTTGAGCAGGTAGAAGCTCTAGCTTGGGGCAATAGATAAGAACTTTTTCCTTGGATCTCAAGCACTGTTCTCACTGTACTAGAGATTTTCTTAGAAAAAATTTCAGGATATCAAAGGAAAATAAATGAGAGATTTTTCTAAGGACATGAGGGGAGGAGAGGGAGGGGATTTTGTAGAAAGTTTAAGGAGCAGCATTATAAACCTCTCAGAATTACCTCCAACACCAGTTTCCTCCCCAGTCATAACCAGATGTTGCTTATATTTACAGAAGAATCTGCCCTTTTTTAAAACAAGAACTTGCCAGTATTATTAGCAACTATGTCTTATGAACTTGTGAAATATATGCGGAAAGGGGGCCACGTAAGCCATGTAAGCTTGACATATACTGTAGTCATCTGAAATAAACGTGTGGCAAAGTTACGTGGACACTTATGTGCTGTGCTGGGATCGAATGCACAGCGTTTGGCTTTCACCAATCCTGTACCTCAGCAAGTGTTACACATGATGCACGGAAGGAAAAGAAATCAATTTCAACACTATAATTGAAAGCCACTATAAAACTGCACTATTACTGCTATGCTGTAAATTACATGTGCTCTTGATTCCCCTGACCTCTTTTATGAGTGAGGTGACTTGGTGGGTTGGGGCCTCAGTCTTTCATCTGTGTTGCTTGAGGTTGGGAGTAAAAATGAGTTTGGTGGCCTTGCATTAAGTCTCCATTCAGGTACCTTCTAAAACCACTGTCAGGCTCAGAGCTGCTGTGAAAGTGATCTCTGCAGAACAAGGCTGAAGAGCCTCTATGGAGCTGCACAAAGAAACCCTCGTAATTTGGTCTGCTTTCACTTTTAAAACACATTTATTCCTCTCTCCAAGGCCACCACTAGTTGCACATTTAGGAAGTAGAGAGAATATGCCTATGTTTGGCTCTAATCTGAACCACTGGCCTGTATTTTTGGGAGATGTAAATCTAATTCTGAGCAACTAATATTTTTCTTAAGGCGGATGAAATGGTTTTCTTGCTGCTCTGAGGCAATGGAATTGCCAAAAGGAAAGACTGGCGTCTTTCCCTGGCAGACAAGGTACAGGTCCTAAACAAGCTAAAAATCAGGTAAGACCCCATGGCCTCATGACCACAAAGCAGCATTACAGTGTCCAAAACACACTTACTTCACTTTGAACCTCCTCACCTTTCCTTCAGGAAGCTCCTGCTTTGAAGCTTTACTAGAGGCTGTCAGAGCAGATAAAAGTCCTCCCTGTGGCTGCAAAATAAAATACTTTTTCAATTCTGCAGTCAGCCAAGGGCTTCAACCCATTTTTAAGGCAGATAAAAATTCTGATAGCCATTTTACACACTGAGAATGGAAGTAGAGAGGTACTGAGGGACCTTGCTTAAGTGCAGGCACCAGAAAGCAGTAAATGGAAATTTGTGTCCAGCTTTTCAATCCTGACTTCTAACTACTGCTGTAAATCCATGGGAAGTGCAAGCCAAAGCCAGCCATGAAAAGAGAAAAAATTGGTCTGCTAGAAAAAAGCTCTGCATAATTTCTGACATAAAAACTGATATTGGAACTCTCCTAACAGGAACCATTACAGCGGAAACAAAGTGAACGTCTTCATCCATAGCTGTATTTTTAAATGAGGTGGTTTTGTCAGAATTTCACTTGGCCCCCAACTGTATAGTGGGTTCAGTTAAAATATTTTTAGTTACTATCTCTTATGACACTGAACATCTCCTATAGCCTCTGAGTTATCAAAAAGAGTCTTAAAGTATTTTTTTTATCTAATTACCTCAACTCCCTTGAAAAGTAAGAATTTTTTTTCATGCCCAGAGTTATGGTGAGTCAAAACTCAAACCCTGACCCTGGAGGCAATAGCCCTGGACTCATGCATGACCTGAGGTTATAGCCACACTATGATGCAGCCCAAAGATGAGGAGCTAACTTTGAAGACACCCAACCACAGCAATAATACATGCAAGTTAATTTACTCTACTTACTACGCTAGTCCAAAAGTAGTAAATCAGCCCCTGATCTGAATTGTTGCCAAGTTGCCAAGATCGGCTCATTTGAATACTTTAACTGATCTTAGTTAAGGTTTGCCTTAAATGATCTGGCAGTCTGATTCAGATAAGATTTCAAACAGTCACTGTGTTTTTGATCTCAAATTAGCTTCAAAGCTTGTTATGTTTGGTTCAGACACGGTCAAAGCCCATAAGTAGGTCTTGCAGAAAGAGAGAGAGAGGGAGATGTCTCACGTGCCTCAATTCTCTCCCTTGTTTCACCAACTGAGCTAATCTCATCCCCACCTGGACATTCCCAGCTCATCTCCACTGCAAAGAGGCTCTAGGGATGGTCTGAATGGCAACAGGCAATGATGGAAAGCTGAGGGGAGCAGCAATACAGTGGTATTTACTTTTAACAATTCTATTAATTTGTCCATTCTTTTACCAGGTACAAGATAGATGATTCAGAGCAAACTCTAATATTTTCAACAGTGACCTTGGAGTCTAACCAATAAGTATAGGGTGCTTTAGGAGCCAGGTTTTCTAAACACTTCACCAGCTAAATGCAGAGACATATGTCTACTGCACAGTTAAGTTACCTCTGTAACCAGCCTCATATAGAAAACTCTTCCACACACCTTATTTACAAACCGAGTTATCAACATACATTAAAAAATGTGGGGTTTTTTTGTTTGTTTGTTTGTTTTTAACCTCAGGTCTGAAAAAGTGTTTATCTATCACCTAAAACCACAAAGTCTGATTTTGATTAGGCCATGAGTGCCACTGTTAAGTTATTATTCTGAGACAGTATCATGGACAAACTTCAGGTGTAATTTAATTAATTTAAATACTGTCAAAAAGTAATCTTTTTAAATTGAAACATTTTATCCAAGCAAAGGATCACCCCTGAAAACATATATTTGTATTGTGGAGTAAATTTGGCTTTAGGGTTCAACTAAGGTCTGCAGTCAAAGTTATTGCATTAATACTTATGTTATACTGCTGCCTACAGGTCTGTATTTAAAATTAGGGTGTTACACCAACACATGTTTAAACAAGTCTCCTGTCCCAAAGCTTGGAAGACATGTAAGATAAGAAAGGCATGGGGAAAGTTTACACTTAGCTGAACCCATTTTTACTTTTCATGGCTTTATTTGTGGATGTTTCCCCTTTCACTGTCCTGAAGCCATCACAAAGCAACTGGTTGCACAGCAGAGCTGCATCTGGGAGAGCAAGGAAAGGAAGACGTATTAGAGGTACTGTGAAAGACAGCACAGAAATATCTTGAATGGCAGGCTTCTACGCAACAGGTGGGTAGTAGGTATCCCATGATTTTTCCTATGGTGCTTGTTGCATACTGTGATTTTCACAATTGCAGATTTTCTACAGAAAACAATGGCATCTTTGGATTTTCCCACATGGATTTTACACAGAATATATGAACTCTATTTTCCTTATTTGTAGTTTACAAATCTACAGATGGGTTACGGGTAGCCCATGGACCTCAAAGGTTTCTCAGATTTACTCTCACTGTTCTACTGAAAATAAACAGCATGACACATGCCTTTCTGCATTTGCAGAAATGGCTCTGAGCAATGTTGCAGAGGAAAGCTGGAAAGTCTCTCTGTCTCCTTGTATTTCATCAAAATAGAACATCATTCTTGGGAGAGGGGGTTAGTTTTCCTCTTCAGTTCATGAATTCTTTGGGCACTGACTCTAATTGCCACAGAAATAATTTGGATTTTAAAATATTTTCCAAATATAGAGAGAAGAGATTTCAATGAAATGCCTATAGAAGAGCCATTCATTCTTCCTTTCCTTACAGAACTCATTTTGACAATTCAGGGTGCCACAGACAGCATTTAAAACTTTTTTTTTTTAATAATAATAATAAAAAAAAGGAGATGGCATTCCTTAAGATCATATAAACTAATAGAAATGTTAACGTTTGACACTCAACATCCTTGGAGTTGGATCCCCTGAAGGCTGGATAAGGTATTAGTCACCTCTAATTAAAGCTAGCTGATACTACAGATTCCAGTGATTGCCACCGTACAATTTCCTATATAATGATTGGTCATTTATTGCAATATATCATCAGGATTAGCGAATTACTAGATATAATTGCAACTACTGTCTAAGAGTTAATAGTAGTGTCATAGCAAGGTTAAGTAAACATTACAAATTTTGAGGGATAGCAATACCTTCCTAATAGCTAGTGTTTTAGTAGTCCGAGGATCACCCACCGTAACAGCTAGTCACATTGACAAATTCCTACTTTGAGAAGGCAGAGTTGGATATTTTCCCTTTAATGGACTGCAGTCATCTTGGTGATATCCTGTACAGCCTCCTCTCTCCTGCTCTGCCTATGGACTGTGGACCTTGCATATTAGCCAGTTTGAATTAAGTAAAAACCAATGGATGTCCATGCAAAAAGACGCAGACCACCAGCCTTGATTTTAACAGCCACTAGTGTGAAACCAGTCACACAGACCATCCCTGGGGAGTCCCACTACACTTTCCTTACTCTAGAGCTCTACAACACAGTCTCCTGCAGCATTTCAATAACGCCAAGTCCCATTTTCAAGAGCGGTGTGAGGGAGCAGGATCCCACCTCGCAGACTGCCAGGCACGCACAGCCTCCTCATTCTCCAAGACCCAATTCCTCAAGCAATCTTTAGACATTTGATCCCCAATTTTGTCAATGAGTTATGGAATCTCTTTGCAAATGTGAACTTTAAATATGCTTGAGAATGGCACCCCAAGGTTTTCTGTGGAAGAAAGTTTGGTAGAAGAGCTTACCAGCTCTCATTATACTTTCCAGAAAGAAAATCAGTGTTTTCTTATAATACTTCAAGTAATAGGGGAGCCAGTTTTCAAAAATATTCACAATTTTGAAGAAGGCTTAAATCTGGAAAAGAATATCATTAAGAAACCATCCTGATGAAGTTTAACACTTTCAGAGAATCCACAGAAAAACTGCTTCAGATAAGATATTTCAGGTTTTACACCAAGTTCAAGGTATGTTGGAAGAAGGCCTGAGTTCAGTGAGTGGAAACATGACCAAGTTCACCATATACTGCAAGAACCAAAGTCTAATTAGGGGAGTTGGTCAGGTTTTTAGATTATCTAGCTAATTTCCAACCACAGCCTCAAAGGTTGAAAATGTGACTTCATTTCTTCAGAGCAAGAATCATATCACTAAAATTCAGTGCTCACAACTAAAATTAAAATAATTTAATGAAACAACAGTTCAAAACAACAACACAAAAGGCCAACTCCACTATGAACTGCAAACTTAACTACATATCTTTCCTCCAGCAAGAGGTTTGCTTTCAAACAAAACAAGCACAACAGCTTTCTTAGACACAACCTAACCCTGTTCAGTCAGGTGTGAGTTTCAGTTAAGTCACTCTTGCAGAGAAATTTGAAATCAGAACTTAAAAAAACAAAAACAAAAAAAACCCTCTGGATAGGCCATAGCAGTCGCACTGCTGAAACCAGCAAGTAGTAGCAGAGGAGCAAGCCAGGGCCAGGTAACCACGCCACAGCCCCTGGCTGTGTGCGTGCTTGCGGTCTGCTCCGATAGCGCTCAGCCTGCCTTGGTGGTGAAGAATGTAGAATAAGTACTGAATTACTAAATACTGTAAGAATGTAGAATAAGAACTGTAGAATAAGTCAATTTCAAAACTTTGCAGGTTTCCATACAGTCTTGAAATGAAAACAAAACCTTTTCAAATGAAGGGGTGTGGAATTGTGTTGAAACATCTATTTCTGGGCTAGAGAGATCAAGCTTGCAGTCAGACTTTCACATCAGACAGGACCAGAGACCTCATTTTGGGCTACAGAAACCTCCCCACTGAAAGACACATCAACACCAGCCCCTCTACAAAATGTTTTGGCTTCCAAGAAGCAGCATATTTCACTTAAGATGTATTTCGTCAAACATGTTCTGACCAATTCTAATCTTGAGATGACATTTTGTCACCAGTTTGTGGAAAGTTCAGTATTTAAAAAAAAAAAAAAAAAAAAAATCTCATAAAAATAGAGATTGGAAAAGAAGTAGAAGAACAACCAGTCACTCAGAAGTCATTTGTCAGCAAAATTAAATATAAGTTCAGGCATATTTTGTTTCATCACATACTGTTCCTTTTAGGGGTGAGGCACTTACAGTCATTTCTCTGTTTTGGAATGAGACTCTAAGACAAACAGTTTATCTTCAGTTTGGCAAAAGAAAGTTACATTAATGTCCATCAAGATGAAAGCTCCATGAAGCAGAAAATTTTGCATTTTAAATAGTGTCTCTGTTCTTCAGCTGTGTGTAAACTATTCCTCTTCAGGATCAATTGCACTGTTCAGTATCAAATGTCTGTGTCTTCATATAAGAGTTTCCAGTAATCTGTAAAACACATACCCACATATTTTGTATATATTTATGTATACGTATACACATGAATGCATGCACACATGCACACCCCCCACACACATCTGGCATTCTATTAAAGTATTGCTCCTGTCTACCTAATAACCACAGTTATAGTAATCAGTATCCCTAGAGCTGAACAGGGCTGTGAAAAACTCAGCAAAAATTGATCATCAGTGTTTGTATGAAGCATTTTAATGTTTCGTGTTCAGTAGAAAAGAATACCAATGAAATCTCCTTTTCTCATAATAGCTTTTACAGAGAAGAGAAAAAAAAAAAAAAAAAAGGACATTTTCCAAGTTGGAAAAAGTGATTTTTTTGGGAGCAAAACAAGCACTTTTTTGTCTTTTTAAAGATTTTTGCAAGTTGGAAAAGAGAAAGTATGAACTTTGCTGCTTACACCATCATGTTATCAAGCTACAAAAGAGTCTGTATTACATACTTCATGATAAAGTAAAAATTAAAAGTGAAGCAAAACCACTTTTAAATGAAAACATTATAACTTTTCATTTTAATAGTCTTCTTGGCTTTTAGAGGAAGAATTGGAAAATGCGTATTTTTTAATTGACTTTGAAATAATATGTTGAAAATATCAAATTTCTTTCTAGGAGATTTCAAAGGTGGATTCTTTTCCTTTTTTTTTTTATTGAGCAAAATTTCAGCTTATTTTATTTTGCATTTTGGATTCTCTCAAAATTTAGATCCTGAACTTCAAAGCAAACCATCTCCACAACCATTACTTTTGTATGATTTTGATCAAAGACATGGAAATTCCTGGTTCCACCCTGGAATAACAAACTGGTCCAGGTTTCATCTGAAATTCAGCTCTAAGGAGCTGACTTACCCATCTGGCTTGCAAGAATCCCTCTGTCTTCACTGCACCTGAGCACATCCCCTCCTAGCAAAGCTCTCCTCCAACTGGAATGTGTCCATGCAACACAGTCCCCAACCCCACTGTGTGAGGGGGCACCAATGTTTTGCAGTCTGCCTCCAGTTTACCCGTCTTCTCCAAGTTCAGAAAGCTCCTTCTTTCTGCTTCTTGAAGATCAAGGATTTTTAGCAATTCACTCACTAGCTGTTTGCCTGAAGAGACCCTCCCACTGCTCTTTTATCCTCTGAAGGTAGGCCAATTCTCAACAACAGCCTGACGGTTGCCTGGCTTAACCTCTGCCTTGTTTCATGAGGCTTACCAATACCAATATAGCCTTCAAATGGCATGTCTGATCAGATGCCTCTGGCAGATAAGCAGAAAATTAGAATGATCTTCTCTAGGAAAGTGCCAGCATAAGGGTACTGTAATCTCCCAGGGATGCCCAGGAGGCAGGCTGGCCTTCAGACAAGGAGGTCACTTACAGTGGGGACATGGAAAAGCCAGCTCTGTACTAACACACAGAAAAAACTACATCAATGCATCTGCAAGCCAAGGCTGTGGTATCAGATAAACACAGTATTTAGTCCTGTAGGGATTTCAAGATGGGCATCTTGATGATAATTTTTAGCCTATAAGTATAATGTACATGAGACTTACGTGACTGTTCAAATGAAGACCATGATTGACAGTTTTTGATATTGTAAGAACACAAAACAACTTTTTTCCATCCCTAGAAATCTTAACAGGCCAGAAGCAAACTAACATTATTCTAGTTAGTTTGTATTCAGATCTTCCAGATTCAAATCTCTTGATTTTAATTCAAGGACTATTGTCCTGTCAATCATCCTAATATTTGTAGAATTCCCCTCCCCACACACACTAGTGAGCTCTTCTTTTTCCATCATCAACAGTGACTATGTCATGAAGCCCTGTGTAATAAACCGGGCAACAAAGCATTATTTACTTCAGCCCTTTTTCAGTTTCCATTCTTAGCGATGTTGGGAGTGGAGGTTGTTTGTAAGGAGATCCAGATTCAAAAGCAAAATTCACTGTGCAGGAAAAATCAGGTCTCGCAGCTGATCCAGGCTGTGGTTAACAGCTAAGTTGTCCCTTGGATGCATAGTGGTAATTCAGAGTAGCCCTCCAGGCTCCTCTAACTGACCCTGGGTATCAAATCATTCCCTTGGAGATCTTGGATTCCTGGAGCACAAGTTACCTTCCCCAAACCTGGAAATTTCTAAAATGAGTGCAATTTAAAATATATTTTTACCTCTATATTTTATGTATATATATTTTTTTTAATTACAAAAAACAAGGAGTTGAGAATTCACCACACAATGCCCCCCTTCTCAGGGCTCTCTTCTCTCCTATGCATTTCACTCCTTTCCCCCAAATCCTAAGCATACATCTAACCACCTCTAGCCGAGGTCAATGGGATTTACTCAGATTCCTGTGCCCCCTGAAACGTATAGAATCTCAGCTCCTCTGTACTTAGAGCATCTAAGCTCGTTAGATTCATTCCACAGCATGACCTGGGAGAGAAATTGTTTCAAGGTGTGTGAAACATTTGCTGCCTACTGCTGTCAACAGAGTAAAACCAACAAGAAGCAGTTACCAGGGAGAAAAAGGGAGGAAAAAAAAAGCCCCCAGGGCAAAAAGGAACACACAGAAAGAAAAAACAGAAAGCGTGGCGTCCCCCCACTGACGCAGCCTTCACTTCAAAATAATCCAAGATTACCGTGGTTGCACAGTTGGACCAAGTTTGCACAAACACATGTCTGTATGCCTCTGTACCTGGGCTATCTTTGCATGCTGATGGCTTTCTGAGCCTTTGGTTTGAGACTTCATGAAAGTCTTTAAAAATAGCAGCTCTCACTCACTCTCCTTTCTGACAAATAGCTACCCGATGAGGTATCAAACGAGGGCAACCCACACCACTCACCGGTGCCCGTGCAGAAGCCACTCCTCCTCCTGAAGACACCTGCGCGGCTGGCAGGAGGAGGGGGAGCAGGCTGAAGGTGTGCTCCTTCTCTCATCCACATTGATATGCTGATAACCAGTCACAGTGCAAGAACTTGCACTATAGACCTTGAAGCAACAACACAGATTCTATACAAAGCAGCACCCCACTGCACCATGCAGTCAAAACTCCCTGGAATTAAACTCCCTGGAATGACCTATAAGACAATGGGAGAGCTGGAAGCAAGTTGCTGGCAGGGAACTGTGAGATGGATGGGTGGCAAAGGCTATGGGAAAAGCATGGAGTATGTCAGTATTGCCATCACTCGAGTCTTACGTTTTCGGTCTCATCCCCTGTTTCCCCATAACAGCTTAATCACGTTAAGGCATCAGGAATGCCCATGCTTATGCCAAGCAATTCCGTACTAATGGGAATCAAATCAGAACCCAACGCTAAAACTGTTCGAGGCTAAAGCACTAAAATGTTCAGATCCTATCCCTTTCACAGTTTCTTTCACAGTGTCCCTCCAGACAACCTCAGAGATAACAAAAAAATTTTGTCATTACAGAATGACAGATTTTTGTCATGCCTTTGAGTGGGTACCTACATTTTTTCTCCTACGGAATCTTTTTTCCATCACGTTTTCAAAGCACATTGCATCTTCCAAAGAAGGGAACTGAGTATCAGAAAGGGGCTTTCCTTTGCAGCAGTTTTACAATTCACTTCAATATGAAATGGATAACAAGTGATAGAATTTCTTACTTGTTTTTTTTCAGACTTGATTCAGACAAACCTCTATCTTTTGTTGAGGTTTTGCCTCAGAAGAGCTGTTAGATCCAAACCTCAGCTTTATATAACAAGGATCACTAGAAACCAGAAGAAATAGTGTTAACACTACAGTCAGTTTAGGCACTAAATATAGTTTTCAATTAAGTAGGAAAAAAAAATCAGAAAAGTCATCAAACAATGCAATACTTTTCTTTGAAGCAAGTTCTACTGCTACTGCTTCGAAATGTTGTTTCCCAATGTCACAGAGAGAGCGAATTTTTCAAATATTAGTGCAAAACATTTATTTTAAGGACATGTTTATAGAGGTTGAAAGGAAGTTCAGATAAAGTTGCTACATTGTGGCAATACATAAAATGAATTGTTTTAATAAGGAAGAAGTTTAAGATAATCTCTCAGCTCTGTTTCCTTTACTGGTTAAGCCCCTTTGGTTACGTCTGTGCAAGTAACACTGGCCACTTTTGTTTATTTTTATTTAATTAAAAGTTTTTAGGCCTGAAAGTAAAGTTGAAAATAAAAAACTAGTCGAAGGGCTATCATGCTATACCAGCATATATCCTTATTCTTGGTTAAACGGCCCTCAGTAAGGAAATGATGATTTTTACCTTTCCCTCTAAATTTCTGTGTCCTATTTGTTGTAGCCAGCATCTGCAAAGATTAGCTTTGCATTGCCATTTGCCAACTCCAGATATGCTGGGGAGATGCATAAAAAGGGGAGCTAGCAGCAGTTAACTGCAAAATTTATAGAGTGAGTGGAAAACACAAAAACAGAAAGTCCTAACCGGCACTTGTTGTTTTATGCGTCTTATTTTCAGACAGACAACTGGACTTCAAGAAATGATACAAACAAAAATACAGTAGGACATTTTTTAGCCATAGTATGACCCTGAGGATTTTGCCAATGAAATCTGAACAGAGCTCTGAAATCCAGAGGCTCCTCTCAACCAACATTTCTACAGTCGAATGGCTGTATTTAGATAAAAAGAGATTTTCCATTCCCGGCTGACTGCCGAAGTCCTTCTCCTATGGTTTCTTCTTCCAGCAGGGAGGGGCAGACAATTAGATGTATAGATACTTATGATTTGTTTCCAAATATTTGAGGTTGAAAAAGTGACAGGAACCAGGTACACAAAACCAGTCCCTATTGCTCATTTATTCAAGAGACAAGAAATCAGGGACTTTTTCCAGCAGTTCTGGGTATGTTTGTCTAGATCTGACCTCTCTCAAATTCAGAGCAAAGATCTGGATCAAAGGTCTTTGCATCCCATGCAAGTGTTGTAAGGGAAAAAAAAAAAAAACAGGATAATTTCAAGAGCAAGCCTTGTTGATGCAGCTGAACAGTATTTAGGATCTGGATCAGTGCCTTGCTTTGCCAGGTAGCGTGCTTGGAGCTAGCTCAGATTCCCTTAAATCAGTGCTCAATATAGACACACCGCTACTATGCCCTATATTCAGCATTACAGAAAACCACTGGCAACACATGCGGAACTCTCCTGGGAGGTACCGGAGGTTGCCCTCCAATCAGCGAGAGATCACGGCATCGTCCAAGGCCTTCTAGAGGCACTTAGAGTGCGTTGGGGCTGATTGAGAGTGCCTACCTTTCTTCAGACTCTTATCTTAGATGTAGCAAAATATTATTTGTTCAGCTGCAAGTAAACAAATCTGACCTGGAGGCTTTCTGCTAGTGCTCTGCACCAGGCAGCTTCTGGCAGACACATCGCAATCACGCCGAGTCAGCCACAACGTCGGCAGTTCATGATGCACTTGAGCATAACAAAGGTATTAAAAGCTTAGTTTAATTATGTCCATCAGGCTCTCAAGGAATCCTTGCAGACTTCAATGCTCTCTTAAAGGTTCAGGACAGCACCAAGCAACAAACAAAAACTCCCACACCTCCATTTCCCCAAATCAGAGGAAGAACTTGCCAAGAGCATTGAAGCAAGCCACACGGACTGCAAGGAAGTGCACTTATACCCACATCGTCAGTAACTCAGGTGAATTTACTGAGATGATCAAGGTTCCTAGCTCTGATCATTCATGAAAAGAAATGCCAGTTAGTAGCTGCTTTTTATACTGATCCTAGAAAGGCTGCACACTTGAAAATTTGGTGAGTACTGGAGCTGGCCTGACTGGCACATTTACAAACATTGAAATTTAACTCACAATTACAGCTGAGATATAACTCCAGTTATATTTCCCAAGACCACAGTTACACCCAGTTCTGCAATTTGATTTAACGTAAGTCCAAAAAAAAAAAAAGGTGTTAGGAAAAGACAGAGAAACAGACATGCTTGAAGCTGCTCTGCAGTGCCTGTCATCAAAATATCTAAATGCCAAACAGGGCACCTAAGCTGTGCTGGCAGGCGCAATAAGGGAGCCATCAGGGACATACCATATCTATATAACATTTGCTCATTCCTTAGCACCTTTCTCATTCATTTCATAAAGTGTTATAGAAGCAGAGGCAGGGAGATTTTCCATTCAACTGAACACTTTTGCAAAGGTACAACTTCCTTGTTTAAATTATCTACATGGTAAGAGGGTGGAGCACATTAATAATTTGCTTTTGTCTTTTATTGCTGACATAAAATATTTAAAGTATCTGAGGGTGTTGGGAGAGCATATTACATTCCTTTGCAGGCGGCATCGCTTTTGCAGGGACACCTGTCTGTATGAAACTCTGTAAACGCTTTATAACAAGTCCCAAGGTAGCAAAAAGAACACAGCTGCTAAAGAGCGTTAATGGCAGGACAGCTGCTTGGCTGACAGAATTGGAACCAGCATGGTGCATGTGCGGGGACTGTAAACAGGAATGAATTTTCCTAAAAGCTTTATAAGTAAAAATATTTATTTTTGGAATATTAACAAAATAAAAGAGGTTACAATGTTCCTTTAATTTTAAGTCAAAACATAACGACATGCAGCTTTTAAGGAGGTTGATTTTATAGCAAAATCTTAAATTGAAACAAGGTGGCTTAGAACAACTTCAGAAATACCAGCGATTTCTGCTTCATGTACATATAAAACACATTTGGGCAATTTTTGCCCTTAATGTATATCAAAATTGGTCATGAAATCCTTCTTTCCATAAACCACACACCGGGTACAGAAGAATCACTTTTCTGGCTGCCAAGCCTGCCATGGATGGAAATGCTCAGTGTGTGGTGCAAGAAGGTATTACAGGGTATCTGGAACAGGTTATTCACATGCTAAAAAGATGAAATACAGGCCTACATTTTGAGGACAGGCACTGGAGTGAAGAGACCTGATTCCTAGTCTTAACTCAGACACAGTCATCCTCTCTGAGCCAGAGTAAGTCATTCAGTGCCAAAAACGTTGCCCTCTTTTGGTGGGCACACATTCACAACTGGAATTTTGAACCCAAATGAAAAAACAACATCAGATGGATTGTAAACAACCGGCAGCCATTTGGGACTTTACAGACCTTTCCCCTGAATCGGTGTTGCCCTCTGTGTTTTAGCTTTCCTGCCTATAAAAGGGAGATAGCTCTATTTAGAAAGTTTGCATCACCAGCTCCTGCAGCGATTCAACCAGGAATGTTTAGAAATCTTCAAGGTCTTTTGCTGGAGCGAGAGCATAATGTGTGTTGGTAGGAACCTGTTTCGCTTTAGAAAGTTCAGTTCAGGATAGCAGGATATTGCTCCTTGCTATTCCCCTCGCAGGCTTTGCAAAGCAGTACTTCAGCCTTTACAATGTGAGCGGTACTTACCCTATATTCTTGAAATGCCAGCATTTTCAGGATTGACAAAGACCTTTTAAAATCAGTAGCGACTTGATCACATTTCTCCAAGTTTTTTAAAGGCATTTCCCCCCATCCCTACTGCAATACCCCAGAAAGATCAGTGTGGCACACTAAGGGATGACAACAATACGTCTGGTACCGGTACACAGTTCTTCACATCTTCTCATCCTCATCCTGAAGCCGGGTTTAATTTAAAGTTATTAATTGCCTTTTTTGCAGCTGGCACCAGAAGCCTCGCATGTTGACTCAAGGAATGATGTGATAATTAGATGGGCTGCGGAAGCTTTATAAGTTGCGTTCTCTGGCAGCATTTTGTCTTTGATCTTCCCTGCTCTGCTTGCTGCATTCCAGCAGGAGCCAGGAATGGGCCTTTCATCAGCCTGGGGGAAAACAGCATCCTGTGACCCCCAGCACTGCTCTCTCCATCTCAACCTCTGTATTCGACAGCCTGCCACGCTCAAGCTGGAGCACCTACGAGGTGCGCGGAGTCAGGAGAGCACGTGCCGCGCACTCTCCACCAAAATGCGGAGCAAAACAGCCTACTAAAAACGAGGCAAGAACAAAGTTTGGTAACAAAACAAATAAGTGGGTGTTTAGTAATGCCTTTCTACTTGATTGAAACATTATCTTTCTCTCTGCAGTTTAGGAAGAGTGGAGACAGAGCATTCTCCAAAAACCACAAGCTTTTCTCTCTTGGGTTCTGCAGCTGTCCGCACACCAAAGTAACACACATAGTTAACTGAATCATTTTGCTGATATCTATTAGCAAGTTACAAACCACTTATACAGACGATGCAGAAATAACTGCACAAAATAATCTATACATCCTAAATAAATCAATTTGATGTACTTTTCTAAATAAATCATTTTTCCAATATTTTCATTATCAGGCTTTTGTCACTTACCACTTCTTCCACATCTGGCTTTACCATTTGTCTCACTTTCTCCCTTTCTAGACCTGAGCCAACACGAAACACAGAGACAGGAGGCAGGTCTGAACTTTATGAACTTT
This sequence comes from Nothocercus julius, assembly GCA_013398735.1. Classification (NCBI taxonomy): domain Eukaryota; kingdom Metazoa; phylum Chordata; class Aves; order Tinamiformes; family Tinamidae; genus Nothocercus; species Nothocercus julius. The sequence goes on along the minus strand of VZSV01000039.1, from coordinate 3,892,967 downwards.
ATCCCTTCCGTGTTGTTGACTGCACTGGACTTTTAGCAACACAGCAGTGCAATTAAAAGAAACGTGTTTCCCCTGAGAGGCCTACCCATGGAGAGCTTCACAATAAATAGGTAGCAAATGAATGAGAGAGGACTTCATGCAGCAATTTTCTTTTATATCCAGCAAGGGAAATATAGCTTTATGTTAATTAGGAAACAGAGCATAAAGATATGATTGCTTGCTACACTACGGAGGGTGCTGAACTAAGCCCCAGAGCTGTTTTGGAGTTAATATCAAAGAGATAAAAATAACCAGATGCTAAAACCAACAAAGTGCGAGAACTATGAATGTATTTATCTTAAGAAATGTACATAGTGTAGGAACAACTGCATAGTATGGCACATGTAAAGAGTAGTTCTGTCGCCAAGAAGAGGTCCTCACAGTCTCATCTTGTCCTTCCAAGTCTGTGAGTAAGACAATCTGTTAGCAGGCTGTACTTGCAACCATGGCTGGCTCAATCTAATCAACTGAGCTAGTGATCATTTCTCTGTTTCTTCCAGCAGACACAGAAAAATTCCAGTAAAAGATTTCACGTGACTACTCAGAAGGTGAAGGTTAATTCAGGAATAGATATCTGATTGCTCTGTCTCTTATCTGATGGCTAACACGTTGCTGCTCTTATCCCAGAGGCAGTTCAAAGGAGTAACCCCTCTTAGTGATATTAGACTTCCCTTTCACACAGCACAGCGTGAGCTGTGGCAATTTTTGCTCTCATGGTGGTATGCCTTCCCCTTCGTCCAACTTGCACGCTGCTCTCCAGGCAGCACCTGGCCCAAACTGAACCAGGGGTTTTGGAGCAGGGATGCAAGGAGGCACCAAGTGGCAAGCTGCAGTTAAGTAGCCATAGGAAGTAAGAAGGTGGAAAAGGAGCAAAGAAAACCACTTTCATCTCCTCAGTGCCTAAAAATTACGTAGGAAACAAAATTCACAGAGGGTATTTCTGAATTGGATCAAAGACATGGCCCAGTCCTGAGACTCAAAGAAGGCAACACAATGCTCTGTCCCTGGGCTGTTAAGGACTGTAACAATTCCGTCCTTCCTGTCCTTTGGTGGGTTAAACTTTAGCAGGAACTTAAAAAATTGACATATGCACCTAAGGATGCTTCTCAGAGTCACCCTCACACAGGCAGGAAGCAATCATAGGAGTAAGACAAACAATAAACAGCACTAGTTAACATCCACACCCACCCTGTATGGATTACTTACACAATTTCCTGATGAAATTATATAAATTATCCCCAAATTTGTCTCTGTTGTAGCTGGAATACCACACATCCTAGCTAAGTATAGCGCTTCCTGGCTTAGCGCTGTGAGCTATCTTTGTGACATCTCTAAATTACTTCTAATCCACAAGTATCACCGACGATTGGATTGATTTTCATGCCTTCAATTAGTGGAGCTTAAATTAGCCCTTTTGGTACTGGAGTTTTTTGTTTTTATGACTTGAGTTTTCTGGGCTGAGTCTGTTTTGACTTATGCCAAATTCTTGTTACAGGCAGCCAGATGGAACCAGATACATAAGGCTCGTCTCTTCCATGTACTAATTTAAACACCTAATGATCACTGGCATTGAAGGACTATACCTGAAAAAGAGATAAGGCAAATCTGAGGATGGGAAAACAGCACATCTAGAAGTTCCATTGGAGCCGAATCTCTGTCCAATTATGCAAACTGGAAAAGATATAAAAAGCTCTTTGTTTTGAAAGGTATCAGGAAAAAAAATTAATCAGAGTATCATCATATTTTTTTTCTGACAACAGTGGGTTCTGAAGCTGTTGATAGATTTTTACAATCTTCAGTTAATTCAAAGGCAACTAAAAGTGAAATCACTTTACAAAAATTTGAAGCATGCTAAACTCGAGGGAAAGCATGAAATGGAAGAGATGGCAGTTCTTGAATAGAGAGTACAAACAGGAACAAAAACCTGAGCCTGATCTCAGGTTGCAGAGCCTTACAGCTGTTGTGAAGGAAAAATTGGATGCCGAATAACAACCCCACTCACACCTGGAGTCTAGAACGGATAGCTCCAAAATAGGACACTAGAAGACACACTGACAGAATACAAAAAAGTTTTCAGAATTTGCCAAATGAAAGAAACCAGAAAAAAAAACAAACAAGACAAACAAACAGACAAAACAACTTATAGAAGACAAAAGACTGGAGGTGAAAAGCCATGAAAGAGCTTAAAGTTGGAATCCTGCACAGATGACACTCATAACTCACTTTTTTTTTGCACTAGGTAGTGCTTACTATGGCAATGACCAATGGGTGTGGGCAGATGCAACACTTCATTTGATGATATTTCTCCAGATTGCATTTGGTTTAATTTCAGGACACAAGAGTTGCACAGAAAATCCACCAGTTCAGATTGCACAGACCTAGAATAGACAGCATATGACAGCATTTTTTTGACTATGGGAAAAATAGTGGAAGAATAGGATTAGAGCCTCAGGGAAAAGACAGCAGAAGTGATCTGATTGACAACAACAAGAAAAAGTCTGTGTAAGGGGAAAAACACGTATGAGAGAAAAAAAAAAAAGTGATACAGCAGGGGTACTTAAGTTGAATTCTGTCCCCAATAGTCGAAGGGGCCATACAAAGATTGTTCAAAATAATTACTACAAACTTTTTTTGGGGAAATTGTGGCTCTTCAGTCTAAAGGAGAAGCAATGTAATTTTGTGTAAAAAAATGGAGTACTGAAGGAATTAAAGATGTCCCAGTACTGCGCATATAACAGGAAGCATAACATTTAAATTGTCCAGGGAAGTTACTTGTTCAGGTTCTGACAGCAAAGTGTAGCCACAGCTGACAACTGATGACTTGAGACATCCTAAGCTAGGGAGCAGCTAGGGAGGATAGCTGTCATTTTAAGCCCCAGTTGGAGAAGGTTTAATACTTTTTCTGATAGGAGTCTCTGTTGTCTTCAAATTTATTATAACCCCTTTATTGTCTTTGCTAAAAGGGGCCTGGCAAGCATATACAAATATGAGACTATATACTTCTTTGCTAGCTAGCAAATTAATGATCTGCAAGTTAAATTTAAATGTGGCTGATTCTGCAGGCATACACTTTTCAGCCTTCAAGAAAAGTCCAACAAACTTAATTTGGAAGGTGTCAAACTAATTTTAACATGGAAACATGGACCATGAGTTGGTGCAACAACTGCTCAGGATGTGAACAATGGCAAGAGCGAAACAATCTGTAGTTTGCATTATAGTTATCGGTTACTGCTCTTTTTAAAGTGCTCCTTCTCAACCAAATAGAAATTATGGTACAGATAACCAGGCCTTAAAGGCATAGCCAGTAGGAACTAGACAAAGAAAAAGTATCTCTTCTTTAAATGCCTTTCAAAACATCACGTGATCCTTGGTCCCATGCTACTCCCTTGGAAGCAGCATGATATGATTCATCTCAGGCAGCAATGCCCTAAGAGCAGCAGGAGAGAGCATTGCCCAAAGCTTTTAATAAACTGCATCCACTTGAGCTCCAAACTCTTACTCATCACTGGAATCACCAATGAACTAAATGCTTGAACATTAAGATTATTGCTGCTGTCCATGGCTATTTTTCTATGCTGGAAAGGCCCACATCTAGCAAGGAGATGCTGCTGCGGTTCAAGTTTCCACTACTGAATCAATGAATGTTTTTGGGAAAGTCCCTTCACCTTCTTGTGCCTCCATTTCAACACCTGGGTAACTGAGAAAATACGCTGAGCTCCACAGAGATGCCCCACAAAGCCACTAATATCTGTGAAGGGCTTTGAATCTTTCAGGCGTAAAGTCCATTAAACGCAAAGAGTGGCTGACTACAATAAACTCTGAATTGGGCTTTAGGAAGAAAATATATTTTTGCTGACTGAGCAGTGAAATTACAGAGTTTAAAGCAGCACTTTAATATGTCACTATGACGATTTGATAAGCCTCTAAAGGAGCCACTTGGGATTTTTTTATGGAACTTTCTTAATCATAAAACACCTGTTTGTCAAAAAAAAAAAAAAGAAGAAAAAAACACTTTTTTTGAGGGAAAAATCACAAATTGAAAAAATTTTATCAAAATTTTCCAAAACAATAAAGCATTTTGTTTGGATATTTAAAAAATGAACACAGTGCCATTTTTTATTCAAAGCTTTGTGTGTGTGTGTGTGTGTGGTTTTTTTCTTAATAAAAAGTGCTTCTTGGCCACCTAGCAGTTATAGTGAAAAAAGAAATATTGCCATCCAAGTGAAAAATTTCAAAATGATCCCAAGTGGGATGAAAGCCAGTTTCAACACCAAACTATGAGACAGGAAAGCTGTCCAGCTTCTTGTCCAGAGTTAGCCAGTGGAATATCAGACACCCTGCTGCACAAGCACAGAAGCACCACTTCTGACTCTTAACCTTCTGTGGTCAGAGAGCACATGAGTATTTATTCATGTTAAGAAACCTAAGGTGTGTGTTGAGTACCTGTGATATGACCAGATAAGCTGGGAAAAATGCTTATTCTCACCAAGTTAGAGAGGCTGTCCTGGAGAACAAGTTAAAGAAAAAGAAGGAAATTGGAAAAATTAGAAATCTTGAACTGCTTTCTGAATTGATTCTTTTTTTAAGAATTTGAATAGGACAAAGGAAGGAAAGTTACATACTGCTGTGGGTAACAAAGAAAGCAGGAAATATGGCTTAGCAGTCAAAAGAACACACACGATAAAGCTTACCCAAGTTCACATACAAGAACAATATTTATCTCTTCTTCCCACCACTACTAGAAAAATATAGAGTCCAATAAAGAGTGTCTACATGACCAAAGTGCTCAAATACGAAGGGATTAGAAAATGTAAGACAGGAAATAAAATTCTGAGGGAGCAAAGGCAGAGGAATGTGGTGCCATGAGTCAAGAAGATAACAGTGTGAACTTGAGGTGAAAAGGAAAAGAAAGGCAGATCTACCCCGGAATTTTTGAATAAGTAACCCTGTGCAAGCCCCAGATCCATGTTTCAGACACCAGCACTGAACTGCAGGTTCAGCTCAGCAATGAAGACAGAAGGGAGGCCGTATTCTTGGTGCCACATGTTTAAATTTAAGGACAGGCAGTCTTCAAGTCCCTGTCGCAGCAAGAAGATGCTCTTCTGTGGTGCCTTTCTCAGGTGATTCTGCTTTTGTGCTTTCAAATTGAGGTGTAATTGTTTGCATTTGACTTTACATTAACCATGTACTCTCACCATATGGAAAATAAAATGCAGATGGAGATTTCGAACATCCTCAAAGCTTAAAAATATTTAGGGGAAGGCATGGCTGCCGTTCATGTATATTAACTGAAGAACAATGGGTCACAGCAAAAGAGTAGTCAGCTTGGATGCTCATATATATCATGGAAGGAAGAAAACTCGCATTACCATGTTTCAAATAAAATGTCTATCTGCTTATCCTATTTCTATTCTGTCAGTTACTGAAGATTTTCAACTAGGTTTCAGTCTCTTTTTTTTTTTTTTTTTTTTAATTATTAGCTTTGTGCTTCCTAGGAGCCTTTGGCTGGATGAAGAATTGCTGAAATAGAGTGAAAAATACTCCTTTCAAAATGTCTCCAGCTCAGCCAAAAGCTGTCTGTATCAGAAATCTTGCAAGAAAATCTGTTCTCACCTTATTTCCAGCTGGGCTATATCCAATTCAAAAACTACTTGCTTATGGCACGGCAGAAGTGTCTGAATGATAGATATTTTTTGGAATCAAACCTCTACATTTTGGATTCAGAATTCAACCCACACTAGATACACCAGAGATTAGTGTTAAGAAGCCACACTTAGGACAGTAGTAGAAGGAAGATGTGATTTCAGAAATCTTCCTTTCCTAAGAAAAGACCATCCTTTTTCCTGGTCCCCTTGTTACTATTGTTCCTGATTCACCATTGATTCACTGAAATTTCCAGGCTTATTTTTCCTCCACTTGCATTCTTTCCTTCACTATCAAAAGCAGCAGTGTGTAAATCTGGCATAGCTTATCTCATTTCTCTATGTTTCACAAACTCACCTTTCTCTTTTCTTCCTATTAAAAAAAAAAAAATCCATAAAGTTCTTGTCTATATTCCTCAAAAGCCCTGTCTAAAGTTTTACTCTGTCATGACACCTAGCAAAACTCAACATGAGGCTGCTAAGGTGCAAATACAGTGCCCAAGCTGGGCCAATGCACAATCAAACATATGGATCAGTACTGTCCTAGTGTTTTCCCATGTCCCCTCATCTTTCACTAAGTACTTACTTGGCAATCTTTAAGGAGGCCAGCTTTTCATTCCCTGTTTATACAACAATGAGGTTCTTATCTGTGGCTAGGACTGCCTGATCCTATCATCACACAAATAACAACAGGTAATGGTTTAAAAGAAAGCCAAGCAAAACATAAAGTTCGGTTGCTTGAATTACTTTCACACAGTGTTGAAAAAAATCATTTGCTTGAAGCAGAATTGACTGAATCATACTATTTTAAAAAAAAAAAAAAAAAACCCTCCCCCCAAAAACTACGTTGTTCCAGATCTTTTTGTCAGTAATCATTTTCAGTTCTAAATCTCCAAGCAGGCAAAAATCTGAGTGGAAATCCTGGTTCCACTGAAGTCATGTGCCAAATTTCCATTGGCCTCAATGGGCCTGGAATTCACCCGGTCACAACTTAGAGGAATATTTGTAGTAGCAAAGTAAATAAATATATCTGTGTTTTTCTATGAAAAAAAATAATTTTGAGACTTTTTCTTTCCTCACACTATTAGCCAAGAGTTACATACAGTGATATAATATGAGATACTGCAGTATTTAGACCATGAAATTGTCTAAATGACTTTGGACATATTGTCAGAGAAGTGCTACGCTACTCCAAAGACAAAAGCACCAAAGACTGCTAATAACTTGCTAAAATGCTCTGGGAAATAAAATAAAATACTAAAATAAAACTTAATAATAATAATAATAAAACAAGAAAAAAATAGAGAGCCCATGATAAAAATATCAAAATTGAAATTGCTGCAAAATCGAGATGAAACAAAGATATGGTAAATTACAAAGGAAGAAAGAAACATAATATTGCATATTGGCTGCCTCTAAGGCACTAGATGTTGCCCTTTTTTGAGAGGGAAAGCATCTGACAGGGCTTTTCAAGAACCAGAGTGGCATATCTTGTTGTGGAAACTTGGGATAGGGTGGAACCACCTTCTCAGTCATTCAAAGAGCAACTTGCTTTATCTATGGAATTAATATTAGCCATGACGCCTGCGTACTCAACAGATCACATGAAACAGAGAAGGCCTCTTTTATGATCGTCTTGCTTGGATTATTAATTAGGAGAGGGCTTTCCACAGGACAACTATCCTTAAAGATCAAGGTGTCTATTCTAGAAATAATGGAAGCAGAACATCCTTGTGAAAGAAGGGCACAAGAGATGTTCTCCACACCAAATACAGATGACACTTTCAGGCATTTGAGAAGTTTGCTTAAAGGAACAATTACTAATTACATTAATTTGGAGCATTACACAGCAGTGAGTGCAGAAAATAAGTGAAACAGGAAACAGCACAGAAACATGGAAAGTCTGTGCAAAACAGTGACTCGGGTGCCTGCTGTCAATGGGCCACTAGAGGCACACTGTGATTAGACACATCTGCAGAACGCACAGTGAAAAGGAAACAACACAGCATTTCTGGGCAGATGGCTGGTCACTTTTTTTTTTTTTTTTTGTTAACTCATCAAAACATTTCTCTTTTTTCTTTTTTTTAATTAATAAAGGAGATTTTACCCACTGACAATGCAACCTTCATGCATCAATTCTGGTATCATAAAGACAAAATGGGGCCATAATTCTCAGACTAACTATTTTATAATTAAATGTGAAAGAATTACCACTGGAATACCAACCTCCAAGAAAACTGGTGAATTTCCATGAGGGTTTCAAGTCATTATAGCAATGTAAGTTACAGCAAAACACAGCTTATATGGCATAATAAGGGATGCTTTTACACAGGCATAAGAACATCATCAGAATCAAGTGGTTCATCAAAAGTATAACTGGCAAGGCTCCAAATTGCACCAAAACCAGTGATCTTTTATATCATATCAGTCACATTCTGGTTGTAACATGCTTCTTACTTATCTACAGTTCGTGTTGCAAAATTCAAAATATTACACTCTAACATACCATATAATCAATTCCTGCTTTTTAGCATTTCCTCATTTCTTCTGGATGAGGTACTGCTAAATAGTTTCCATATAAATACTTCTAGCTTTTAAGACCATTTTTGTGCATTTTACATGTACATGATATGAATACTCTAGCTGGAGCTTTTGTTGGCAGGAATTAGATCTCTAGGCGAAGAATCAGTGCACTGAAGTATATGGTAAGTACACAAAGATCCATCCTGTAAGACAAGTAAGCAGCACACAAGTGTACTCCACTCCCTTTATAGACCACATCCTCAGCCCAAAATGGACTCAGAAGGGAAGCTGACCTGGAGCACACGCTGGGCAGCAGAATGAATGTCTTTTTCAACCTCTCCATGATCTCAAATCGAAGTCCCTTCACTCAGGTGTTGCTCTACTTCTCACAATATGACTCATGCGCTTACATCTTCATCTTTGTTTGAACTGCAGAAGATGCAAGTTTTCTTGCCAGCCAGACAGTGACTTGTATTTTCTTTAACCTTTCCATTGTGTTTTGAGATATAAATATTTTTTTTTCTTCAGAATATTTCCTAATAATACAAAGAGTTTGTGAAAGTGGTTCATTTCTGGCTCACATATCCGGGACAATAGATGCCCAGTACTATTGTGATATGAGGGCCTGTCTTTGTCTCCTTTCTTATTCCTGTGAACAGTCCCCTGCAGCTCACCCTCACAGTTTCCAGCTCTTCAATTTGTATAGGAGGAAGATGGCTAGACCTTGAAACAGCTTATGCTGTGACTGGATAATTTTCATGCTATAGCTGGATGTTCATTGACCATTGTACATTTTACGTGAGTTCTTACACTTTTAATAATATTTTAAATTTTTGTTTTCCAGCTACTCTCTTTTTTCTCCTCTCCTTGACGAGATTGAAGAAAACCGCAATGTTGACATTTTTTATTTTAATATAAAGAAAAATAATAACAAATGATACGGAATAATAAAACAAGAGATTGTGGAAACCACTTCCTTTTTCTCCTTCCTTTGGTCTCTTTTTTATCTTCATGCCACAGTTGTTCTTGGTTTAGACCAGCATTGTATGACATGCTTAGCTGACATTCTGGTAGCAATGAAGCTTGGGAAGAAATACTTCCAGTGAAGAAAACGGCTGCACTACCACCCTTGTGACAGAGAAGTAATTTTATTTGCCAATTGGCATTTTCACCTTAATTATTTAACTTGAAGGGAACAAGAGCAGGAAATAATTATGCATGTAAAAATGCCACTTTGCTACTATATCATAGTCATATTAGTCTCTGACAGCTCTGCTGTCAATGAGCTTCCAGAATTAGCTTCACAGCAGTCAAGGCAGGAAGATGATCTTGGATAGCAAATGTAATTTCTTTTTATTAAGTGCACCTGTTGCTAATTTTCTACCTAAAAACTCAAAGTTATACACTATAGGAAGGGGACTATAATCAAGAATTAATACCACGTGCAGAAATGTAAGCACATGATCTCATCTTCCACAATGCACACAACAGACAGCCATGCTATCACCTAAAAAAGAACACTAAAGCTAAATTGGGGTCTCACAGCACCTGTCTATGTTGTATTCGCTGAACTTGCAACACCAGCACAGCTTTTACTGTAATGAATAAAGGCAAAAGAATACATTAGAATTCCAAGATTGAACCAACAGAGGCAGAAGTTAAAGATTTCTGCGATAATAACCTCATCATATTGATATAGTTTAGCACTTTCTGCATTCAGTGTAAAACTGGTGCAGTTCTTGGGCAGAAGGAAGTTATTTGAGGGATCATGCCAGGTATGTGGTAGGAAAAAGACATAAGTTGGAGCAAACAATGTACATTGTGCAAGTGTATAAAGGCAGATGTGACTTTGCAGGTCTATAAAACACAACAAAGGAGAACACAATAGTGGGTCCAATGATTAGAAAGCAGATGTCTCACAGACCAGAGCCTTTTCTCCAGCTGAAGAAAAGACTGAAAACATTTTCAGTCTGAAGGGCCTCACCACACAACATCATGGACACTCAGCTACAGAAATAAACTATTCCAATGAGCATAATACAGGGGGAAAACATAAAAAGGAAGTGTGAGTTAATGGGGAATAGCTGCATTTTTTAAAAAAGAAAATGTAGCCTAAAATATATAATAGTCTAACATAGGAAGAAAAATACTGTTTCAAGTTGTTTCTTTCCATTTCTCTTTCATTATTTGCTTATTTTACTTTCAGTTTATATGTTTTCTTTTCCTCTATTCTTCCTTAGGGAGCAATGAAAGCACATCCATGGCAAATGATTTTTGTGCAGGATAAATAGAGGAGTAAAGCTGTTTCTTAAGCATCCTTTCTATAGGCTTTCACAGGCACTGTTCCCAAGAACCTGCACTTACAACAACAAAGGCCAAGTGTTGAGAAAATGAAGACCTTCTTACATCACCACTCCTTATGTCAGATTCCCTCAGGCCTGCATATACCATCAAAACTTCTATAATCATCACTCTAGCTTAAAATAGCTACTATTTGTTGGCTAATTAAGCCTACATATCAGCAAAGCAGAAAAAAGTTTTAAGATAGAGTAATTTAGAACCTCTTCCACATAGGCAGAATGGGATTCTGTGACTACCAAAGTCTGTGTTAAAGTGTATGATAAAAAAAAAAGATCTTAAACTAACACACACCAATCTTAAACTAAGCTCAAGAATAGTGCTAAAAATATACAAAGTAGAATTCTCCCAGGGCCTCTGCAAATTTTTTTAAAAAAGGTGAGCTGTCTTCAACAGTGGCTATGCCATGATTGCATGTACCTAATATAGCATAAAAATAAGGTAGATAAGTCTTGAACATACAAGATGATAAAAAAACAGGTGGCTGCTGACCGAACAGTATTCTGAGAACATTTTTTTGGTATCAGACACAATAATGATGGTAAGTTAACAAGATATGAGGAGAATACAGTTAATGTCTTAGAAGCATCAATATTTTATTATACCACAGATTAGATAACAGTTTGTTCTCATTTGGTTGTTATCAAAATGTGCCTCGTCCCCATCATCACTACCTGCAGGCCATGGCAGAGGAAACATGTAGACCTTGTAAAGAACCTAGTTACCCAAATATTCTACTATCCTGTTCCAAGCAATACTTTCTCCTCAGCCTTTTTTTTTTCCCACTTCTCATAAAGATGCTACACAGCAACATGGGTACAACAGAACTTACAAAGGAATCAGGATCTTTTTCATTGTCTTCTTTGTGGTATCACTTTGTTACTAGAGGACAAGATTACTCGACAGCACATCTAACCAAATTCAAGGTCATTGTTCACCTGTACAAGACTGAGAAAATATAAAAAAAATAAAAACAGAAATAAAAGAACAAAAAAAGACTTCTTAATAATGTTGAAAGGAAATTCTATAACTAGCACAAATAAATGCCGAAGTCCCAACTGCAGTGGTTATTATATTTCATAGATATGATAGAAATTCACCTCATCAACTGACAGAGAGAGAACAGATGCTCATTTTTCATTCTGGAATAAGCCCAAACACCTAACTTTTGCCTTTATTCTACACACTACAAAGCTGCACACGTCCCTGTGCCGTCTTGCCAATACCGCTGTCGGTGCGCACACAAACATCTGCCTTTATTTATTCAGTCATCAAAATTCCAAGTCGGCAAGGTACTCCTAATCACGGCTTCCAAAGAGGCAGGCACCTGCCATTTACTCCACCTTTTTCAATTACATCTAATTGAAGACTTGAGCTCAAACGGAGGAGGGGAGACAAGAGTTCTTCAAACTGTCTAAACGCTTTCTGTTGAATAGGAAGAGGTCTCCTACAACAGCTCAAGCTAATCCCTCCAACACGGCTGGCATAGTGAAGAACTGGAACATGAGACACATTTCAAATTCTCTAAACACTGCAGACCAGGAGGATGCTCTTTGCAGGGATGATGCCTCACGCCCAGAAGAAAGGGGCCCCAGACACTGTCATTGCAGTAGCTGAACTAAGTGTTAGACATCGTCCTAGGTGCCTCTATAACTTCCTCCTTTCAGGAGCACCCAAATGATAGAGGGTAGCACTTGAGAGAAGGCCAAAAAGGCAGTATTCCTGAAGGAACAGCTTACCTGTGATGGTACAGATGACATGACAGACAGTAGATTATCCTCTCTAAATACAGCTGTAAACCCCTTGGCAACAGTAGCCTGATAGGCACTGCGCTAGAATAACCTTCTAGGAACGGAAGGAGCTGGGAAAAAAAAATCATAAAAAAAATAAAAACAGCTGGCTCCACTTATGTAAGTGATGTAATTAGGCCTAAAAGAGAAGCTGATTTTAACCTATGTGATATGCATTAAAAATAAGTCTCTTTCTGAGAGCATCTTTGAGAAGGTAGTTCTGATATGCTCTCTCTCTCTCCATGCGCGTGTTGGGATTTTCCCTTTCCTCAAATGGTGTTGCAGAAGTTCCCATGCAAAGACAGTAAGCGAGTATCATCTGGAGAGGAGACAAGGGGGAGTTGAAAAAAGGGAATCTTTTGTTAGGAGCTTGGAAGGGAGAAGATGACTGCCTTGGTTGCTCCACAAAAATCATAGGCAGGAAAATATTATTGTAATGGCCAAAAAGAAAAAAAGAAACCATTTCTGTTAAAATTCATTTTCTGAGACTCATTTTCTGTTTAAAATTCATCTCTGTTACACAGTTCTGTAGATTGTGTAACATAAGCATAAGAAAAGCAGGGTAGGTAAAATACAATAAACCTTCATCACATTAGTGATACATCTGAAGATGCACCAACGTAATCCTTCAGTTCCTTTACAATCAAATCTACATTGATATTTGCAGTCTGAGCAGAGGGTATTACTGGATCAGCACTCCCTAGCAGCATTACAAGCTTCCTCGGTGCAGAGGAAACCTATAGTGACTGAGTGACTGTAGGGTTAATTTTAAGGTAATGGGTGATGAGTGTTATTTAACTATTGTGCTCATACAAAAAAAAAAAAAAAAAAAGCTAGAGGAATGAAATGCTAGAATGGAGATGTCCTTTCTTGTAATTGATCAGGAGCATAAAGAAAAAGTGATTTGTCAGTCTGTGTTGCTGGATAGCTCTGCTTACATATATTCCTTTACATTTTTTATCACAAAGAATGTTTCTGATGATGGTTTAATTTTGATGTTGTCTCAAATTTTCAGTAGCATTTTCAAACAGTTCCTGAACAGATGACACTGACTTTCAGACAAGAGAGCTCATAGTCATCTTTTTTTTTTTTTTTTTGCATATTTAATAGGTTTTTCTGTAAGTATACACATTGGTAGTGATAGGGACGATCTGATGACAAAAAACATACAGAACTTTAAGTATGCAAGGAATCATGCTGAATTTCTGAGAATTACTTACATGTTTAATCAGAAGCAGATGTGCTAATCTCTGCAAGACCAAAGTCCTGTTTTTAAAAATATAATTGTATGTCAAATTCACTTAAGTGATCACTCTACTGGTCAAAAAATGCAAAGTTTGTGATCTACGTGAAGTGGCTTGAAAAAAGATTCATATGGCTTACTGGCTTCCCTGTCTGCTCATTCATTCACTCAGCAATACTCCTGGGAAGCTGTAATATATTTCACCAAATAAATATATTTCACCAAACATATGTATATGTAAGCAGATGTATGAATATATGCAAGTCATTCTTTCATTTACTCTGGTAACCTCATCCTCCCTTTCTGTTGCAGTTTATAAACCTGATGATAAAGGCAGTTACCTTTCTCCTTCTGTCACAGACATTAGTAAAAAGCTGCCTTGTTTGACAGCACAGATTAACCAGGCTCATATTGACATCCAAGTTCAGAGAGAGATGAAGAAACAACTGCCCAAGATTTTCTTTCTCCACCAAAGATCTGAGCACTAATCCAGATTAAGACTGTGGAGGGGATGGACTAAAGAAACCTTGGTGTGCTTAGCTAGATGACAAGTGATTCCTGGGTGGAAATCGTACTCGCCGTTATCTTAATGCCCATGTAGTCTCTTGTTCATGCATTTCACATAATGAGGAGAAAGAGTAATATTTGTGGTCTGCCCTCACTACTGTGGAGTTTTTTTCACTGCTTATTCCCAGGAGGGTTACCCTACATCAGTATTTTTATACATATATGACTGACAGGCCCAATTTTCTCATTCACATAACACAATTAACAGAGCTTTTTTAAAAGGCCCAACAGCCTTTCTAAACAGACTTCCTAAATGGAGCTAGTTGTGGGTGAGACTCCATTAACTCTGATGCAAACAGAATAAACAAAAGGTAGGCAGGGGAAATTGAACTTTAGCCTCTCAAGTGCATTTTCACTCCCAGGGCTGAACAACAATCCCTTTGCGTAGTACAAAGACAGGGGAGAAAAGCAGGGTATGTTTCTGAGGGCAACACGATGGGGCTGAGGAGCTGCAGGCTGCCTCTGAGCTTGGCGGCGCTGAGGTCAGCAGGGACCTGTGGCAGAGAGAGGGTGAGATGGGGCACCCACCTCTCCCTGACACAAGGGCCTGACTTCACAGGCAGCCTGAATGGCTCCCCAGCTATCAAAAATAACACTGACCTGTCCTAAAAGAAAGAACTGGCAGGATAACGCTGGTGCAAATGCCATACAGGGTGGACAGACCTGCTCTGACAGCACCCAGCTCTGCCAAGCAAGCGCTGGTCATTTTGAGGTAGGTCAAGACGTTGCCTAACGTAGCTATGCCCAGCCATTTCTCACGGCTCAGAAAGACTGGTTGGCTCTGCCCAATATTTACTGTGTTGAGATACTCCCAGTTTTCCCATGCTCAGTGCATTCTCTTACCCCCGTAGCCTTTCTTCACATTATTTCTGGTTTGTTTCCTGAGCATTTGCTCCAAGGTTTGCGAGGATCAGGGCCACACAAGCTTTTCAGTATGGACGTTCTGCGTGTGGCGAAATGGTGCCATGCGCAAGAGAAAAGACTGCAGATATTTGCTAAAGCAAAGGCAGGTTTGTTTTTTCTAGAAACGTTTCATTTGTTCTAGCAGGTGTGTCTGGTGCATTTTGCATAAAGATAAACCCACACACATTCTTCATGCAAATGGTGACCCAACAGTTGCTCCTCGTTGCTTTAAGTAGTTAGTGCATGTAACAACCTGTACTTACATATACACGTATATTTACAGACCATTCATATAAGGAAAGGTAAACAGAGCCCATTGTACTAAGTAAGCGACACAAAGCTTTGCCGGATCAGAAGGGCTGTACCATGCCCAGCAAGGCCAGAATCAGTTAAAATTGTCAGGAAAACTTTCCAGAGATACTGGGAAAGTCTAATAAATCTCATCTTTCTTCTTGTGTTTGCCACCAGATAATATTTTTCCCCTGTGTGTCCTATTTGACATGCTTCACCTATCTTAACTGTTCCTGGTTTACAAATGGTTTGGAGCAGCACACAGGAGCTGCTCCAAATGCGAAATGCGAGCCATTCTGACTGCGTGCACATCACCAAGCTAACAAATTCAGACGCTACCTGCTGAAGGACTGTAGCCACTGCTCACTTGCGTACCTACACGTTCCCTTCACCTGGTAGGGAAGTGGCTCATTTGGCCAGCAGAGAGCCTCTCTTATCCCATATCACATCTTCTGCTATCTTTTTCTTTCCTTGAATCTTCCAAGTGCTGTCTCTGACAGGTGTGTAGAGGGTTCCTCACACCAACCCTTACTGTTTACTAGGTCAGCTTACTTCTAAGAGCTTCTTTTTATTACAGCTGAACCTGATCTTGGTAGACTGAACATTTTCTTAATAGAAAAAAATAAAGAATATTTAGCCAAAATGTTTGCTCTAGCAAACTTGTCTATGATTTAGCTTGTTGATTATGCTTGAAGACAATGTATTTCAAAAAACTGTAAATGTGATAATATCTGCATATGCCTGAATCTGTTTTCTTAAGACAAATTTACATGTCTAGCATGCAGTTCTGCTATAGTAATGGTATATCCATACACTTAAGTACCTGAACTTTCTTCCCAGAGCCAGTGGGCCAAAACAGCACTCACATGTACAACATCCACAACATTGCAGTACTGGTGCCTGAGCTGAGAGGTGGTGATTTGTGACAGATACAAGGCACACTGGCTGGAGTGAGCACTCTGAGGTGTCTTCAAATTGTCTTTAGCAATAAATAGTTTAACTTCACCCATTTGATCTTGCACTGAAATGAACTTAAGGGCCCGCAGCATTCACCGCCGAGTGTTAAGTAGGCACAAGGATCAAATTCCTGAATTGCCTCTCAGACAGCATGACCCGCCAGCTTTCAGGACAGTCAAACACATAACTTTAAACACGTAAGCCACCTACAATAGCAGTTTACATTTCCAGGTTTGACTTTGCACTGAAACGCACTGGGAGTGTCCCCTCGGCAGAAACGCAGTTGCGGAGGCTGGCGCCTCAGCCCGGAGTCATGGAGCCTGGGCAAACACCCACCGAGCTGCAACACCCCTCCGTCCCTCTTTCCACAACGCTCATTAACTCACAGTGATTTTACCCAGCGTGAGCAACATGGTGATTTACTTGGCAATGGAAGGAAAAGTAGGGTCTGACTAGTATTGAGATTGCATTGAAACACATAGCTATAGCTTAAGTCATGGTAAAAGATGTTTTGTGCTGGCAGAAGCCGGTGTTAATATGGGCAACAGGCTGCAACTTGAACATTTCAGGAGGCTGTAAATGAAAGGGAGTCTTAGTTTGATTTCACTGGGGTCAGGATTTCAGTTCATAATATATTTACCATTCCAAACATTGAAAACCTATGTACAGTGATAATCAGATGACTGATTTTTGTGCACCCAGAGAAATCCTGTGAAACATATGACCTGCACTGTAAGACAGTAAACATTTTGTGTCCATTTTGGCACAATCACTACAACCTGCCATACTAAGCAGGCTGAACAAGGCAGGGTTTTGAGGCTGCCTGGACAGATTCGAATCTCCACATATTCCAATCTCATTTACGTTTGATGGATTTGATCTTCCTCTGTGAACAGTTTCATTCATTTCATATTATATAGTCTTAGAAAGAGCACTATAATATGTCTCAATGTGACTGAGAAAAAAGCTAATAATTGTCATTGTGCTTATCTGATTGGCATTTTAGCCTGAGTTCCTACTAATAAAAAACTATTTGAGATTTTAACAGAAATGTAAATGTTGAAATTTCACAGGTCATTGAGTTTTATAATATTGAGTCATTGGCCAATTATACATTGATTGAGCAAATAGCAAATGGCGTGACTTGCCAAAGAGCATTACACAAATATTGACTAGGAATTGATGACAGTCAGTTACTCTCCAAGGACTGCAAAAGTTAACAGGAAGTTCTACCTGGGGAAACTGCAGGCTTCTAACTTAAAACAGGCAGTTTTGTTGGTCCTTTTTGTTACCATCTTTTCTGGTCTGCTCTGCTAAGCCCAGGCAGATAATAAACAGATATGTGCTTGCAGTAAATGCCTCTCTCTCAGTCATCTTGCGATTCCAACAATCTGTATTGTTATCTTTAATGGATAAAATATATTACCCAAATAAGAATGAGAATATATGCGAAAATATAATGTGGTATAATGCTCTGTTTTAAAATTTGATCCAAATATAGTGGGATGCATTTTGTCTTGAATAACGAATATTAAATTACAAGCTTCTAAGATGGCCATTTTACTTCTCCACCACAGTCCTGAACTTGATCTTAGTGTCCATTTGCACAGCACAACACTTCAGTTCAGAAAAGAGAAAAAAGCATTCCCCTCAAGGAGACCTCAAAGCAGCCCCTGGAGCTCCTGATCTTTTCTGCTTTAAGGTGAGATTGTCCCAATATTCCTTTCACAGACTATTTTGAGCAGAAAATGCTGTTGAAAAGACCATGTCTGAAATCTTATCATTTCGTAGGGCTTAGACACCCTAATTGGGTTTCAAAATCCTATGCTACAGTCAGACTGCATTAAAATCTGAGGTACGAACGCATTTCATTTTTCCCAAAGCACAGCTGGAGGAAGTTACCCCCGTTTTATCCACTCAGCACTAGAGAATCCACCCACACCATAGGAGAATAGGCTTCATTTTCCTCCTCACGACAAAAGAATTGGAATCAATTCTCCTAAAAGAACAGTTTGGAATTAAGGTCTTCTGTTCCTGTGGAAGCTATTCCACCCTAACACTGGAGTAATCAGTTATGTTCTGGGCCAGAGCAAGCACATAATCTCGGGATACTCAGCGCGTGGAGGAGACCAGCATGTCAGACCTTGTCTACCTTGCCTATTTCACAGTTTTATATTGGATATTTAGTAAATCAGGTACTGACATCAAAAAGTCTTTTTTCCCATGCAAGTGCCACTGTCATCCTTTTTTGTCTAATGGATGCTGAACTAGGCCCTGCAAATCTTTGCAATTTCGGTAGGAGAACAGTAAGCCTCACCTCTGCTGACTGAACAACATGCAGTTTCAATGTCCCCTGTGACAAAGGAGAAAAGAGCCCAAACACCCATTTTGTACCACGGCTTACTACACTAACACTTGGATGTAAGGCTAAATGAACTTTCCACACCAAGCTGTTTGCAGGCTGTGGCTCATTAGGCATTTTCACGGCAATTTTTTCACTGCAAGTCCACTGCAAATTCACTGCGAGAACTGGACCAGGTCTTGCAGATAATGAAATGAAGAGAGCAGGTTGTCCATGCGCCCCAAACGTAAGCCAAGGGCCGAGGTGCTAACTACTTTGGCTATGCCAGTGTGCAGCCTCCTGTCCATGCCTGCCGGACCTGCAGGCAGATGGATCTTTGTGGCTCCATCTTTATGCCCACGTTACGACCAAATGTACAACTGCAGCTCAACAGCTTTGCACAGGAGCCATCAGCAGCCGTGGTTGGACAGTATGACCTTCCGGACAGGCCTGTGTCCCGGGTGAGGCTCCGGACTTTCCATGAGACCAAAAGAGCGCAGCCGGGCCATGCTGTGTCTGTATGGCTTCTCTCTTGGCCGCAGTTAAGCAAACCAGAGCACCTCCACAGACAGCTACATCAACATATCTCAAGAGGTTTCAATCACCATCTAGTATACACAGCCAAAGAGTAACTGCAGATAAAACATGTCAACACCAGAGATGTGAAAGTTACATTACTGTCCTCTATATAACATTCAGAAAGCTTTTATCTGTATTTCTAGACTGGAGATTTGCACTCACATCACCATTTTCCAGCCTCCCTTTCAGTTCTAAGCCAAAAGTTTGAAGGGTATTATGTTTCACTCCTCACTTAAGAGCAGACATATTTCGGGAACAGCTTTTGCAGTTTTCTGCCAGCAGAGGATACCCAGGATCAAACCTTCCCATAGCTGAACCTCAATTCAGCTTTACTTGATGAAGCAAGCAGTCATTTCCACTCTCTGTGCACTAGGAATGGACACTGACACCTCAATTCTGGCACCTCCATAATTTGGGGAAAACTTTTGAAACTTCACAGTTTTTGTTCAGGCTAGAATTTTTTTCCATTAGCAGGAATTTTTGCACTGCTCTTTGAGCCGCAATGGTTTTTGAAACATCAACATGTAAGTACTGCATCTTGCCAAGACCATTTCTCTTGACATGAGCTCATGATGGATGGATCAATAGCTTCTTGAATCCTCATATCCTTTTCAAATTACTACCTCAGATATATACCTGAGTAGGCCATCTTATCTGATAACTTAAACAAGCAACCTGTCTACACATTAATTGTTATTGAGGATTAATGTTGTTTATAAAATGAAATCAATACAATCTCTATTGCTTATTAACTGAAACATTCTAGGCTCTGCTCTGTTTGCTTTGCTTTTCAATTAGTTTCTATTATTTTCCCTATTAGCTTTTAACAAATAGCTGTAGAAATAAACTTAATGGTTGTGAAACTGTTATCAGAGTCAACAAAGCTCCTTAATGGAAAGTCTTGTATATTTAAATGTAAAAAAGAATCCACTGTTTAATCATTTGACATCATGAGATAAGTTTATTACTATACATCTGTTCTGCGCTGAGCCTTGATTTTTTTAAGCTGAGCAATTAAGAGTTCTTAAAGGTTCTCTAAAGTTCAAATGTCTGAACTGTTGTTTGTTACATTTAAGATGAATAAACTCTACAAACTAACAGCCCTTGTTAAAATATGGCAAAATTGACTATGGGCAGGAAACAATGGAATTGCTAGGAACCTGATTGTCCAATTACAGTATAAAAATATGCTCAGTGCTGTACAGCAGTTACGTATTTGACACATCTTTGAGTTTCCATCCTCTTTTTCTCTGATATTGATTTACCTCAGCCAGGTACACTTCTGCATTTGCAAAAATCTGTTCCTCAGTAAAAGAATGGAAGAAAGCAAGAAGTTACAATCCCAGCTGTACACTTTTCATCTCTTTACGTATTTATTTTTCTGTCACCAGTTTAGTCATGCTGTCTTGAGAAGACCAAAGAGATGGCACATTCCTCAATGGAGTGTCCCAGACTGGCGTTGGTTAAGCGAAAGATCAAGAAATCCACTGGGGAGGAAAAATCTTTACTTGGGAGCAGCAAAAGGTAAAATAAATAAATAAATAAAATCTGTATTAAGGAGAAAAATGTCATGAGATCAGTAGACTGCTAAGAGGGAAGATGACTGTGTGGTGGGGGGGGAGCAATTTTGAGGATGCTGAAAGGGAATAGTTTAAGCAACAGATATCAATATACAAAGGAACAATATCACACTCTAGTCAGCAATAAAATGATGCAAATCCATTTTCTCTGTCATTGGTCTTTTTTTCTTTGAATGAATAAAAACATGGTTTCACATTGTTCACCATATATTTAAAAGAACTGTATGTGCACATAGCTCTTTAAATGGAAACTTTCTGTCTATGGAAATACAGTTCTACCACCTTCGCTCAAAGCCATGTCTTTCCTAAGCCGCATCTTTGCATATCACTGCTCAAATCCCTTAGCACAGAATTTGCATGCACATAGCAGTTCACTTGGACTTGGTCTTCAAGCAAAAAAATTTGCAGTAGATATTTATATAACTGACTCTGTCACGCAGGCGAACAATTTTGCACGCTGCCGCTCAAATCATAGGCACTAAACAAGTGGCACAATTCCTGCATTCCTGTGCAGAATGATTCCAATTTAACAGCAGCTACCTCCACTTTTTATTCACTGACATAAGCAGAGAACAGGTTAAAAAGAAAAAAGAAAAAAAAAAAAAAAAAGCAAACAAAAAAACCCACAGCACCGCTGACCCAGGCCTGGAAAATAGAGGAACTTTCATACGCAAGCATAAAATCCCTACACAGGCAAGAAGGACACCCCAGACTCTTTACCAATTTGCTGCTGACAATATATTCAGAGCCCCAGGAGCGTAAACACTTCTAAATGCCATCACAAACGGCACTTGAGCGAGCTGTGAGAGCCTATCTCTGGAAACCTCTGCACTCCCTTGATGTCAAGTAATTCTGTTTGCAATCCACAGAAACGCTCCTCGCCTCCATGCAGCACAGAGGCATTCCAGGGTAGGGCGAGGCAAAGGGTTATGAAACACACTCAGGTGTCATTTATTTCATGAAAGTTTGCTGGTTATTATAATCAAATGTCAATTTTCTGTAATTGCCTCATGTAATGGAAAATCCCTACTTAGGACATGCTCTGCCACTTGCTGTTACAATACACTAACCCTCAACAGTGAAGCAATATTTCAAAAATAGTTTGACATGTAAGTAGGTCCAGCAGCATAATTAAGACATGTTTATTTTGATTTTTTTTCTTACAGCTTCTATCCTATATTTAAAAAGAAAGGTTCTATGTGGAATTAAAGAATTCTTCCTAATAATTTTAATTCATTATAGTAATTTAATTACTAATTAATAAGACTTTGTGCTTTGATGGCTTCTGTCTCATCTTAGCTTCATAAACATAGATGAATCTTGCAATAATCCTGCAAGACAGGACTGTACTGGTGGCTTCTAGGGTAAGGATAAGATCATGGAGCACAGCTCAAACTCACTTCAGATGCTGTTATAAGGCAATATTCTCTGATAGGGAGCCAGCAGTAAGAACTTCAAAATGAGTTAATAACTATTTTAATGCAAATAAATTATTGTTGTACTTGGTAAAAGAGGAGTAGAATTGGATGCAATAGTTTTGGCTGACCAGGAGCTGGGCTGGGGCAAAGAACATCACTCAGTATTTTAATTTTCTTTTTTTCTTCTTTTTTTCTAACTGAAACTAATTAATTTATTAGATGTACACGTAAAACCAGATTAGATTTTCAGGATACAGAACTGTGGAAAAGGAGTGACAATGGCAAAATAGATAAAAAAAAAGATGTTAAAAAACAAAAAAAATCCAGTAGCAGTTTTCTTTTTAGTCTACCAGGGTGTGGAAAATTAAAGCATAATCATAGTTTATATTTTGAGGTTCAGGATAAAAAAAAAAAAATCAGAGCAGATTCTAACCCAGCGTCAGTTTCTATATGGATTGGTAGACTTGCCATCACTTGTAGCTTATAGGTGAGACTGAATGACTTTCTGAAATGATGCTGTAATTCAAAATCATCTTGGGCTTGATGAAGGAGTTATACTGTGTGGTTCTATGGTTTGCTTTATGTGAAGGAAGACAGGCTGTTGTGGGAAAACATCATCAACATCTAGCCTTAAAATCTTTGGCTCTGTGGAAAGAAATTAATAGCATCTCAGTAGTCGAGCAATCAGGGTAGTTTATGACAAGGTGTACTTGAAAACCTAAAGGGGAGATGGAGGAATTTCATCAGTGTTTTCATTAGCATGCCATGGTGATCTAATATTCTTTTGTCATGTTTGTATGTTCTTTGTGTTATGTTTTACTATTGCTAGCTAAAATGTACAAAACTTTCTCGAGCCTGTGCCTAAAGAACTCTTTCAATAGAAATTATCAGGCAACTTCATGTGTACTAGCAATAATCAGCAAGGATATGAAAATACACAGTTTTTATGCGGGTATTTAGAAAGGCTGAATTAAGCTGATCTCGACCAGTCATTCCAGCAGTCATATCAGTACTTTTAAACACAAACATGGGCACTTTTCATAATGAGAAATTACCTGAATATGAGACATAGTGGGTCCTAATTTTTTTTTTCCAACCATTGAGTGCATGTTTGCACGTGTGTATGTAAAGACGAATGGAAATTATGGAACAAACTTGAATAAAGACACTCTTAAAAAAAGTATGTGAATATGCACTTATATAAATATATAATTACACATACTAGTCATTTTGAGAAACCACTCATTTGCAAGCGACTTAATCCTGGTTATTTGGATTATTAACACAAAAGGGCTTAATATTATGTTTATTGGCATAATGATACACCTTTTATATATATATATATATTTACTTGTAGATCTGTACAACAATACAAATAATAATCCTAAAACTAGCACTTATTTTCACAACTTGAACTATTATAATGTTAACTGTTAAATTTCAGTTCTCCTGTCTACCATCTCCATCTGCTCATTTCTTTGTACTCCTGTGATTTCATTTTATACACTTCTGACCTTCATTAAATGGTTTGGTTAAGGCTGATTTAGGGGAACAACTTTATTCCTATTAATATGCATGCCTGTAGGAAAACTGGAGAAATGGTCTGCAAAAAACAGTATTCAATTTAGTAGAGACAAGAACAAAGTATTATGGTTTTGGCACAAATATACCACTCTACAGTCACAGGATGGAGTATAATTGGTTAGCAGCTCTTCAAAAACAAAGGATAATGGATTATAATAAACTGCAAACAGAACTTGCGTAACCGTGCTGGAGCTGTGGGCAAGATTAACTATGGGTTGAAATTTTCAGAGAGAAAACATTTAAAGAAAGCCCCTTGTAGCAGTGTTTAATACACACAGAACACCAAAGTAGTTGAGTATTCATTCCGCAAGCTGCAGACTCTCTCTTTATTTAAGTGTATATTCCCTTGAATTCTCGTGTTATTCCCATGTATTTGCAGTATCTTCTAGCTGTAGTCATTAATATCCTCTGAAGATAAAGCGGGACTCCCTGAATGCAAGTGCTTGGTATATCACCAAAATGAGTTGTGAAATATATTTTGCTATAAAATGCTTTCAGTTATGAAGCTAAGAAGGAGTGTATTGACTTCCACGTAACTATAAGGATCCTACTAGTGATGATTTACTTGCAGGACAGACACCTTTCTAATCGGTTTGCTCAACATAAATAAACACAAAGTGTTCTTTATAGTTGTATAATGTTGAGAAGATGCAAAGCACAAGAACTGCTGGGAATATATATAACAGGAAATATTGTTCAGTTACCTACAGAAGATGTACAGAGAGGCAAATCTGCACTTTATGGGCTTCTCCTCTTGTATAGTGTGTCCTTATTTTTAAATAGATTATGGATTTTTTTATAAAAATATGTACTGAGATATACAAGTAGTGCATACTATACTAATTTCTATATAAAATGAAGCCAAAACTGCCTACACAATACTCTTTAGGAAAGATCTGCTGGCATTGGGTTAGACTGACAACCCAAATTCCACATATACTCTTTGGATCTCAGTTTACTCAATCAGTGCTATCATTATTGTTTTATTTGGGTTTAGCTTGTGTCAAATTCTCTTAAAGAAAAGCATGTAAAAGGGTATGCCATAACACACAGGATCAATGTATTTACTCTGCATTATTCTCTGAAATATCAGAAACTTTTGCCAAAAATTAAATTAAAAAAGCTGCTTAAAATGCCAGTTTACTTAATTAAAAGTTCTACCAAATGTTTCACAAAACAGCGGTCATTTCTCAAAAAGTTATGAATAGAAGGGTCACTGAAATAAGCTTAGCTACAGAGTCTTTTAAAATACCTAATCTTTAAATGATACTCTATTCTAAACTGTAGGATACAAAATATACCTTACAATGCTGATTAAACTTCACTGTTGGTCACATACCCAGCTGAAGTTATTTTTGCCTCCCAGATCAGTCAATATGAGTGTTATTTTGCAGTAATAACCCTGAAAATGGTAGTGAGAGCCAAAGAACTGTGCAGCAAGAATGGAAACAGTCATATCCTCTCCAAGTATTGCCTGGTGAAACGCCAGCTTTCTGGTGGAAAGCACCCACATTTTTTCTGCATGGGTCTGTGTCCCTGGCCCGTTCTCTCTTCCTGCCACCTGGCTGAGCAGCCCAGCTTCTCCCTGGTCCTCCCACCAGGGAATTGCCTGCCTCAGCACGACCGCAGAGCAGGGGAACACTGCTGCACTGCCCTTGGAGGCACGCTCCAGAACCACGGAGAAAGCAGGGAAGGACCGACTGCGTGGAGAGTACGTGAATAAGAAATCTACTGCTGCTGTGACAAATTTAGGTCCTCTCCAAGAAGAAAACTGTGTTGTACCCGAAAACCCCTGTGCATAAGTGCCCTGCTCCCATCCACCAAGTCCTATGACCACTGACTGGTTAGAAAGAGGCTAAAAGCAGCAGGGTGCTGATCAGGCCAGAGCAGAGAGCCTACTACAACTTAGTGGAATATATAGAGATATATAACTTCATGGGACCAACAAAAAACGGTCTGGGAGTGAGAAAATTTTATGTTTATCTAAGAATTGGTGTCTTGAAAAAATACGGACAGGGAGAAATTAAAAGAAACCGAGCTGATCAGGGCAGTGGTTTGCCTGGTGCATAATTTAAACAACTGAATGCAAAGTCTGACTAATACTGGAAGCTATCTCGCTCCGAACGGATACAAAGTACATATAAATGTATGCTTATTTGCAAGCGTATGTCTGATCTCGTTGGGATTTACCATATAGCTAAGGTCAAATATATGCTTCTATGTTCTGCTAATGCCTGAAAAAAAAACAACAAAAAAAACAAACCAAAAGGAGAAAAGACCAGGAAGTTTCCTCAAGTAGATGCAGGAAAGCATTACTGTGAGTGAAGAAATTCTTTCCACCCTCCCAGATTTCTTTTCCAATGCCTCCAGCTAAATTAAAAGCAAAAAGCAGACAAATTTTCATCAGCTCTTTCAGCACATTATAATTAGAACCTATTTCATCATGTTAAACAACCTTTAGTCAAATCAAATGCTGATTTGATCTGCAGTATCAACAAAAGCAATGAACCGAAGTTATGCAGCAATCCTGCTCCATTTTGTGTCTAATTGATGTTGTATATATGCTCATGACCAGAGCCAAGACGGCCCGAGAGGCTGAGTGCCCCTCAGCGCCCACGGTGCCCGCTGGCTGAGCCACCAAGCTGCTCGCAGGTTTTACCTATTAACATCCTCTCACTTTTGTACCAAGTAAGTCCCACATAAATCTTTGAGTGCTGAAAATGAATTATAACACACTAGCACTTGCCTCCTTAGTTTTTAACTTGGTATTCTCTAATGTTTACTTAGTAAGCTATTAGAGGTACATTATTTCCAGTTTGCTGACAGCATGCAAACTACAAATACTGAGACCAGGACTAATAATGTTCCCCAACTTTTAAGCTCCTCTCTTTTACATGCTTTTAAAACAAACTTCGGTAGACAAATCCTTGCTGCCTTTCTGTAGAAAATTATTATTGCATAAAAGAACACATTGGTGTAATCATTAGCCGGATATACAATTTATTTCAAACGTGATTCTGTAAAGAGTATGTACAATGAACATACTGATTGCTTTAAAATTTCACACAGGGAATTCCTGCAGGACCTAAGCTATTCTGGGCTTTCTCTCTTTTAAATGCCTCTACCAGTCTGTGTGTATGATACGAACAGAGCAATACCGTGTGAGTGACGAACTGCAAACATTACATCTGTAGTTAAGAAAAGTAAAAGGGAGAATCTGATGGCTAGCATAGGCCTGTAAATCCGACTGCTGTTGTATTCAAACACATGGCTGTATACAGCAAACACCATAAAATGGCATGAGTTAATTGGGGACCACAACAAACTAACCTGTATCTTTCTTTGAGATCTGATTTTCTTGACTTACCAAACATACTAAATTTGTCTCAATTCCTCTAAAGCACCTTATAAAACAGCATGAGGAGCTTGTTTTTTTTTTTGTTGTTTTTTTAAAACCATGGAAGGATTAGTTACAGAGTAGTTAAGCAGCTGGCACAAAGGGTAACTACTGCTATACATAATGCAGAAAGGGAAAATTGAGAGCTCACTGACATAAAGTCAGTCTGAGCTACCATACTCCGAAGAAAACTGGACAACTTTGAAGACTGGAGTAAAACAGCACAGTAAAAACATTTAGTAGCCCAAAGAGCAAGGATCTCTACTTGGGAGAGTCAGTAACAACAAAGATTTCTGCTGTAAAACTGTCACTTGGAAGCAACAAGAGAGCCAGATTTACCTGGCACTGCATAAATACTGTGAACCAGGCAATGTGCATGTAGCATCCCACAGCCATGGTCTTCTGCTGCTCCCTCTTGGCCTATGTACCTGTATTTCACCCCCTCCCCTCAACCATACATTGAAAGGGATGTCCTTGGTAATATCAGTCTCACAGCAGTCTCCCGAGAAGACCTATATGGTTACTTATAAACCGAATGAACTCAAAGCACTGGGGCTCATACGCACAGTTCAAATGAATTTTTGGAGCAGTTCTAACACTGACCTTCAGTATTCAGGATTCTTTACCTAAGTCAAGTAGTTGTTGCATTACCAAACAGATTACCAAAGTGTTTGCTGCTACAAGAGTTCTCTGCGCATACGTCTATGAAGAGGTGTTGGGCAAGCACTAATCGCATGCACATTAGGGTATGTAAATTTATACATTTCATTGGTTCATTTAAGCATAGACAACTCTAATTGTTTGCCAAGTCCTAGAAAAGATGTACTGGTTAATATAGCGCCACCCTTCAGGGAACAGACTATTTCTTTCCATTCACTGCTCAAACAACTATTTCTTCAGCTAATACAGGAATAACTAAATGTAATAAGAAAAATTAGACTGCTAAGAGTAAATATGAGACTACATCAGATATCCTTGTCTTTTTTTCCCTAGCGTATAGATAGATATCTACACATTGTTTAGATGCCAGAATGGGCTACATTGTGAGGGACATGCATATTTTACATACATTGCTTTGGTACAAATGGCAAATGAAAATTAAATAAAAATTCATGAAAAAAAGAAAAATTTTCCTGTCCCTAGTGCCCCAAATAATCCAAATCTAAATGATTTTCTGAATTAATAAGACAAGGGAAAGGAGGAGGAAAATTAATTAAACAACATCCCCAGCACAGTTCAAGTAAATCAAATACTTGTATTTCTTCTTATCAAGTTTGAATTTTTGCTGTTTGTGGTGTTTGAGTATGGAGGAAACTAGTTCAAACTTCAGGATGAGATCATTTTCCTGAAAATATCCTAATGTGTCAGTCTGATCACCTTAGAACTTTTACAAAATGCTCTAAACTAAAAAAAAAAAAAAAAAAAAAAAAAAGAAAAAGTGTCAAAAGTTGTTTTCAACCAATGGAGCTTGTGTTCAACTTGTTGAAGAAATTCCAACACACAGTAACGGTTAGGTGAGTCCTGAGCTTTCGCAAAAACCCAGCTGAGTAATCTGCACACAAGCAGAGAATAACTAGCAATGTGCAACCTTCATTTAATGAGTTTGTCTCCATAGGAAACTATACATCCAACTACACTTGTAAACATTGCTTCAGTCTATTAATATCATCTGAAACATTTCATTGGATAAATTGAATAAATTGCTGCCATTATCTTTTTTGCCTGAAACCCTCTTCTAAAAACAAAATGAAACTACTGAATAAAACACATCCAATTAGATTTTTTTTTCCCCCTCTCCTAATCCGTCTCTCCTCGATTAAGCTAACGCTTGCCCACAAATGTTAGCCTGGGGATCTGTTGTACCGTCACCTCTTCTGTTTCAACATGTTGTAAAGTTTTCTTTTTTCTTTTTTTTTTTTTTTGTTCAAGCTCATAAATTTTTTGTATATGTCAAGCTGGAGGAAAAAAAAAATATTAACCTAGATGAAGTTACTAGGGTTACTTTTTTCTTGGCTACTGTTGATATGAAAAAGAAAAAAAATATCTTTGTGTAAAACTATATAGAGCAACAGGGATGCCTCTATTTAACCCTTTCTGCATGTGTGTTTGTCTGTGGTAGGCTGCCTTACTCTTGTTCCGTGCTATGCTCGCTCCAAGTAGCATGAGAATATATTAAGATATCCTAAGGATACTAACATATACCAAGAGTACTATCACACCCTTGTATATCCCATATATGAATGCTTCCACCCAAGGTACAACAAAAAGGTCAATTTAACATGCCAGAAACAATTTATACTAAATTTGCACATGAATTAAAATACTTTTCCCAGAAAATTAGTTTGTCAGAAAGTGTAGCTTATAGTTAGCACCAGAAAAGCTTCTCCAAGAATTTAAGCTACAGAAGAACTTCTGTGTCTCTTCGGTCTTTTAATTATTTTCTATTTCTTTCTTTACATTTTCCATTTCCTTCTCTTTTATGCTCTTTAATTCCTCTCACCCCTTTCCATTCTCTCATACCTCATACATTCATCTCCTTTGAAATTCTAGATAGACCCCATATTTCTAGTCTTTCCCTCCTTTTCATGCCCTCTACAGTACAAGTTTGTCTCCTGTAAAACTGAACAATTTAATTATTTATGAATCCTACAATCTTAACACTTATCTAAAGGATGGTAGGACAGTTAATGAAGTAATGTGCCTATTAAAACCTTTGTGCATATTCAGAAATGGTTACTTTGCATTTTGAAAAGAGTTAAATTACAAGGACTGCCTGCCTCAGTTTACCGTAGCTGACAGTAAAGTAGTGTCCTGTTCAGGAATTCACTAAAACTAAATATCAAATGTTTATTTTTGAATATTTTCCACTTATCTGTGACCACCTTGGGCCACCTTTCTTGGTAATTTCAGCTGACTCACAGACTAAATGCAAAACCTTTTCAAGGCAGAGAATAAAGTCAATCTTCAGAGTCACGCCACGCAACGAAGGGGCCTGTTGCAAAGCTGTACTTTTTCATGGTCTCTAGGTTAAAAATTAATAGGGGTGTAGATTATCTTGAAATGGGGAAAGAAGCCCCCAGCTATCCTGGATTGGGAATATTTTATATTTATTAAAATCAAGTGATGGAACTGTAAGTCTATTCAGTGATGCAGTGAGATCCAGAAACAGCTCTGAGCCACTTCTGCCACTCTTAGCTGGCAAATGAAATACGGCTTTTATCCACTCTCTAGGCCTGTTGCTAGAAAGCAATATCTAGTACCCATTGTCATCTATACAGAGAGAGAAGCCTGTCAGTCATGCATGCCTAAAAGTTATAAATAAATGGGGACTCCTTAAAGGTGCCGAGCAAGACTAATGAACTTGATCTCAGTGGGAGTGGTAGATATTAACTTACACCTCTTTGATTTTTATTTCACTTTACTGTATACTTATTGCCTTGTTCTATGCTCTATGTTTTGTCTACTAGTTACATCTGCAAATGCTTCTCTAGTTCTGTCACAGCAAACTTTGGCCACAGTTTACTTGTGTTATGTTTTTTGGTGAAGTCGGTGTTAATTGCTTCTTCTTGTGCAGTTCTATTAAAAATAAAGATTAAGAGTTGTGTGCATCTCTGCATTTATGGTTATTTACGGCCATCTGTTAGCACAGAACAAAGACTCATACAGAATTGGAAATCAAACCTAGAACCTCCTTTTTTCAAACAACAACAAAAAGCCGGGCTGCGACTATGACAGAGAGTATTCACACTCCCACTTGGATAAAACCAACAGATGCCAACACCTGAAGGAAAGAGTGAAGAGGAGACCTGCCAAACAGTTAGGAAGGATGACCAAGCAGTCCAGTTGTGACCTGGAAGTGAAGTATTTTCTGACCACTTGTGAACGTCCGGGGCTGCTCAACAGAGGCAAACACATCTTTAGCCCATCGTTGGCTTCAGCAGAAACGGGCCTGATTTTGTCAAATGCTGCTCCTTGACATAGAAAGGAGCAGATGAGCGTCAGATATTCCTGGCCATGTTCCTGCTGATCTCACTAAATACTGACAAATACATCATGATATTAAGAAACTCTATATTCATGTGCGTGGCTTTGAGCATACTTGCACCCTGATGCTAGCACCTCAGTGCTGCCAAAATATCCTCATTAGAAGTCAAAACCATCACCCTCTCTTCATTCAAGTCTTTCTTAAGAGTAGAATTTAATCTCTTAAACCTAAATCTAAAACCTAAAAAGACAAAATCATCTGCCCTGCCACCTGACTTCCTTGTATATCTGGCAGATATCTGTATGGCTACCTTTAATACAAGAGCTCCAGAACTTATTTTATTTTTGGCAAATAATTTCATAATAATTTTTCAGTAATTAAGGACAGAATTCAGTTAATAGATGTAGCAAGCATTTTAATTTATTCAATCTGCTTTTAAATGTCAGCAATGACATGATTTGATGTTCTGTTGGGCAAGGGACTCCATAATCCCCAGCCAATAATTAACCTGCAATCAGGATAAAACAATTAGGTAATCTACCAAAATGAATCTTAACATATGATTAGAGGAAAACAAAACAAAACAAAAACCTCTGGTCTGGTCAGTATTGGTCACTCAAGACATCAAGATTAAAATTCCTAAAATAACAAACATGAACTTACCAGTTCCACTATGGCTTTGTTCTTCCATATTTAGCTTTAACTGGACAGAATATATCTGAAGGGATACTTAGGCTCAACGTGAACTTAGAATTAGCAGCCAGATCTCAGAATTTTGCTAGTGGGATTTTGAAACCAAAAAGAGCAACAACCAGAAACCAAGAATATCAGCTCCTTTGAGGGGGCAAAAACCTTATTTTAATTTTTCCAACCAGCATGAAAAAAACAATAACCAACCACATAGTTCTGCAGGTGCTCTACAGCTGTTATACTCTTGTCTAAGAGGAAGCTGAAAGAAGGGAGGAAAGAAATAGGAACTTCTGTTAGCCTCTTCAAGGGTAATCTCCTACGTTGCTCCCACTGTGCATGAAATAATGCCTGTTTCATCTTTCTGTCATGCAGAGAAATAAGTCGCTCACACCTCAAGGATACTTCACTGCCCATCCATTGGGTACATCCAGATTCAAACACTGGAATATCTTTTTCTTCTAAAGGGAGAGCAGTAAAATTATTAGGTGGATTACGAGTTTGACTCAAAGGGGAGAACTATGTTCTGAATCCCTGCTACCAGCTTCCAGCAATAGATAGCTCTTCCTGGAAAATCCCATACCCCTGTAATCTTCTGAGTCCCCACCTCAGAATCACGCTTCAAACATTACTGACCAGGGAGATCGAATAACTGAAGAACAATAAATCCAGAAATATAAGGCTGAGGAATAAGTGACAGGGTGAATCAAGAAGTAGCTTTAGTAAGTCCATATTGAAATAAAATGCTTCTGAGCATGTGGGAATACTGTATCTGAAAGATTTCAGATTCAAAATCCAAAGTATGTTAACATAAAGTATTCCAAGATGAAATAAACATCTAGCAAGTTTATCCATGCTGTGCTCCTGTCTCCAATTAACACAGGGAATTTTTCATGTAAGGGGGGAAGAGATCTTTTCTACCTTCCCTCTCCACAGTCTCCCTTATAATTTGCTGTTATGAGGTCTCCCTTATAATTTGCTGTTATGAAGCCTTACCCTTTCAGCCCTAAAGAACACCTGATATTGTTCCTTCCTGATTGGAAGGAATGGGATTTTCATAGAATATCAGCTGCCGCTATCAGCTTAACTTCCACATGGCATAACTACAGGAGAACAAAGATGGAGAACAAAAAAAGGTTTCAGTTAAAATAGGAAAAAAAATACTCCAAAACTGAAGTAGTAATTTTCTGACTTTATTATAAAAAACTACATTTGCTCCATTTTAGGAATCCAATTCTAACTCTCTAAATGAAAAATTTCAAAAGAAAAAATATTTTTAATTAAAATTTGTATTTGCCAGTAATGCATAAATTTACTGATCAAACAAATGATAAAAAAATAGGAAGTAATTACACTATCAAGTGTAATAAAGTGCTGAATCCCTGGACTATAAAGGTAGTTGGGATTACACATTCTATTTAGGCAACTCCCAATGAAATCAACACCCACAAACCCTTTCTCAGGGTCTCTTGCTCATCCCTTTCATGAGAACTCACAGTGTTGGGTTAGGTAATGTTCTGGTAACTTCACTGCACACCAGTCAAGATAATTTTTACCATTTCAAGACTGGGGTCTTCTGATTCCTATGGGTTGATGAGTAAAAGGCTAGAATGTGAGATTAGATTCAAGTTTTATACGTAGTAGTGTAGCTGAGCAATGGTTTGGATTAAAAGGTTCTTATTCAGCTGCAAATTAGTAAACTACACTCAGGAAATCCTTAGGTGACATTTCATGCTTTGCTGGAGGTCAGACTAGAAAAAAAAAGTAAAAAAAAAAAAAAAAAAAATCCCTCCTGCCCTTCCTGTATATAGACATCTGTGAACCTAGTGCTGGGCCTATTCAGTAAGTTTTGCTCATTATTTATTTATTATTATTTTTTAATTTATTATTTATTTTTTAACTCAAGCAGGTTTCTTTCAAGGAGGTTTAATTTCCAAGGGGTTGATGCCTCTTAAACAGTTGCAGATCTAGTTCACCATGGCACTGTGAGTCACCAGTCTGAATAGTCAGGGGCAGAGATCACCAACTTAAATGGGGTTAATTATGTTTTAAAGATTTGCCATGGAATGATTATCTACCTTGCGAGGGTCTAAGTTTGATAAATGCCTTGTGATCATCACTGCCCCAAATTTCTCAGAGAATTGATATCACAGTAATATTGCACAGAAAACTCATACAAACATTCAATAGGCAGAGCGGCAGATGGTAAGAAGGCGGAGGATCCAAGGCAGTTTGGAAACTGAGACAAAGAATGAAAAAGTCCATCTATCTATTTATGATATATATGTACCTTTGTACCTTCTTGCTCTCTCTCTGCTCTCTTCTGGATTTTAACTCCCCTCTTATAAAGAAGAAAACACCACTTCTATCATCCTCTATAAAACTTTTCATCCATAGTCTTAAGAATTTTCTTCACAGTTTCTTCAGCAGAGTCTTATCAGATAGACTTTAGTCTCTCGTTCCTCTTTTACAGATTAATGCAGCCAATATAATAAGCCATAACGACTTTTCAGTACTTCTCATTTCATTTGAATTTTCCTAAAAGACACATCAGGTAATCCTAGATATAAGAGGCAGAAGGATTTCCCTCAGTATCAGACTTTATCCCATTCAGGAGTCTTCCTGCTATTGAGGATGTTTTGTTCTTTAGCTCAAAATAATACATTTTTAATAAAGAAGCTATTCCTCACACATTCACTTCCTAGAAGCTTGAATATGATGATTTCTGTAAATATCAGCTAGTTTTACAAGCCCCACTGTCTGATGAGTAACACAAGGCTTATGTCACTCAAGCAAGTCCTGCAAGGATCAGATTTCCCTTTCCTCACTCCAGTCTCTAAATTTCGCAAGTCTTATCATCAATGCTGTTCTAATTTTCTTAACAATAAGGAAAGGTAATCACAGGCAGTAATTTCCTCCAGCACCCACTGCGTAAGCATCTTTCCTTTATTTTAAAACCAAGCCAAAAAGGAAAAATACTGGATAGAAAAAGTGAATGAGAATTTGAGATTTCATTTGTATGAAAGCACCTGAGTCTGATTCAATAAACCCATAGAAACCAACCGCTTCTATTTTAAGGGGATAAAATAACCAGAACTACTGGTCACATGTCCTTCACTTCTTTGTGCTTGCTTGCTAAAATTCTGGAATTTCAAGATTAGATAAAATTCATTAAAAAAATAAGTTTAGAAAGCAAAACAAAACAACAGCAAAAAACATACAACTGTTTTCTTGGTTTAATAACAATCATAACCAAAATTCAGCCTCAACACTTTGATGCTTTTTAGCCCCTGACAACTTACCCCCAAAGGACTGCGTACAGAGGCTCCTTTTATTTTTAGCATCTGTGGATGCCACTTTTGTCTAAGAGGAATTGCTGGAGAATTAGCTTTTCAGACACTCACTCATAGCAAGGTTGGGCAGGGAGTCCAGCCTGAAGAGGAGTCAGCAGAGAGCGTCTGTTTCTGCTTCCTTCTCTAGCTTATGGCATCCACATAGCGTCTAAGGACTAAATAGATATCTAGGCTGAACAACTCTCGCTGAGAAGAGTACACTGCTGGACACCTCAGCCTTCACCTCTACAGAAAGAGCAATAATAAACGCAACAGGGCTGCAATATTCCTAGCTATGCACTTAGAGCAAGAATATTGCAGGCCAGTTAACCCACGTGCTACCAAAGGTACTACTGAAACTTAATATGCTGAACTCCAAAATAAAATCAGGACTTGTGGGGAGAAATTTGAGCACCTCTCCAATGTTGGATAAATTATTCCTTTCATGAGCAGAGAGTTATGGGTTTTTTATCCTGGGAAATTATGCTGTGGGGTACCCTCTTACTCAGAGGCTTTAGAGTAGACTAACCCAACACTAGTTATAGAATGGCAGCCCTACAGAACAGGGTTTCCTAAGGCCTTGTCAAAACCTTCTCCTAACTACTTGCCAACTACATTGAATTTAACAAGGTTGTTCACATGCAGTTAAGGTGCATG
Source organism: Nothocercus julius (assembly GCA_013398735.1). NCBI lineage: Eukaryota > Metazoa > Chordata > Aves > Tinamiformes > Tinamidae > Nothocercus > Nothocercus julius. Next base: position 3,857,094 of record VZSV01000039.1, on the reverse strand, counting down.
CAGGTACAATCAGGGCAGAGATCTTGGGTTTGTACTGTGACTGCCTCCAATGAAGCTTGGACTTGGATTCTATGGTTTTTGATTTAGCAACTTTCACAAACAACACATGCATACACCACAAAATGCAAAAAACCCATTGGGGAGGGCTTTTTTGTTGTTGTTGTTTTACTTTAAAAAAGAATCACCTGATGGCCCCTATTTTCCCAGTTAAGTCACACCTTGAAGGTGTGTTGTCTGGGGTAAACTTGGAAAAGCAGGGTTGGAAGGAAACTGAAACTGAGCAGCAAACCATGGAACCGTTATTCACTGCCTAACAGCAAAGAATAGGCACAACTGCATCTGAAAGTGCTTGCCTAGCCACATAAGCATTCTACAATTGTTTCTTAATGTAAAGGATAAAACCTTTCCCCCTCCTTTTTGCTTTTTCCCATGGCCAACATTAATGTTCTGTAATAATTCAACTCTGAGTAACAAAGTAAACAACATTACAAAATAATTTCTGAAGCCAAATATCTGATAAAGATGATTAATACCTCATGAAATATCCAAGTTGTATTTGCAATAATTGCAATATTTGAGATAGATAACAAGAGAATTAAAGGATTTGCTGTAAGACTGAATTATCTACAGGAAGTTCATGAGAATGTCACATTACCTTCTATCTCGCTGGTACCTGCCAGACTTACTCCTTAGCAGCTAGTTTGTTTTCTGACTTTTAGAAATAGAACATTTAAATTTTTAATACATATTTTGTAAAATTAACTTTAAAAATAACCTAATTCTTAAAAGAAACTATGTCAGTCTAGAAACAAATGTGCAGACATATGAATCTCCCCTTTATGAACAGAGTTTTGGGGAAATATTCTTGAATCACTGCCCAAAATGAGATTTCACAATATTTGTCCTAGACAAACCTTGCCAGCTTTCTTCCAGTGAAAAATGACACACTTCCAATTCAGAAAGAGCTACATGGGTATATTCTATAACTGCCCAACACGATAAAAGCTTCAGTGCTTGGCAAATAATTTGGGAGAAAGAGGACTGAAAGGTGCTTTGCTAAAGAGCTTCAACCATTTTCAGAATACAGACCACAGGATATAAAGACTCTTAAGGATACTCTTTTTTCCTACAGCTGTAAAAAAAGAGAAACTCCTCCCTTTTAAGATCATAGACCATCCCATTGGCTACAACATTTCAATAAAAGGAGAATAGGAAAGAAAATTATTATGGCTGTCAGTGCTATAGTCCAGTGTTCTCAAATTTATTCATGTGAAATTATCTATTATGTCATTTTGTTAATAATGAATGAGTGCTTAGTAAGGACTGTTATGGGCTCACTTGCAACTGGAGTTGTTCTGACTGGACACAACTTAACTGTTTTGTTTTTATGGTGCCTTAAGGTTTTCTCTTATAATCAGTCATTCTCCAGTGCTAATGAAAAGCCTTGCAGCAAATATTCCACCTCAATTATTTTTCTATGACCACTCCTATCGCCCCTAGCCCCAAATTGCACCAAGAACAATACTAATAGTAAGCAAGCACAAGCAGGACATGGAAAAGGTCAAAGAAAATTTGTTTTCACATTTAAATGAGTACTCTTATAAAATATTTTTCAGCACCTGCTCAGTCTTTAGCCCCTATAATTTGCTTAAGTTCTGTAAACGGTCTGTTTCCTGTGCAAGAAATAAATATCCGGAGGATGAAATCTAGCAATGAGAAAGACCCCTCTTCAGGCATTTGCACCTACCATGCAAAATTCCAGGCTCCTTTGAATAGTTGCAGTGTGAGGCAGGAGGAAGATGGGCAGATTTTTCCCTCTGCTTCTTTTGCAACAAGTAGAAACAGGGAAAAGCCTCGCAAGGTCTAACCAAGCTGCTGCTGGCTGCATAGACAATACTGCTGAGGCACCACACACTGCTCAGAGCAAGTTAGCCCTGCACAGCTCTCTTTCTCTTAAGACGTACTACAAGATAGAATCACAGAATCATTGTGGTTGGAAAAGACCTTCAAGATCATCGAGGACAACCGTAAACCCTTCAACCTGCTAAACCATGTCCCTAAGCCTTATCTACACTGTTCTTCAACACTGCCAGGGATCACGACTCCACCACTAAGGAACTTCTTGCAGCTCTCAGATGAGAACTTGACCTTCCTTTTGTACATCCAGACTTTTGTCAAACCCTTTCTTTATGCACTAGCAGATGTAGGAATTAACAGAGACACCCTCACTCGAGCCTTTTCTGAATGACTAAGAAATCCTGGAACAGGAAACACATGCTGAACTCTCAAAGCTGAAGAGCAACCACTAAATACACCTGGCAGCTCCTCTCTCAAGCCACCACAGCCCAGAGCACCATGGAAGTAGGCACTGACAGAAGAAACAGCATGGTCTTTGCCTGCTTCTGTCGTGTTTCATTCCAGCATATCCTCTAGTAATGTGTCCCCTCTCTTGTTAGCACCAATGGCATCTAATCTGAAATCAGTTTAGTCATGATCATCAGTACAACTAACGAAGTACTTGCTGAAACGTTATCCACACTCAAACTGATATTATATTACCCTGTTCTATACCTATGTACATTTATGGAAGTACCTGCAAACAATGTCTATTTTGCTAAATAATTCTAGGACAAAGGAACATTGGAAAACAAATAACAGCAGCAAAATGCAGAAAATGAAAGACTTTGGAAGCAATCATCTTTATTTTATTTACAAGAAACAAATAACCTCATGTGTGTCAGGAATAAATGGGAAATCAGCCTCCAGCCTCCACAAATGAATGGTCATGGATAGAAAACATAGTGTTTTTGTTAAAAATAAAGATGAAATTTGCAATTAACTAAGGAACAAGAACTATTTCTTCTAGAGCCAATCTAATGAGGTTTTTAAAACGGCCATATCCTGATCTCATCTGTCTCCCTATGGGCAGAGAAGTCAATCTGGAGTTTTCCTGTTGCAGATCAAAGTGACAGTTACAAATGTTAGTAAAACAAAATCTTCCCTAGTAGTAGGCAAAACAGTATAAAAAGCAAACAAGCAAGAAACTGAGCACCAAGATACAGGAAAGCTTTGGAGAATATTTCTGTTAGCCCAAGAAAGATGCGCATCTACTAAATCATGGATTTCAGTAAATACAACATTATAAAGACAGGAGACTGGTTGCCCTGGATATGTCAACTCTTCTGAGAATCCATTTTTTATCTTCCTTACCTTTCAAGGACAGCTATTCATATATTTATTTGCATTACCATAATACGTAGATGCAGGCTGTGATCAGAGGTCCATTGTGTAAGGTGCTGTACATAGAGTTTATCAAAATAGCCCCGCTTCAGAGAGCTTTCAGTCTAAACAGGGAAATTCTAGAATTCCCAAGAGGAAACAAATGCTTGTAAGGCTTCCAAGGCAGAACCAGAAAGCCTTTGGAAAAGACTTTGGGGACATTTCAGCCTAAACTGAAATATTGATGTTCTCATTTCAGTGATATATGTCTTCCTCCATTAGGAGTCTTCCCTGTTTTTTCTCAGCAATTACATCAAAAGAGTTTCAGATAATAAAATCTAATTGAGGATCAAAATTTTGCCTATAGCAAACCTTTACTTAACCAAAGTCCCTTTCTTTCAGAGAATTTGTTAGCACAAGGAAAAATATGTTTTAAATCATCACAATTCCTCCTTCAAACAACAGATCTCAGAAATTCCTTGATTACTCCACCTCCACAAACACTACAAACTCTAATTTCTTTCATCACTCTTTGTCTCATCTTTCTTGACTAAGAGAAGTTGGAAAGAATGGAAAGACCTTGTTTACATGAGTGAACATAATACCAGGGAGAGTGCAATAAAACCTTGTGAAGAGATGTCCATAAAATTAAGGTACAATTTGGGTAAACCGAAGAGAATCTTGAGAAGGACGCTTCTGAGAAAATGATGCCCTGCTGTGCTCATATAATAAAAATGAGCAGTATATGTACAGGGAACAGTAACACATGGGTTCTTATACATATTGTCTTGCATCCATTCAGAGGCGAAGTAACTACATACAAGGCATGGTGAAACACCATCCTCCAATGTTGTTCCCTCCATATAGCCTGGAGGCAGGAGAGTAGTTCTTTTAAACAGAAAAGAAATAAAGAGTGGACAGGAAAGGGGTCCAAGGAGGTCTGCCTCACTGGGAGTGTTAAGGCATGGGGATGTATCTCATATTCATCTCTCTTCTAGAAGACAAAAAAACTAAGAAGGGAACAAAAAAACAAGGCCTACACCAAGATAAGGCTTGCAGAATCACAGAATAGCTGAGGCTGGAAGGGACCTCTAGAGATCACCTAGTCCAGCCCCCCTGCTCCAGCAGGGACACCCAGAGCACGGGGCACAGGGTGGCAGCCAGGCGGGTTGGGAAGATCTGCAGAGAAGGAGCCTCCACAGCCTCTCTGGGCAGCCTGTGCCAGGGCTCTGGCACCCTCACAGGAAAGTTCTGCCTCACATGCAGATGGAGCTTCCTGTGTCTCAACTTGTACCCATTACCCCTTGTCCTGTCACTGGCCACCACAAAGAAGAGTTTGGCCCCATCCTCCCTGCATTCTCCCCTCAGGTACTTGTACATATTGATCAGATCTCCTCTCAGCCTTCTCTTCTCCAGGCTAAACAGGCCCAGCTCACTTAGTCTTTCCTCATAGATAGACGCTCCAATCCCTTAATCATCTTTGTCGCTCTACACTGGACCCTTTCCAGAAGTTCCACATTCATGTTGATGAAGAATCAGTGGCATCTTAAGGACCCCCTCTCTTTGAACCTCTTCCTTCTTTATTCAGAAGTGTGATCTCTTCAGTATCTGCATGAACTTCATGATTTTCCGTGAATCTGCAGAAGAGAAGGGTTGGTAGATCGAAAATTTACTTGCTGTCGAGCTGTGTTGTTGGAGTTCCACCACTTACATGTCCTTTCTGCTAAAGTTACTGTAGATTTGCATTATAGTTGTTCTAGATGTTGGCAAGAAGTGGAGATCTTATTAAAAAAGAATGGGTCCTGCTTTTGCTGGATGTGCTGGGGAACAGGGCAGGAAACAGAAGGGAGGAGAAAAGAAGCAATTTTTTCACAGATAATTCAAACCAAGCAACACTCCTTAGCTTTCATTGTGAACACAAATAATCCACATTTGTATTTGTACAGAAATATTGTTGTAAGATCAATGGAGAAGACAGTAAGAAAGAGATTTGACAAACTATTAGAATTTAAGGGAGAACAAATTACCGTAGAATTCATTGGCAGTACGTAATAGAAAATGTAAAATCCATGCTAGCCATTTTATCATTAATGTAGTTGTTAGGTTCCCATTTCATATCAGTTGAACATAATAAAATCACTTCACTGGAGTTGCATTGCATAGATAGGTGCACATTCAAGTCAGTTCTTTTACCTGAAAAAAAATCATCATACTACTTTTGCACTAATAGGGGTCAATAACACCAAGAAGATTTGTTTTTAAACATTCTGTCTTCAACATTGCCAGTTTATTGCTTCTAGTGCTGGACAATCTGTAAAAAGCAGAATATGCCTGGCTTAGTAGAAGGGATTTCTGTGCTGAATCTTTCAAATCACCTGTTCATCTTCCTGTCAGACAACTTTGTCTAATCTTGGAGAGAAAAAAAAATGATCTAAGAAAAGCTAGTTCAGCAGCATGGCAGGTTGACAGAGGTCCTGTTGAAGACAGGAGATAACTTAATTCAAGCTCAGAGATGCTAACCTTAATCTCCACTTAATCTTGAAAAATGCAGGTAAATGAACAAGGGAGAATTCCAGTGCTGCTGCTGGATACAGCTGCTCATTCATGTAGCTGCTCATGCAGTGATGTGTTAGTAGGGCTCCAAAGAGAGCTTCGAGATGCTTTCTCAGTGCATTTCAGGTACGATAAAAATGAGAATAATATAACTATATTTCACAGTCCGATATACAGCAACCCTATCTTGGCAGATTCTAGCATCAGGGTAAAAACTCACAGAAGGGGACTTCATTAGGGTTTTGGTATTACTGAATTCACCGTTCAATTACAAAAGTGTGGGGTTTTTTTTTGTTTTTTTGCTTGTTTGTTTGTTTTTAAGCTCAAAATCTTCATAGCGAGCTGAATGTTAAATATCATGCTGATTCCTTAGGCTATTTCTATTCCAATGGGGGTAGAAGTTTGTCTACAGAATTGATCTAAAACAATAAATTTCTGAAATTTTAAAAATCATTGGAAAAGCAACTGGCATTTTAACAAAGCATGGAAGTTATGAAAACCTGTACGTTCCTAACTATCTTACAACATTATTTCTTCCTGCGGCATTAACCCAACCCAATGCAAAATCTATGGAGCAAACAGAAATTCCTATGCTTTGGATCAGGTATTTTAATCTAGGATTTGCTTTTCCTCTAGTGCAGTTTTAGGCTTTGAGGAACATGCAGACTTTATTATGACATACATAGGAATGAATCTCAACTGTAAATTTGCTGAATTAAATTTCTTATTGTCAAAGATGACAATGAAAAGAGATATTTGTTCAATATGCTTTCCAGTAGATCCAAGGAATAACATCGTGTTTTATGGCTATTTCTTATGCAATAAGCAGAAAATGACAGACACAAAAAGATTCCATTTTAAGACACAGTTAAAAAGAGCTATTTAATATACTAAAAGCTAGTGTGTACTGTATTGCAAATCCACAATGTTCCACAATGTCAGTTGCTGCCTATGCCATTAAAGAAATTAAACAGATTGAATTTCAAAAATAAGCTGCAAGCTATCCTGAAATGATTTCTGCAGCCTGTGAAAATGAATCGCCTATTTACAGCTGCGTGGCCCACAAGAACAGAGTGAAACTCTCCTCTGGTTTCACACTGGATGGAAACGCATGCCTCTGATGTTCGAGTGAAATTGCAAGATTCTCACGAGCTACTGAGAGAAACTCAGCTGAAACTTCTGCACTTCCTCTGGCTTCACATGAAGGCCATATAATACCACAATTTTACATTCTGTGAGTGCCCATAAATCAAGTTTGCTACAAAATTGGCCCAAGCGTATGCAAAAGACGCATGAATATTATAGACAAGTCAAGGCTGCGCACAGCTTTTAACCTGCATGGAAATAAACTAAGATTTACCCAGTTAAAGATTATGGCAAAAATTTCCCACCTACGTACTTCCTGCATAGTTTCCTTCTTGTTTTGGTAATTCGTAGCCTATTATGTGGTAATCAACTACCACCACCAGGGAGATAAAACAGCTCAGGCAGCTCTCTCCTGGCAAGTAGGTGAGAATGGCAGAGGTAATTAATTGATGTTATAATACACAAATAAATGATACTGCTTTACAGCTGGAATTTTTCATAGTGTTATATAATTATACAAAGACTTCATCTATGATTCAGGAAATTTTGTAACCACAAATCACAGAAGGTTGTAAAAATATCACTTTTTCTTTGCCCTATCCATACAGTCTTGCTCTATCCATACATTTAACCCCTTTAAGGACAGGATTCAAAACTAGAAGGACCTTTAGTCTGACTTGGTACAGTCATTCTTTTGTGTAAGCAAACACAGCTTCAGGAGGTAATAAGTTTTGTAAAAGGACATATTTATATTATTTCTTTTTTCCAAATGTACGTTCTGTTTAATGGCTGTTCCATAGGCATACAATGTGAAAATGGAGTTAGGAGAAGCATTTACAAACAGGGAGCTCAGTCCCACTGGATGATACACAGCACAGATCTTGATTCTAGTGACTCCTGAATTCAACTCCAGGAAAAATGACAGCATGGATATCATGGCAAATACCACACTTAAACCTTGCAATGAGATCAAATAAGAAGGCATTAGAAACAGTGTAGATGGTGGAGAAAAATGGCCACTGTCTTATGCTTGGATTCTGTATAGTTCTGTTTTAAAATTAAATGGCCATTGCTTATAAGGGTCTAATACATTTTAGAATACAGATCTACCAAGAAATAAATAGCAATTCATCCTGTATTTTCCCCATTTTCCCACGTGCAAAAAGGTGCAAGATGGAAGTTAGATCTTCTTTAAAGAAACACCTAGTACCCCAATGGGTCCCCTTTTCTTCTCTATCAGCTGCTACCAGTACTCCAGCTACTGGCTTAAAGATTGTACTTTTCTGCACAAGTGCCAGTGTCTCCAAACTCTACCATTTCCATATTTCACACCAGCAAGTTTTTGTCTTTTGTCTCTAGCAAAAAATAAAAAAGAAAGAAAAATAAAAAAAAAAAAAAAAAAAAAAAAAAAAAAAAAAAAAAAAAAAAAAAAAAAAAAAGAAAGAAAGGGGCAAGATGGGGGACGCTGAGAAAACAGGACAACAACAACGTTCCACCTTTGATTTTAGGAGAAACTGGTATCTTTACATTTTTTTGCTTGAATAAAACTCTAGCAAGTTAATCATCTTTCCATAATAAAATAAAGAGTAAATAATGAACATATGATGGGAAAAACAAAACTACAGACTTATGTCTCACAGCCAGCTACTGCTGGTGCTTATGATAACACAAGCTTTGATGGATGGTTCTCCCATGATCCTGTCACTCAGAATCACTCTCCTATGTACATTTTAAGTGCCTAATAAAAGAAGAGCTCATGATGGCACCTATGGCAATCTTCTCTTTCACACACTTATTTTGGAAAACTTGTAGGAAATAACTATCTTTAAAAGGTGTACTCCTCCATTATATCTAGCTAAAACAAGCTCCGTGAATTCAAAAGCTACTAGGAGGGTTGCAGAGGCAGTAGTTTTGGCTCATCCCTTTAGGGTGCTAGGGAAGAGAAGAAATCCACAATCAAAGGGAGGCTGGGAGCCCTCCATGAAATGGGGCTGAGTGCATGAGGTGATCATGACACAGAAAAAAGGGCACCATGAGGTTTGTGCAACTCGGCTGTGTAATGGCATTTGACCTACTGCTTAGCTGAGCACCAGCCCTACTGCCAGCAGGAGCAACAACCGGGAAATAAGCAGGTGGGAGGAGACAGGGAACAAAAGGAAAGAAAGAAAGAGAGAAAAAAAAAAAAAAAGGCTTTGCTAGCTGATCTGGCTGACTGATGTGATTAATTGCCACCCACACAGGTAGGTGTTGCTACTGTTTATTTAGCTTTCTGCCAGCAACAAGTGGTTGGGATTCCTTTGGGTTGCTCCACACACTTTGTCTACCTGGAAGTCAAAACCATGTGTATCTTATGCATCATCCCCAAATAAACAAAACATCATAAGCATAAAATAAATAATTCTGAACTGCTAAACTGCAGGGACACTTCAGGCACATCACATAAATTTGTAGGCTAGAGGATCCTGTCATCTCTCTTTGTAAAGTTCCTTCTCTTCTAAAGATGTCTTCTCTACAGAAAGACATCAATGGAGCACTGAATAAAAACACTCATAGATTTATACATATGTGGAAAAATTGTGGGTTTGAAGACTAAAAAAACAACTCTGTCACGTACTTTTATAACTGGCAAAGACAATAAGGGACGGCAGGGAGCAAAGGAAAGAAAATGTTATAGCAGTACCGTTCTGCTGGGGAAGGAAGCTTACGTTCAAGAACATATAGATCATGCAAAAGATCCTTGGGCAGGAACTACTTTGGTTTTGTTTTTGATTCCGTATTTATACATCCTGCCTACACCAAATTTGCTAGGAACTATTGCACTTACAAGGGATTAAAAAAAAAATGCTGCAAAATATTCTGATTTTCTTAGAATAAACATATGCATTTCATTCTATAAATACAGCTTTCTAAAACTCGTTCAATTTTAGTCACTGCTGGAAAGTGTATTTTGAATACATCTGTGTAAGTCTGCAACAATAGAGTGACTATTCTTTTTAATTCATTGGCGTATGCGAAGATAAGTTAGTGCTTCATTATATATTAGAACAGTTAACATTTCAAGTTTGGGTAATCTTTCTGGAGATCCAATTGCTATCACCAGTTTCCACATATTAAATATAGCAAGAGTAAATAACAAGAATACCATGATAACTAAAGATATGTTAGTCATTTTCTAAGGTTTCATTTTCAAACTACCTTGCAACATTTTTTTATGTTAAGACTTCCCCACTTTCCACTAAATCTGTGTATATACATCTCCTTTATTGACATACTCAGATCTATGTCTGTTGTCCAGAAGCAACATGCATGTAGATACTTGGCTAATATGAATGAAAAATTTAGACTATGGGAAAATGTAGTTTTAGTCAATAGCTTATGCTTTAGAAGAGAGATGTAGGATAAAGTGAGGTAAGCTGGTCAGCATTTCTGTTAAAAAAAGAGAAACCATGGAGGACGCTTGGAGTACTTTGTGTCATGCTGTTTCAATGCTTTTTCTTGGCCAGGGAATGCACTGAGTGTGGCTTTCCCAGCTGAAAATAGGTGTCCATTGTTTTCCCTTTTGGTAAGAAGCCAATCAGTTGTCAAACAGACTCATCATAAAATTCTTAGTGTGCATGGCAAGGCAAAAATACTTTTGACTTGCACGTCCACTTAGTTAGGAACAAATTAAAATATAAGTATTTCCAGCTAGGATGGGGTGAGGGGCTAGGGTGGTATATCCTTGTTCAAAGAGCAACCAAGATACAAAACTTCCTGTTAAGTTAAGCTTAGGCTGGTGAGGAAAATGGGTGATAAATTATAAAGGACTGGTCTATAACACCCTGATACTCTATCACATAAAATATTTTAAATACAATCCAACCCGTCCTACATACATATACTGGCCCTTGATAAGATGACACAATGCCTGGGCCATACAATATGTGGTTTGCTGCAAAGAGTTCCCCCCTCTTTCCTGATAATATTTTCAGAGGATATGAAGAAAACTGATTGTCACAGGTGCATGAAGCCAAATTTGTACTGTACCAGAAGGAATAAACTTGTGCTAGCACTGACAACAGTAACAACAAATTTGAGATTCATTACATGTCTGTTTCTGCCCATTAACATTGCAGCATTTCTTCAGCATGTAATTTGCCCTGCTTGCCTGTATTAGCCAACATCTCTCTGCCTAATATGTGGCATTAAAACTAATCACTTAGAGCAAATGGCATATTTCCAGTTCAGGAATATACAGAGCGCAAACATTGCATGCTGTAGCCTTTGTATCTAAACCCCGCTTCATATCAGCCCAAAAGACTGTTGGTGGAACAGGTTTCAAAAGAAACATCCACAAAATCCTCTGAGCCTAATGGGGCAGCTTTTGGGGCAGAGGTTCCCAGGCTGCCCTTTGAGTCCAGCTGAGCAAGCTCAGGTGTGGGCATGTTCAGGTTGCCAAAACCTATCATGCCCAGGGCCTTCAAGACTGGTCATTGCATGTGTGCGGTGCTGTAGAGGATGACAAACAGATGATGCATGGCTAATGTTTCTTAATATTGTTTAAATTCTTGCCTCCTTGCTTTGCCTTGCCACAATAAGCTCACCAGGCACAAAGGTTTCTGAAGGCACAGGAGCTTTGGGCTACCTGTGCAAATAGATCTCCAGAAGGTTAGCAAAGGCCAGTGAACATTGTGGTCCATCAGCTGAGGAGAGGAGTGCAAGAAGATCATGTAATTTGCCCATGATAAATCCATAAACCCATAGCTAAAGATAAATCTTAGCTAGACATAGAAAATAGCTAGATAAGATAAATCCATAGTTAGATCAAACCTCGATCTGGTTCTCCCACCTCAGTGCCTTATATAGTGCACCATGGATAAACATCTCTTAAATGTATGACATTAACTTTTATTCCTAGCCAGATTTTCACTGCCTAAGACCACCATGTTTGTAGAGTGCCACACCTCCCAACTCAATCCTCAATAAGCCCCATCCTTTCCCCTACCCACTGAGCTGGTGGGCCTGCTGATCAGATAGCATGGCCTGGGTGAGATAAAACTGCTTTAGGTGTTGTATTCAACCACAAGGCTACCCACTGGGTGTTCCTGATCCAGGCCCAGCCACCAAGCTGATAAAAAAAAAAAACCCTGTGAATGCTGATAGGAGGAGGTACAACCACATTAAGGGCACTCAGGCCACAGGGACTGTACATGAATGAAGTTAAGGTTAGTGAATCTCTGCCTCTTGACCAGGCTTGGCTAGAGATACCCAAACTGAATGACCTTTTCCACAGACACATCCCTTTTATGTTTACCACAAGCATATGTGACACATGCATTTACGTTCTCTTTACAGTGGTAGGTACCATGTCTAATGCTCTGTTCCCACCATGTGTACTGCTGAATGTGTATAATACACAAGGCATGCCATCCAAGTTTATTTTCAATTACTTAAGAGAATATTTCTGCCTGAGGCACAGTTTCTGTTTAGCTTGTTTAGATGCCACAATTGCAACTCCTTGGAGGCAGAGGGGAAAAAAAAAAAAAAAAAAAGATACAGTTGAAGACCATAAACACAGTGCTGTGAAAGACTGCCCCTGGGAGGGAGCAGATGCATTACAATTTTAAAAATTAAAACTCCTGCAACCAGTTTGCCAGTTCCTTTGATGATGAAAGCAAATTTCATTAAAGTGACAGCAGTCTATTTCCTGCAAATTGCACTGATGCCTTCCTGCAAAACAAAACCAATAAATACACGTGTATTTAAAGGAGAATGGAATTGGCAGGTCAATACTGCATGAAGAAAGGCATAGGGAGCCCCTGCCTCCCCTTCCCCAAGCATTCTTATGTCAAGGCTTCCTTCCTGCAGCAGGCTCACCTTCACTAATATCCTCCCAGCTTTGCTTTTCTCCCAACAGCAGGTCAGAGGAAGGGACCGTCTCCTCTACTGCGGTGGGTTACTTGCTCTCATGTACCAAAATAGTAACTTGTGCGATTGACACAAAAGAAAGAAAACATCCTTGCATCCTGTCCTGCTGCCAGCTTTCAAAAGGTAATTAAACATCCCCCTTTTTCAAAGAGCAGCCTTCTCCAGGACCGTGGTGTTTCAGCTCTGATGTTGTCAAACAACAGGGGGTTGCTTAAGCTTTGACTGACCTCTCCGAAGACCTACAAGCAATTTAATGGGAGCACTCTTTAGTGGAGACAGAAATGTCCCATTATCTGCTTCCTGTTGTCTTGATTGCCTGTGGTAAGGAGGAACTCTGATTCTCATGTCTAGAGGGCAAAACCAAACCTCTTGAAGCAGAGTAGGAAGATGCGCATTCATCCATATCTTTGGTGTAAGGAAAAGTATTGCTTTGCAGAATTTCTTTTCATCTTTACAACTTGACTTTTAGTTCTCTCCTGCCACCATTCTATTCTTGTATTCTTCTTGCCTGCGTTTTATTTCTAGCATTCAAAAACTTGTAGCAATAAAGATGCAATTCTGCTGCCACCTTAAAAATATATGTTCTTTGTCCCCTGAGATCCACTTTCCACCTCAGAGCTCCTGACAGGTGGGAATGGAGCTGAAAGAATTACCTGCTGTCCGAGATCTGTTACAGCACAGCACGCAATCTTCCAGTTGCATCTACCTTTTCCTACCCTCTGCACTGGAAGCTACAGAGATGAAAGTAGAATAGGAGCAGACTAGGCCAGCGCTATGCTGGATCAGGACTCCTTACCCATGGAAAATTTCATGACCATTTTGCAATTCACCAGGAACATCAAAAGAGAACTACCGAGCAAAAGTTGTCTCAAAATTTGCTCTACAGTTCATTTTCTTTTTCTTTCAGTTTTTCCATCATATTCAAACAAAGAAAATAGGAGTCCAAAAACAAATACTGCATCAAATTCTGATGGCTGCAACCCAATACACAACCCACTCATTTCATGGGAGTTTTACTCAATTAAGAACCATTAAGCCTAGCTCTGTTTCATGATTTTATTGTCTGCCGAAAAGTCCCTGGAAGGCAGCCTGTCAAAGAATCAGATCTCTGCTGCCAATACGAGAAGAAGAAGTTGCACTTTTGCCATTCCTGGACTCACTCAGGTAGGACCCATTACTCCATGAAGTTGAAGTGAGGCTTTTGTCATGCCATCCAGCATGCAGCCATTTTCTCTGTCTGAAATGAAAGGGGAGAAGTAAAGCAGGCTAATTTTCAGACAGAGAAAGCCCTATAGCAGCACCACAAAGGGGCCAGCTGGCTTCAGCAAGGCTCTGGCTTCTGCGTTCTGTCTCTGTCTCAGTGAGATCGTTCTCTGAACTGCATTCCCTCCCTCACATTTTCCCCTACTCACTTGTTATAAAACAAGGGAATTACTGGCAGGAAAACTGTCTGTCAACTTTCTTTGCCTCTCCTCCAGATATCTGAGGGACAATTTTTCTGGGAAAACTTAGAGATTAAAAACAAAACAAAAAAGAAAAAAACACACCCCTGTGTTTAGTTCCTTCCATAGCAGTTCTTACCACAACCCTCCTCGTAGCTCCTCCAGAGAGGTGAGAGAGGAGACAAGGAGATACTCATACCTCTGCAGGAGGAAACAGTCACACCAAGCAAAGCAAGCCTTGTCAAGACATCCGTGACAGGATGTATTGCAAGGACTGATGCGTGTTTTGACTCGGCCCAAGTTGCTTAAGGCAGCAGACATCCTGCTTTTGCCTATGCCAGCACCTAGAAAAGCCATGGTTGCTTCAGTGGGCATGGAGAGAAGATATGAAGAGGCAAAAACAACTGTACAGCCAGGAAGATGAGGAGGAAGAACAGCGTTCTAGAAATTCCTGTTACTTTCCCCCACTTTCTCCTCACGCAAGAAAGGGGGAGGCAGCCAGCACAAGTTTTCAAAGCACTTGCCCAGCTCAGTGGCAGGAGCAGACAGGCATCAAGTCTCTAACCTTGGGCCAGCAAATTTAATTCTGCCAGCACTACTGAAAAATGCCTGAACTGGTCCTGCTCAAACACAGGTCAGGGTCATCCCTTGAGAGCTCCAAGAATATCATAGCAACCATAACGGCCACAACAAATTAAAGCAACACGTCAAGCAGTCGCTGGTATTTCTGGAAAGTACCTTTGGATTATGCTCCTAGCAAAACACATCCTCACAGAAAGCACACACAAATCCTGCACTCATAGGGGTGTGTATGCATCTGTTCTTTTTATTTGTTTTTTTTTTTTGACATTGGCTGCTGTAAATTTGAAAAGCAAATTCAGCTGAGATAATCAGAAAATTACTAATGCAAGTGCATATTTTTGATTATCAGATCAGTTGAGCAAAGAGCTGTGTCAAAAGTTACCTGAACGCATCCACATGGAATGCCTACTCTGAAGGCGATATAGGACTGCATCAATAATATATTGACGTGTCCCCAACCTGGGCTCTCATAAGCACTCCTATCACTCTGAGGTAGGCCCAAGCACAATAGAGTGGCTTTGTATCAGCTCCAGGACAAATACAGAACACAGGGCCAATCCCATTCCCTGGAAAACCCTATAGGCTTTTTATCAGAACTACAGGGGATGAGTTTGTTTTCCACTTCCCTGGAAGAAGTGAGGGTTGCCTAGCTTTTCATTATGACACCCTGATTCCCTTTCTTACCTAACTACAACTATGGGTAGTGCTGCCACTGTCCCCCAAAACAAAAGTTAAAGAGGCCCTAAATGTATGGAGAATTTCTGAGCAAAAGGCAAACCATGATCTCCTCTGGTTCAGAGCATGAACTCCTGTGGCATGTGTTCACTTGTCCCACTGCTTTCTTCCCTCTGTGCCAGCATCCAAATCTGATAGGAAGAAAAGCACAAGGCCATAGTGGTGAGACTCTGAGTCCATTTAAAACAAAAAAAAAAAAAATTCCTGGTATGTTTTTTCTCTCACTAGCATGTGGAAACAACAGGACGGAAACCACCACAAATCTCTTCCATCACCCTAAAGTATCTTCTACTGAAACAAGAAAAGAACTTAAATAAACCTTTCTCAGCCTTATGATGAAAGCACCTAGATCCCATACTTAATGGATTTCACATTACATACATTTCTTGAGTGCTTTTGAAAATTTTGGCTTGCACTTCAGATAGATAGAGGCATTGTAAAACATACAAAAATAGTTATACACTACTTTTACAAATAAATTAACATAGTTTCATTTACTTCATTGGTATAAAACTGATGTGGAACACGGCAAAAGTATGACCCAATGTAACTACCTACCTCCTCCTTACTTCAGTCTCATGGAAATTATCCATACATCGTTTTGGTTAATCAATATCCTTAAAGCAGTTCAGACAGTAGCTCCAACAGTTGATTTCTTTGCCATCCAGTATTCATTGTTTTTATGCATTGGCTTAGTTTATAATCCTTCCTTATATCTCTTAAATCTCTGCTTACCTGTTCATCTTGATTTTTTATCATGGGATTTTTTTTACTTTATTGTTGTGCCATGTGGTCCATTAAACAAAGCCAGAAGCTAGCAGTCAGACTGTTCTGTTTTCTTTTTTTTTTTCTGTTGCCCTCCTGCCTTTTTTTTTTTTTTTTTTTTTTTTTGAGGGGGAGGGAAGGAATTAGCTGTAGAAGGAACTATCTATGGGAATGTCAGATTCTTAACCTTTCTCACTTGGTGTAGGATACTGCATTTTGTATATGCAGCTGGTTTTGATTGAGAATATTTTGTTAGTGTTCATAAGACAGGCTCTGTCACTATTGTCTTGAACATGTGTCCATGCAAGATGGAATAACTTAACATATTCTTGACAACTAGATGTACTTTTCTCTACCCTGACCTATTTTTAACAGCTGTAGCAGGACAAGTTCAAAGAAACGTTGCTCTGCCTGGAGCTGCACCTTCCCAACACGATTGCATCACCAACAGCCATAAAAAATCAGCAGTCAAAGCAGCAAACCCTCATGTATACTATGAAATATATTCTCACACTCAAAAACATAAGCAACAATATTAGCAGGTCAGATGTTGCAGAGAGGGCGAAGTGATAAACAACCCCCTCCTTTCCCTATCAGGAACAAGGGAGTCAGCTTCTCCTTCACAGCTAGAGGCAAAAAGCCCTCTTGCTTGCAGGTGTGAAAGTGGTAGGATCACAGGAAGAAAGAAAAAAGTCTCTCATTAAACAAATCTGAACACTATGGCGAATTGCTCACTCAAAGACACCTCAGCTTAACAGACCACATCTCTCTCCTCTTGCATGTGCCAGTGTGGATGTTCTGTATTAAAGGTTAAAATCCAGAGTTGGACAGGATATATTGGACATAAATATGACCTTATCCTACAAGGAAAACATTCTACCCTATTCAGCTGGGAAGGGGTGGACATGATGCATGTACGTAAGGAAAAGGCAAGTGCAATCACCACAGCTGAGCGAAGATATGACTAAGGCTTCAAAGAAAAATGATTTAGAAGATGCCATAGGCCAAAACTTTAGTCCATGCTGATGACCCAAACTCCAGGAAAAAAAAATTTGTTTTCATTGGGTCACATCAGATGAATAACTGCAAAATTTAACATTTAAATTGTCACTCAGATTTGTCTCAGAAATAGCTAGCCAATATTATTACTGAAATTAATTGTTCCTAGGTTGCTTTGATTAATTTTAATTCAAGCAGCTGCAAAACTTCTTCAGTTCTAAATCATGAAGTTCTTTGTCTCCAGTTAATCCACTCAAAGCACAGCTATTAAAACCCCAAGGTCCCAAATGACAGATTTAAAATGTCAAGAGTTAAATCCATAGGGAAAATTCTCTATTGGGACAAAGGGGTGAGATTTCATTAAAGTCGACACCACTAGACAGTTCAAGAAAAAGCATGGTGACAGGCACACAAGCAGCAACTGGGACATCTCTAAATGTGAATTATGTTGCAAATGCCAAAAGCATATTGCTGTAACAAGATGCCAGATCTTGTTGACCCCATATGGGTCAAGCAGGAGAGTTAATTTTTGCTCATCAAATGAGCTCAATTTGTAAAATTTCTCCTGAGGCATTTGCTTCCTTCCAAAAGCTCAGCTATCTTTAATATATTCTCTTCCTTGAAGATATATTCTTGTTCTTAACATTTAATTAGAAACTGGGCTGTGTGAAAGTGATGACAGTCTACAGCACCACTCCCACTTTTTCCAAGATTGTTTCCGGTGTTATTTTGATGCCTCAGGAGTCTCATTTCAGCCTTATAATAGCCCACTTACATATGAACAACTCGTAGTTGTCACTCAGTGATGTTTCGTGTCTTCAGGCTTCCCATACCCAAAAGTTTGAGGCTTATTCTCTGTTTATGTTTCCAGGATGTGGGGCAGTGGTGCTTTCCTATACACTGCTTGCAACTTTCCTTTCTAATAAATTGAATTTGGCAGATCTTCGCAGATGTCTCCATATTAATTAATGGAAAAGGTGAAGGAGTGAATCAGTGAATTACGGGAAGTGCTAACCGGACCGGAGTCTGTTGTATATACAACTTCTGTCATCCCCGGAACGCCCTCATGCAAGAGGCGTGATTTGGCAGTACCAACAGGCGCTGATTACAAGCACAAGAATGCCTGCAGCTCCTCTTGGCATGAGGCAAGGGCAAGGTGGCCATGAAAAGACTCCATTCCATGGTCTGAGGATGAGCGGGCCCTCATTTGGATGACCAGGATGAGCTTAAAATCCCCCAGTGAAGTCCAGTTAGCAGCTCTGGGTTTAGTAAATGGCTGAGAAAACCTTGCCACTGGCCTTTATTTGGACTGATATTAAACTAGAATCCATCTGTCATTGCAAAGCATTTGCCTTCCTGTTTGATAGATGTTACTTATCTAATGCTATTCCTCTGGTTTTAAACTTTCTGAATAACAGCTGGGAACTTAGTAGAGGGTATAAGATATTACAAGAAGAGATTTTTACTCATATAATCATGGATCCAGCCAAGCAACAAAGAAGTTTCACAGATTTGGAACAGGAATGTGGATAATACAACTTAATTCTTTCCTTCTCAACCTGGATTTGATTTTCCTCTTATTTTGTTTATCTGCCTAAGACCTAAGAGATTTCATTCACAGATGCACAGCCCTTATAGCTAGAAAAGCTTCCAAATCATTACTTTTGACCTCTAGTATCACATATATCATTAGATTTCATACCATTATTGAAACAAAAGTTTGCATTCACCAGTCTGTGTTTTCTAAGGTTTTTGGTCTAGGTTTTAAGGAATTAAGAATTCACCAGCTTGTTTATTCAACCACTTTCCTGTTCTCTTCTTTGTATTTTAAAAATACAGTTTTTATTCACTTTTTATTCACTGATAATTGTTAGGTTCTTGATTTTTCCAGAAACAGGAATCCTAATAAACAAATTGTTTTCCTCTTGAACGCATTTATTTGCTGTTTAATTATTACCTTCTACTCAGTAAAAGACCAGTAACTTTTTTTTTTCCCCCTCACAAATGGATT
Organism: Nothocercus julius; assembly: GCA_013398735.1. Lineage (NCBI taxonomy): Eukaryota > Metazoa > Chordata > Aves > Tinamiformes > Tinamidae > Nothocercus > Nothocercus julius. The sequence goes on along the minus strand of VZSV01000039.1, from coordinate 3,837,795 downwards.
TTGGAGCTGCAGAGTTTTGACTCTGCAAAGTTTAGGAAGAATGTTACTTGCTGCTCAGAGATCAATTTATTCAAGACAATCTTCCTCTTCTGGCAGCATGGACATCCTTTTGCTTATGGTACAAAGGAAAGGCTTTCAGCTCTCGAAGCAAACTGCTGTGAGGAAGTCTCCTGTATCAGCTGTTGGTTAACAAGCACCATCCTCGCCAACACTCACAAATGACCAAAAAAAAAAAAAAAAAAAAAAAAAAAAAAAAAAAAAAAAAAAAAAAAAAAAAAAAGAGTTTTTGGCATCTTCTTTTATGACCAGTGTAAAAGGATGCCTTTTCTGCCCTCTTGCTTGCAAGAGGACATGGATCTTGCACAACCTGCACTGCAGCAAAAACATACAGCAATAACATCCTTCTTTGCAGTTCCATTTTTCTTTTGAATTTTGCCTCTTCTTTTTAGGCTCTTGGCTTACCATCAGCAAGGGTAAAATTTCCATCCCCTCAAAAAAATCTCCTATCTGCTCTGACAATAAAGAAGCCAAGGACTAAAGTCCTCAACTCTTCTATAGAGGAAAGGAGACGCGCACACAAGCACAAAAATGAAATAGCTTTTTATCCCAAGCTGTTGAATTGGGAACACAGCTCTCTGCACTCAGCTCAGCTTCTGGTACCACTACTCTGCTTGTCTCCTGCATTCCCATCCCCTCAGTTCTTGTTTTTGACTTGCAGTAATTAAATAAGACACGTCTGCAAGGGAGTCCTGTGCTGACGGGAAAGGGTGCACGTAGCTGCTTGCCTGATCACCTCATTCTAAACTCCTCTGATAGCTTCTAATTGTTTCTTATCAGCTGATATACTTGAGAAACAGCAACAAGAGAGGTAACCCCTGCTCCCAGCCAGCACTGTCCAACTCTTCCAGGTTTGATGAGACTGGTCAGGCAAAACAACTCAATGTAACCCTTCATATTTAAAAGAGATGCTTATACAGATATTTACAAGTCCATTACACACTGAGGATAGCAAGGAGTTGTTCAGGGATTCACCACACTTGCTTTCCTATCTTTCTATCTGACCTAGCTGTCCCAGTAACATTATATAAACTACAGATGCTATACAGACTTCAGTAATCCACCTTCCACTCCCTTTAAGATTTTTAAACAACCTCTTGATGCATTAAGTGGAGCGCACATACCACAGAAGGGTTTGTTCACATATTCAGGCCCCCAGCAAAATGCTTTGGCTCTCTCAAGTGACTAGTATAGTAATAAATACTCACTAATGCTCACTATGGCATTCAGATGAATGAGCGCTCAAGTCTCTGTGCTTGGCCAGAGACAAACGCACTAACTCTTGCTAGCATGACCGTGTGAGCCGAGTGCTCCAACACACACCGCCAGCAGCACTGGGGCACAAAAGCCTTTTGCAGTGGCCCAATACACGCAGATGTGCGTGCGAGCACCTGCACAGGGATGCAGAGCGTGTTCCAGAAGGCAACAGTCCTGCGCCAAAAGCCATGCCCCAGCTAACAGGCTGATCCCAAGGCATTCACCCATATTGTCATGTGATTGCAGGAACTGTTCTAGCAGTACTTTCCTTCCCAAAGCTGCTTCTGCAGCCCTTCACACTGCAAAACTCAGCAAGAAATTCCAGGAGCAAACAACAAACTGCAAGCTCCCTTACTTCATCCACTTTATAAGTTACAGACTCTTGCATTCATATACAATTGCCTGGAGAGTTATTTGGGTTTTGCTTTTTGTCTACCAGCGGCTTAGCTAATATACA
>VZSV01000039.1:3766605-3835978 GCA_013398735.1 Nothocercus julius | reverse complement strand
TCACCCTGAAAATCTCCAACTATAGAAACAACAACAAAAAAGAAAATCTAACAAAGAGCTGACCTTTTTGTCTCCTGGAATACCTGCCTTTTATAGGAGGGGGCCTGTTTATTTAAGGAGATGGTTTTCAGATAATTGTATCTTTGAGACACAAAACTGCATGCACACACTTTGCTGGCACTGCAAAAAGCAAAGGGGGGAATTTCTGGAAAAAAAAAAAAGGAAAAAAAAAACTTGTCCTGACAGAAAGCCAGGGCACTCTACTATGCTTTACCAGCCTCACAGGTATATTTTCAAAGGACACCTGGAAGGAGCTAGTAGGGATAAAAGAAAACTGTTTATGCAACATTTGTGTAAACTTCCCTTAAAAGCCCTTGAGTTTACAGATGTCGGAGGACACAGGAAAACACCGGTCCACCTGCACGCTCTCGCCTGATTAGAGGCTTTGTTACCCCTTGGTCACCACGGCGCAGAAGCCTTTTTATTTCCAGTGACCAGATACACCCATTTGACCCAGCCTGATTAACTGCACAACCATCCAAATGCCAACAAAGGAAGAGCTCAGTACTCCAAGAAAAAAGCTGCCACGTGATTTCAGATTCCTATCTGATTTGTCCTTCAGTAGGTCATCTATCACCTTTTAGAGAACCATTTTTAAAAGAAAGATTTCCATCCTCCCGACATGCCCGAGTTAGACAATATTGGTGGCAGTCTCATTGCAGAGCAGCAATTAAGACTATTTCCCAGGCAACCTCCCAGATAACAGGAACTGGCCATCTTCAGGAGCCTTTTCTTTTCCCAGAGCCTTTACGCACAATCTTAAAAATCTCACAGCGGTGAGTTCAAGGTTTGGAGTGGTAACTTCACCAGCATCGTAGCTTTGATGTGTTTAGTGAGCTCGCAAGGCTCACTCAAAGCACCTTATAGAAGCTCGCAAAGAACACCGTCTCCTTCAGTGGACAAGAATCAAAGCATAGCGATATAGTGAAGATGAAAGACGGTTAAAAACAGCATAGTGTCAATTTTTAGTATATTCAAAAGAAGGGAACTTGCATTTTATAGTATTCGATATTTTTTGTAGTGGTAAAAATCCTGAAGAACCTTTACTTGAAAAACTGCAAAACCACAGCCAGTTTTTTCTGAAGCACATGCCCTTTAGCTAGTGTTTCTTCTCTCAGTATTTTCATTCAGAGATTGCATATTTATTCATAGCAGGCATGTTCAACTTTTTAACAATGCTTTAACAGTTTGGTGAAAACGTAAAGATGAAAAAAGGAAAGAACACAAGCTCGCCTTCTGGCCTTAGGGTTCACTGTTCATCCAACCTGAATTTAACCATCCCTTGTAACCATCAGCCCAGCCCAGTCTATCTTCCTAAAGACAAAATTCTTTGACATCAACGCCAGCCAACATGATTGCAATCACTGCCCTGGATTCGGACCCAGTTTATGGAAATGGCAAATTGAATTTTACCAGAAACAGAATGAGCTAACACAAACACTGCCGTGAAGCCCTACCCTTTGTCAACATTGCACTCCCGTCTCCAGTCCTGTGTAATGGATTTATTATACATGTTCCCACATAACTTCTAACTGTGCTAAAGAAATTATCACTTTGTTGCATCATATGAGCATTTCAATACCATAAAGAAAGCACTGCAGCTTGACTGCTAGAATGGAAAAGGAAGGCATCAAACTGTAGGTATTGGATAGAATTTGTATAGAAACCAAATGAAAAAGTTTCAGATTAGATTTATAGACAGTTGTGACCAAATAACAAAGGGGAAATGAATTAAAAGAATAGGGCAACTTTAAATATAATGCTGAAGTAAATAATTGATGATGTGCTTTATGTGCAATTAAAATTGTGACTTTTAAAACTATTGATGAATTTTTTCAGTGCTAGAATCACTCATTTGTTTGAAACATCTGTGAGATTATGTTTCTTTTATATTTTTGTACTAGTCCACTCTTCCACTGTCCCTGGGCAATCAGATTAAAGGAGGTGGTCTGTCATAAATGTGAGAAAACCAGGCACCTCTACTAATTCAATGCTCCTGAAAGAATAAACACTGTAGCTAACTTGCAGATAAAATCATAACCAATAAAGAAAAAGGAAACATTGGTTATGTGATTATATTTGTCACTCCAGCCATAGTTCATAGAAAGTTTTCTGTTAAAACTTAAAAAATTGTGTGGATTTTTTTTTCATTTAAAAGCTTTAGTTATTTAACAAACTAGGGTAACAGCAATGAAACTAGAAATCTGATCATTTTCTGTCATAGAAAAAAAATGCTTTTCCCCTTCCCTGTTTGAAAATGGTTTGAGAAAGTTTTACATAATATAAGAAACGAGTAAAGTTATACTGTCTTTTTCTATTCTAAAATCTTTTGCTGCTTTTTCCAACAGAGCAGAGGGTAAAGCTTTTTAAGCATGTCTCAAAAAGAAAGAAAAAACAAAATTTCCCGGTCCCAGTCCACAATGCAAAAGAATGACTTTTCTGCATTTTGACTTTTTCCTGTTGAAAATGAAATCTGAAGCTGTTGCTGGAAGTTGTATAATTTTCAAAAGGTTCCTCATGCCTAACCACAATTTGCTTTTCTGGCCTCAGTTTGCACCCATTAATTCCTTCCTCCTCTCTCCTTCCCGGCTGAGCAAAAGGATAATTTCATCCATGCCGTCTGTGGCTGCCATAGGAAATCCATGAGGAGGAGAGGAGATAGGGCTGCTTACATGGAAATCCTGCATGGAGCAATCTTCCCATCAACCTGTGCTTGTCAAACTCCAGCCTGAACAGCTAACATAATTGCATCTCAGGTGGAGCCACCCCTGGCCCTAATTCTGCAATTGGGTCTGCACTTACCTGCAGGTTGACCTGCTTAGATGATGCATCTCACAGCACTAGGGCCACTGTCTCCATTTTCCTTGGCTTCTTGCTCCGTGTAGTTGGGCTACATTTTAATGCTATCTTCCCCTGGCATCAGCAGCGTTCACTGAGCAGTGAGGAAGAGACCTGGAAACCAGCCCAGAGCTACAATGCGACTGGCTCAGCTAGAAAGGAGCATGGCTCCTTATTTATGCACAAAGCACCCATAGGTATTTCCCGGTCCGTTTCTTTTCCCTAATTTGACCAGGGTCCTGGTCAAAAGGCATCAGGTATCTGATCCCGTTCTGCCCGCTGCAATCTGAATTCACAGTAACATCTTTTGGTCAGGTTTGCCAAGCCTGGACTAAATGCTAGGAAGGGCAAAGTGGATGCATTACAGCTAGAAACAGCACTGAGATTTCACAAAGAGGAAAAAATTTGACCTACGTCCTGCTGCTGGAAAGAAACAAAATGGCACCTTTTAAATTGGCACATCTCCAAAGGGCAATATCCGAGCTTTACTCTGTTCAGTTATTCCCATTAAAAAAATAAAATTATCAGAAATGTTTATTCAACAGTGAATAAAACGCTCGAATCAGATAGGCTTTATCTGATAGCAAGGTAACGACTGACTACCAAATCACATGGCAGCAAAACATTTTTCATGGATGTGGTAATGTGCCCCTACTTGAAAACCTCCAATTAAACAACTAGGGGCCGAAGCTGGGGGAGGGCCTGCAGATAAGAACAGAGAAGTCACGTAACACAGCAATGGTAGGAACACAGAGGAGGTGAAAAAAAAAAAAAAAAAAATCACTTGGACACCCACCTACAGCCAGAATCCTGTCTCTGTTCTGCCCTGCAGTTGCATTGCCTTTCAATTAATTGCTGCTGATTCAGTTCACCCCAACAGCTCTGTATGAGTGGGTGTTTTTGCAGTTTAATTCTCCAGCTCCTATTGCATGGGATGACAGTTTCCACAAGACTTCTATTGTTTACATAAAACCCATAAATAACAAATTATTTGTTGTCTTACATAAAAGTATTGTGTAATTTATCTAGAAGTCTCTGCTTAACTCCCTGAAAAAAAGTCTTTTTCTCTCAGGGGACATTCTTAAAAAAAAAAAAAAAAAAAAAGACAATTACACAGCAGCAAAGTTTACAAGAAACAATTTACCTTCTCTAAATTCAATATACACTAAGCTGTTAGCAATTTTCAATCCTATTGTATCACAGCTGCTTTAATGCTCTGTGGAAGTAGCAATTTCGTTGCTAACCATTAATCTTCCAACATTTTAAAGCGCATAACAGCAAGTCTAAAAAACCACAGTATCAGAGAATCAGAGCTGGAATAAACCCAAAAGGTCATCTAAGCTGGATCAGTAATGTCTAAATCACTCCTGGCAGATGTTTGTCTAACCCATTTAAAAGGTGCTGTGATGAAGGGAGCAACACACAGTAAGTTACCAACAGAGATGTAAGACTTTAGGTTCTAGTCTGAGAAATATTCTAAAGCTTGCTTTCCTCACATGGATAAACTTCCCTGTTAAACTCAGTGTCAATGAGTTTATAGAGAAGAAGATATTTGAGTTATCAGACAGCACACACTGAAAATCCTGTAAGACTAGTAAAAGACTCCTTATTTTGGACAATGAGTAGTTTTTTCAAATTCAGCAGCTACCTTCCAAGGTAATGCCAATTGCAGTGATCAAATTCTGAGATTATGTAAGAGTCAAATCAAAGTCCTACAGTCTGAGGTGCAGATTGCTAGCAGGAGAGGGCGCCTGCAGAAGCCAAAGATATTTTCCAGAAGAAATGAGGTTTTGGCACAAGACCCAGAGCCAGGAGACCTTCTTGGCAACTTCTACGGCAAAAATTGTACCATGCACTGTTCAGATGTCCCAGCTTTCTAAAAGGTTTCTACCTACACAGTCCACAAGCAGGAAGATGGGAGAGAACTGAAATAATTTAATATTCCAAGAATGAATTTACAGAAAGCAAAAAGCCTACCCCTAGGCTTACGACCAGCTTCCTCTTCTTTTAAAATGCCAAAATATCCTGCACCAGTTACTTTGCCCTCACCTGTGGGCTTAATCCCTAATACTCCTTTTGAAGGTAGCCTGAATACATTAGTAGATATCACTCACTTAAAGGTGTTACCGGCATGTGGGGTTGACGGCAAATCCTTTATCCTGATATAGCTATTCCTTTATCACATTGCTCTTCATAAAGCACACTCATATGATGCCCACATGTCTCCTCTACGTGAAGGAGACTGCTCGTTAGCAGCATTTTTAGATCAGACACACTACTTCTGTATGTAGAAAACGAGCTTAACAGCTGATTAATGGTTGCCTAGTCCAGTGCAGCCTATACACTTGCTCTCACCTGCACAACACCTTGGCCAACTGTTTGTCCACAGGATGGGACGGAGGGTCTCACTGAGCACTTTGCACGCTAGCTGAGCCCACATCCCTGTAAAGGGGCGGAGAAGGGCTGGGCGCATATTTCACATCGTGGCACAGAACCAAGAACAGCCCTACGGCTTCCCAGAGAGGTCCCAAAACCCAAATCCAGCCTATGCGGATGCACAGAAGTAGCTTCCCTAAGACTTTCTGCTTCAGGGTCTCTCCTGAAAATGGCCCCTGTAACTTCTCACATAGTCCACTCTCCCACAGACATATATGGTCCAAGCAGGTTACGAACTTTGTTGTTGTATTGGATTATTTTCACTCAATTAATAATAAATCTGAAAGATGGTACCATCACCTTCAGCATCAACCTCACAATCCAACCCATGCTCACCTAGATAAAGGGATTCTATTTTACTGTTCAAATAACTAATGTGAAAAGAACCTGGATATTGTTACAGTCACACATTTCACAAATATCTATTCCATTGCAAAATGCAATTCACGTTACATAAATGCATTAACAGTATTGCAGTTACATAATATAACAACAAACAAAATGAAGGATGACCCTATCAAGGAAAATATGAATCAGCTTGCCCTATCAAGTTAGTAACTTTAAAACAATCTATAGCAGCCTACAGATCCCATTTAGTCAACCAAAAATTACTCATCAAAGTACAGATAGCTTATATTCGAGTCAGACATTTCACTGAAATGAACATTTTAATATTAACAACCAAAGGGACTGGAAACATTTATGTAATTTTAATAACAAAGAGAACACCTGATATTTAAGAATTTCCCAGCAATTCGCTTATCCCCTGTTTAACAAAAAGGTTTATTTTTTGGACGTACATTGTGTTCTCATCCCCCAGCTGATTTCATGCGCTGTTCCAAATGCTAAATATTTATGAAGCAGCTTCAGCTTTGACCTACACTAATGACGAGACATCCAACAACCTTTTAGGGTGTGAAAACTTCTTCTCTCTTGGATTTAGTTATCTAAAGGGGCCATTTTTAATAATAATAATAATTTAAAAAATATAGCTATATTTGCTAGCTGGAATGGTTCAATTTGGAACTAGAAGATTTTGATAAAATCAGTTTGGCAAAATTTACATGGCTTATAGTGGACTTTGCTTTTCATCTTAGCTAGCCTTAGATCCTAAACATTTGCAGTAGACTCTGAAGTATGCCTGTCTTTTGATACGCTGAGGATTAACCTCCTACTTTGTATACTCATCTGACAAAGCACACAATAAAACAAAAATGCTCTTACAAATGACCCAGAAAAAATCTGGGTACAATTTGGATAAGTCAAAGCTCACAGGGTTACAGCATACAAGGCGTAGTTGTCCGTTATGCATATTATGCTAACGCAGACAACATGATGTCTGTTAAAGATACGCTAAGTATTTTCTCACAAACACAGAAAAAAAATGCAGTGCCCTTGATGGTTAAAGCAATTAGTCGTTTGCAGCAAACACCAAATGCTTAAGGAAAAGAAGCCTAGTGATATTTTCCGAATTCTCCATGCATTGGGTTTCAATACTACAAGGACTTTGTTTTACCTGTAGTTTCTCAGGCAATGGTGTTTCCTTATTCCATGTGGATGTTGTAACACTTTCAGCATAAACTCAGAGGGGGAAAATGCTTTCCACAAGGCCTGGTTCTGTTCCAAATTAATGGAAGAGAAAAATGCCCATTGGCCTCCTCAAGTGCAGAAGTAGGTCCTTAGTGACTGGAGCCAGACTGAGCTGGGGTTTGTCAGCACGCAACATGAACATGCAACTTCCAGCGAGCTCACATTGCTCCCTTCAGTACCTAGCAGTGCAGCTTGGCCTGCTCTCTCAGGCAGGTACCACATAGCTTGGCAATGGATTCAGAGCACCAACACTTCAACAGCATTTAGGACTGAAGGTTTATCTTGGCTAGGCTTGAAACTTGAGACGTTTGCCATCAGCTCTGTATTCCGAACTCAGATGGATCTCCTAGCCCCTAAAGCTCCTGGAAGCAAGAATTCAGTTAAGCATCAAGACTGAGATTATTGCTGTTTTCCAAGTCTCTTCTCACAAGCAAATAGGCAGAATATTCAGAGGGCTGATCTGCAAGGAAATGAACAGCAATTCTTTCAAATCAAATTTTTAGAGCGAACTGCTTAATGTTTATTTACAGCATTAAACATGATGACAACGTGCAGACTGAAGTCAGCGCCTTTTTCTTTCAGGAGGGACCTGCCAAGCCGGGGGATGGAGCTAGTAATTACGGCGTCCCTCAGCCTCGCTGCTCAACAAGCATGCATGAAGAGGCACGACAGCAGATCCAGACGGATAACACGAGGAAACAGTCGGTACACGGTGGGATCAGTATGTTGTGCAATTTAAACAAACACAGTGTCTAATATTGAGCAGGATGAATCACAAGCATGTATACAATCTCCAAGGCTTTTTCAGAGAGCAGATGCAGATCCCTGTGCTTTTTCCATGGGCTGGGACATAATATCTCTAAAGGCAAGATTGCTCCATTGCCTGTGTCATGTTGCATGTCAGATGCTTAGCTCTTCATGGTCGAGTTATTGGACGATGCATGATGACATTTGACTTTCTGCAGCATTATCAGAAAAAGAGAGGACCTTTCTCTGTGCCAGGACGTATAACCACCCAATAGGAGCTGGTGATAGTAGTTGCACCTCTAGCTCAACATGTGAAATTACAGTGTGGACAGAACACAGGGAAAATAGGAGACTAACTCATATGACAACTAATTACTGCTCCTTCCTGTCAATCTTACTATTTAAGTAAGATTTTCTTACTAGAAAATACACATTTGTGAATGATTATATGCACTTCTCATTAATTTAAACATATTATAAACAAGCAAAAGTCTTCTCTTAGGACAGAATGGGAACTCTCAATGGGAACCAGCTCTTTAATCAATTCAAACTTGATTACTCAATCCTGAAAAAAATAAGCAGTACCCTCAATTCTCAGTTTGAATAGAAACTATCTATTGCTTCACTTACGTACTCAATGCCTGCTGGAAAAGATGGCCCATTTCTTTATCATTACTTGGAAAATCTCCTTGTGTTCTAGGTTGGCATTTCCCAAAAAATAAAACAAATACATGTATGTGCACACACACATTAGTGTATGAAGATCTTATGTTTGCATCTAAACATCATGCCAGAGATTTAGAGATAAAAAATGTGTCATTGTAAATGAGATTGAGACATCTAAATCCCCAAATTCAATACTCAAAATGTACTAGCTTAACCAGCTATTACATACTCCAGAGGCATGTTGTATTGTTGTGGCAGCTCACATCACTTGACCATCTGAAGGAACAACCTCTTCTTCAGCCTAAGATGAAGAACTGCTTCCTTGTGCAGTATTTCACCACTCATAGAAAGACAAATATTTCCATTGCCTGTCCTACTAAAAAAAAAATCTTTTGACTTTAGGCAGAGATTTTAAAGGCCTTGTAAAAGAGTTTTTGGAACGTGCCTGAAAAATCTTAAGAACTAAAACTGGGATGTGTTCTGCTTGAATCCTTCTTTGGGTTTCATATCTTTCTAAGCTTTTATGAAGCACAACACAGGCTCCAGATGTTGTGCAGTCCAGCACCTTTCTATCCAAGTGAGCTATGAAATACGCTGCGGTACATGAACTTTCAATGGTCCACAGACTATTTCAAAGATGCATTCCACCAAAAAAAGAGAGGTCTTTTCCCCATCAGTGTTTATAAATCAGATGAATAGACAAATATTTGAGATTTTGTTTACTTTGTTCCACTGAATTCATGAAGTGCCTCTGCTCCTGCAAGACAGATACTCCACTCTTTTGACTCACCCTGCTAATCCGTCTCTACATCTTTTGTATGTTCTTTCTTGAACACAAGCAACCGGTGTGCTACAATCACTGAACTCAGCCCTGCGGGAGTTGCAACAGTTTTTTTTTGTTTGTTTGCTTTTAATCATCTCTGCTTCAGTCAGCTCATCAGCTGGCTAACCAAAGACAGATATCAGGTTAGCCTGGCATCTAAATTATATCTATTGTAAATTCATTTTATGTTTCATCTTGTTTCTACATTTACATGTACAACTTCATATTTCCCATCAAAATATATTCTAAGGTAACATCTGCAATATGAGGTAAGGCTAACATGGACTAAATCCAATTTCCCTCTCTTCCCTTTTCCAAACCACAGTCCTTTTCTGTAATTGTACAAATACAAATTGGCTATGCTAGCTATAGTACAACATAATTCCTTACAATGACCAAATGACTACCAGAAACTGGGGGAATGGCATTAGACATGGCAGGCCAGGAGCACCAGACTATGAATTCTGGTCCAGTCTAAAGACTGGATCTACAATCTAGATGTCATAGAAAAGGTATAATAAACTTGGGAGGGAGAGAGGAAATAAATGGAAAAAAAAAAAAATCTATCTAGAAAATCTATCCAATCTATGAGAACTGCATAAAATACCATACTTTTCAAGAAGCTACATGCGATGCTGTATTTCTTTGCAACCACAAAGTAGGAGGTGGAAACTGAGGGACTGGGTTCCACAGACTGGTATCTATTTCTGTCATTACAGGAATCCTAATCATGTGCCAGAATCCCACTGTCCCGGGCAGCACACTAACCTCAAACATGCTGCACTTCTTGCAATCCTGAAACTTCATCATAGCCTTTCCCTTCTTGACCCTGCACTACAGAAAATACAAACCCTTCCTAAGGGCTACTTCACTGCAACTATCACAGCCTTTGGGTTAAGTTCTGACCAATGCCCAGACAATCTCACTATCCTCCTTGCACAGGGTAACAGAGGGCAAGCTGTGGCCTTGTTTTTTCCATTTATTGCCCAGTGTCTTTGTTTCTTATATTACAACATCAGCAAAAAGTGCCACAGCATCTTAAGCCTGGACATTCTCCTGTTCTGATCTATGATGAAGGAATAAGCAGGTGATAAGAGAGGGAGAAATTTAGATTGGGTCTTGCCTCTTATACTGATCTACCCGCAAGCAGGCTGTGGCTTTCTTGAACATATTCCCTGTCGTATTCAGGCAGGGCATGTGAACAATTTGCTGCAACTAGTTGGTTTTTGTAATTCAAGCAACACATACAGGTCACCTGGAATATTATCCTTCTCTTCTCTGATGAATTAACTCCTTAAAGTTGGCTTCTGGTGGGAATACTCATCGTTCAGAATTCGTCATCTTTGTTAAACACTCACGGCTTTCTTGAACATTCCTGCCAGTAAACATTCACTAGAGAGCTGGAACACAAAGAAAGAATTTGTTCAAAACTTCTAATGACTCTTTGAAATGGAGAAAGTCATTTGCTTCATGTTTATGATTAGCTCACTGGGTTCCTGACCTGGTCAGACCTTAAGGTGGTACCACAGAGTAAATGTTAATTTACAACAAATAATAAGCAAGAAAATTGGCCCTGTTTGACTCACTCAAATGCCACAGTGCAAGAAAGGGCTAGTTCTGGGTCTCTTCCCTGGGGCAGTAAGCCAAAAAAAAAAAAAAAAATAGTGCTGTGTCAGTTTTTTTCCAGGTATTTTTTTTTCTGAACCTTTAGTCCAGGTACAGTCTAAAAGAAGGTCCTTGCATAAAAATCTGCATGAAATCTTAGTACAAAAACATTTACCAAATAGAAGGTGTCTTCCATCCTCCAAGCTAGTTCTTTCTCCATTCTTTCTGCTTCTCAACTAAATGGATTTCCTCCAGGAATGCAGAGAGGGACCCAGACAAGGTTAAAGGAGAGATTCATCTCACCTAACTTTAACTATTTAAAAGACATCTGGCTTAAACTAGCTGCCCAGACTCCCTCTCTAGCCAGTGCAGAGCTGTCTCCAGCAGCATGCTCAATTGCAATATTTTCAAAACCTAGGAGGATTATTCCCACTCTTTCCTGTAGCACGGGCTATGCTTCCCAACGAGACGAGGTTTTGGATGAGAAGGTAGGGCATCCTTGTCCACTACATAACAGCAAATGTAACCTTAAAAGGTGCCTGGTCCATGCAAGGAACATGAATCTTCTGAGCTACAAATGAATGCCCAATGGCGTCTTCTCAGCAACTACTACACAAGTCTGGGAAAAAAAAAAAAAATCAACACAAAGCAGAATACTTTTTATAGAGGAAACAGGTATTTAGTGAGCAGGAAAAATATTCTGTAAGATAACACTTTCAAGAGAAAATCAGCGATCATACCAGTGCAAGTATAATTTTACCCAGAACTGTTTCAGAGAGACAGTACTTTCAGCCTGCTTCTCTTAGAGTCCGAGGAGGAAGACAGAAATTTTTGCCAAGTCTCCTGTTGCTATTTTTTATCCAGAGTGTTGGCTTTCATCATCGCAGAATGGGAATTCTGCCATTGATTTCAAAGGCTCCATGATCATAATTGTAACTTTACCATTATATTAATGTACATGTGTTTAATTTAATTGCTTTGTTTAAAGATAAAAAGAAAAAAAACAGATTTCAAATCTCTCAACTGATTTCACTGCACATGTTCATAGCTCTGCAGTTGAAAACTTATGCAGCTTTTTCCTCCCCTCACGGGGAAACAGCACTATAAGAACCACACCTATCTGTGTAATGAAAGTAGCTATTAAATATTTACATTTACTCCATTGTAATGGAAATTTCACCCTGTTACAGTGTAAAACTGATTTCTCAAGCGCTTATAATCTAATGTTTTAAGGGTAATTTTATGCAAATCTGTCTGGAGAGTAGGCTGGAGGCTTAACCACCAAAAGAATGCTCTAAGGCCATAGAACTGCAGGTGTAAATCAGTGCAGTTCCATTACTGCCGTTGCATTAATTTTCACTTGCATAACTTGTTTCAAAGGCATAGTTGTTCTGAGGCTACATGTGAACAATCTGTAGTCAATTTTATAGAAGGAACTAGCATGTTCATTTTTGCATTTATATAACCTGGAAGTAAATGACTTGATCATGCTCACGTGTACAAGGCAGAATACAGCTCTGAACTCAGATCACGCAGGGAGATCTTTCTCAACAGCAGTCCTATGGGAAGGAAGAGGTCACACAGCAACTTTTATCATAACTTCTAAATGCAGCTATATGCCTGGGCTGCTGTGCAGCAGTAAGGGGGCAGGGATGGATTTGGAAAAATATCCACCCAGTATCTGCTACAATTACGATTAAAGAAGGGGCGATATTACTTCCTACATCTAGAAGACATTTGCAGAGGGAGGAAAGGGAGAACATGATCTTTCTTATTCTTTTTTTTAAATCCTAATTCAGTGTAATTCATTTCTGTATTCAGCCAAAAATAAAGGCACAATGGTTCCATTACTCTTACACTGAAATATTCACTTCAACTCTCATATTTAAGGACTGACCTACCAAAAAGATATGTGCGAGACGAATGACTTGGTACTTCAGTGAGAGCAGCCATGAATATTAACATTAACCCAAGAAGAATGCATTAAGAAGGAAGTTTTACAAAATTCATAATATCTGCCTGCGAAAGCACTTCTACTTACTGCTCTTGTGCATAAAATACAAAGATATTGCAAGTTTCTTGTTTCCTTCTACTAATTTTGCGGATTACACAGAGAAAGCATTATAGAATGTATGCTAAATATACTGCTAATGGAACAAATGGGTTTCAAAGAGCAGGAGAACTTAATAACACTAGTCATATCATTAACTGTGCATTAAAATAATTGCTGTTGTTTAATTTATTATGTATTTATTATTTTCAAGAGGTTTCTTATTCAAGAGTGAGTTAGAACACAAAAAGGCTCCAGAGAGGACCTGATAGTTAAACCAAAAAGAAAATTAAATTGTTTCAAGAACAAAATTGCGATTTTTCTACATATGTGGTTCTCAGAAACTTAAGGGTTTTTGTGAACAATGATAATGCCCGTCAAAACTATATTTCCACACTGCCACCAGCTGTGGCACTGTGCCATATATCACTACCAGCTGACAGGTGAAACTTCTCTGACCTTAACTCGTGTCTAGGTAATCATTCTTCACTGACCGACTGCTGAGTCTTGTATGAGTCTTTGGGTCAGTAGGTGGGAATCGCATGCAGAAGAAGTCGTGTGCCGGGCTGTCTCCTGGGCCTGCGCGCTGCAGGAGGGAGGAAGGGATATGGTGCGGGGACACTCTCTGGCAGAGGACCCTTCTCCAAAGCTCAGTACTGTAACAGCCCTCCTGGTTCCTGATCTCGTGCCAGATAGCTTAAAGGCAAAGAAAATCCAGGGTGTTGTGCTGCTAATACACATTCTGCAGGTGCTATGGAGGAGCTGCACGAGGTGGAGGCAAACTTGATGCATCTCATGATTCACAGTAATATTTATCAGCTCTATTTACAGGGGCAATGATGGGGGAGAGTTATTAATAAAATACCCTCGGAAGCCAGTGTAGCCTTCCTGCAAAAATCCTCTGCACCACAAAATCCTTTTCCAGTAAAGCAGGGAATGATTTTAGGGCTGCTCTAATCAGGAGCAACAAGAACACTTGGGAGGCTCCTCTTGGTTCACAGCAGATGCAAGAGTACTTCTGTATTGCAGTGACTGCTAGTTACATCTACTGTACAGCTCACAGACCTCCACTCATTATAAAGTTACAACACCCATCTTGCCTGGCCCAAACCTGCCTGACGTCAAAGCAAAATGAAAGTGTACACAGCATGACTGACAAGCACAGAAGTCAGAAGACATTAGTCTAAGTGGTTTCTAATCTCTTTCATTTATACATCCTTTTCCTGGTTCTTCAGTAAGGCAGCTTTGCTGGGAGAGGTAGTTTCTGTATTCTCCATTCAGCGCATTTACGTATGTGTAAAGAGACCTTATTGAATTTAGAGTCTAACTTGCACCGCACTTAAGAAACAAATACTAAGGAAAATTAGAAGCATATTTTTAAGGGCCACAACCCTACAAATCTCACTTCCTGACAAGCCTTAATCACTCAGCTAACAGTATTACTTACAAGACTAAAAATTATCTATGTAAGAAGGGTCTCAAAATAATAAATAGGAATTTAATGTTAAATCTGATAATGACACACAGGAATATTTTTTCACTCCGCTGCTATCGAAACAACTTGATTTAACCTAACAATTATCCCTTGTAATGCAGTCGTCCAATATGTGATGCCTAGAGATACAAGGTCATACATTACTCATTATATGAATTCTTTCTCTTTGTCATGCTATGGGTAAAGTTTAAGTTCAGCAATGCCCTTCACTTTTCAGTACTTCTCTCCAGGTAGCTGCATGTGTTATATGAGAACCCCTTCCTACTAAACACCAGCACATTCTTAGACAACTTGTCATCCTGAAAAGCAGCTGAAACAAATAAACAGTCTGACCAAGAAGCAAAAAATAGTAAACCGACAATGGGTCAAATAGCAATAGATGTTTCCGGCTCTCTGCATACTGAAGGTTGTGGTGTTTTGTTTTCTGCTTCTCTTTTGTGAGCTGCTGTAGAGAAGGAACTGAATTCAGTTCCTTACCTTTCATTTCAGTGTGCCTACATTTCCACACCTGTAAAATGAAGCAGATTATGAAATACTTCATATTTTTCCTCATGAATTATGAAATTATATAACAATGACTAGATACTACTCAGTAACTGCTCAGACATCATTTAGCACAAGGAGCTTTAGGCAAAACCAATCTCTTCAGGATAAAACAGAAAGGGAGCTGAAGGCTCCTTCATGGACTTCTCTGAGAGATGTCCCCTGCTAATGTGGGACTAGGCCAGGCACTGCACTGTACCTGCATATCTGCTCAGCTCTATGTAGTTCAGGAAGAGGAAAGTCAAAGGCTTCCCAAGTCTATCCATATCCTTTGCACACCGATGGCCCATCTGTAGTAGGGAACCCAACCATCAGTAGAATCCGGCTCAGGCACAGGCAATGGCAAAGTACTCTATAAATAACCTTCCTTATGCCTATAAATAACTCTATAAATAACCTTATGTAGGCAGAATTTAGACACTAACTGAAAGGTAGTTATGTCCTACATTCATCCTCTCTATTTTCAGTTTCCCCAAAACTTTACAAAATTGCATCCCTATAAGGGCTCTTTGCATCATGGCTCTTGCTGGGTGCTGGTCCAGCCTACTAGGTGAGGTACGAGCTTCCCTGCACAGCTCAGCACCCCAGGGAACAGCGGCGTCCTTCCGTCATCTGCTCGGGCACCTGCAAGCCTTACGGCATTGACACATCTTAGAGGCAGTCGCTTCTGTTTTACAGACTCTACGTGCTTGGGAGGGGAATGTGGTTAACTGCTAGGACTGAAACTACCCACGGTTTCTGATAGTATTTTTCCGCTCTTTTTCTCCGTGACACTTAGAAGTAGGGAAGAATCTGATAATTTCCTCATGCATTGACAGACAGTTCTGCAATAACATGCAAAATTACTTAACGTACCGCTTCAGTCGTGGATGTTCTGATTAGCACTATATAGATGGAAGAAAAGCTATATAACATGCAGCAGCTGTCTTGATAGCAGACGATATCAGAGAGATGCATCTCATAGCCAGTAGCAGATATTTGCAAAAGAACATAAAAATAAGGCAAGCATACAGTGACATTTACCCCACCTGTTATCCTTCTGTTTTTTTGGAAAACGGCAGCTTAGAGCCTTTGCAAACCTTTGGCTGAATAGTCCCCGATTTCTGTCTCATAGAGTAAGATATTTAATTCCTTCAAAATTAAAGGACAAAACAGCCTAAGCACTAAAATGCTGAAAACAAACACAGATATATCCTCTTCATGCTAGCATGACACTGATATAACAAGCATTTGCTGTGGAAAACTGCATGAATTGTAACTAGCTGCTCTGTATCTTAATTAAGATGAGAGTGATGCGGGGAGGGAAGGGGATGAGAATAAGGGGAAAGGATGAACAATGCCTCCATTTGTAGATGAGATAACCTCAAATAAACCAAGCATCTCCAGACTTCCATGCCTAAGAAATGCAAAACTGGTAAACAAAGCAAAATCTTGCCAAATTACACTGAAGTTCCTAAGTCAAGCTAATGAAACAACAGAGTTAAGTCAGCAGTTCACAGAAGTGGAACATGGTACTCCGTTTCTGGTTTTAATTTTGCAGGACTAAAACATAGTTGATGAGCTGTTGCAAAAAACAAACCAGTGCCAACACTCCTCTACATATCCAATTTAACTTTCCGACAGCCTTGTTCCTTTTGTGCACATCTGCACGCTGAGACTTCTACGCCTCAGACTTGGCCTTCACACTCTGATCAAAGCTACAGCCTACCGCATTCCGTATAGTCTGTACCCCTACAAACACACAGGCCAAGTCTTCATCATCTGATGTTTTCGTTGTCATTTCGTTTTTTGCGTGACCTAGACAACCTTTGCTCCTACCTCAATCTCCACACTGTTCAAAGATGCTACCTTCCCCAGCTGTGCCTGTGGCATCCCTCTACTCACTTGCCACTCTCCATGCGTCACACATGACTGTCTTGCCTTGCCTTAAAAAATCCTTGACAAATGAACTCTTTGTTCCCTACCCTATGAAAACCTTCTAGTGAACCTCAGTTCAGTACTGGTATGCAAAATAGCTTTATGAAATTTGTAAAAAAAAGAAAAAAAAAAATCTAAATCCACCACTCCACCTTCCTTCAAAACTGGCTTTATAACAAACGGACAGGGCTAATGGTAATCTGGTAATCTAAGGTCTCAGCTAATAATCTGTTGCCATTTTTGGAAGCGCTGCACTTGTCTAACGTTCACATCGCTAGTTTAGGAGAACACAGCCTTATGCCTCTGTTGATGGATTAGTTCCAAACACATCAAAGACCTCCTGCACCAGAAAAGCAAAAACTGAGCTGCTTTTGGAAAACAAGGAAGAAAAGCCATAAACTAAAAGCATAAACTGTGCAAGAGCTGTATAAAAATTCTCTTCAGCTACAGGAACAGTCATTTAGAGACTGTTTGAACCTGCAAAGCCAGTATTACATAGGACATACATACAATCTCCAGGAGAAGTGGACTAAAAACTGAAGAAAATATCCATAGCATCATATCCTCTCACTTTCCCCAATTACTTTATTCTTCATGTCAGCCACTTGTTGCCACCTGTCACACGTGAAAGTCAAGAGTCCACAAAGAAAAAGTATGAAGTTTACAAATCCTTAGTTTTTAATCTCAAAAATGGCTCAGAAGACCCAATTTTCACACACTTTTGTAGGATGAGAGCAGAAGGCCATAAGCAATACAGAAACTGCCTTTGAGTATTGTTCTGTGCAATTATTGGGTTAAGGTTGCTTAGCTGCTATAAGAATTCCTATACATATATAAATAATAAGACGATAATTTTTAAAGAAAAATCAGAATGTTGCCTGAAATTTATGGGTTAACGCTTTCAGGGTTTTCCTGAGTTCTACACCATGAGAAAGTCCTACTATGTGCTTTTCAAGAAAGATACCTTTTAGAGAAACTCTGGCGTAAACTTCCAGGATTTTAAATATATAAAA
This sequence comes from Nothocercus julius, assembly GCA_013398735.1. NCBI lineage: Eukaryota > Metazoa > Chordata > Aves > Tinamiformes > Tinamidae > Nothocercus > Nothocercus julius. The sequence continues at coordinate 3,818,195 of VZSV01000039.1, read as the reverse complement.
TCTGGATATGAATGAGATCACTGGAAACCACTACGGCAGAAGTCGTGAATTATCTTTAAATTAGTCTGAGCAGATCAAATGTTGTGCTATTGATTGGTGTCATAACAGGTTGGCATGAGAGAAGAAATACAAGTCTAGCTTGGAAAAAAAGGGACAAAGTGAGCATTGACATTAACAATAACATTAACATTTTTTGGAGTGGAGGGAGGGTGGAAAGAAGTCATATCAGAACTGAACTACAGCTAAGCACAAAGATCACAGAGCCATGGAAAGTGAAAAAAAATCTGGAAGCGGAGTTTGTTATTTTTAATTTTAATCAACAAAAATCCTGCCTCAGGATGCATACAAGTTTGATCTTGCTAGTTATACGGACAACATCTTTTTGCCCATAAAAATAACGCACCCACTCACAGTCCAGTTTGGCAAACACAAAAACTGCTCAAATTTTAACATATAATTTCACCTCAATGATTTTAGAAGCAAAGGAGTAGATTTAATTTTTTTTCCCCCCACATCTTCCCATACTATAAGCATCTGCCTCCTGCTTTTGGGCAGGATTGAAATGGAAGATGATAGAGGGAAGGGGAAAAAAAAAAAAAAAAAGAAAGCCATAACCTCCCCTTAGATTCTCCATCCTCCCTCCACTCCCCCTAAGAGGTCATTCTTATGAGGGAGGAAAAAAAAAGAAAAACAAACAAACAAACAAACAAAAAAGAAAAATAGTCTCATGAAAGAGCAAGCCTTATTCCAGAGGTTTAAATACACTTCAGATAAGAATCTAAAGAGAAAGGAACATCTAGACATCTTGAGCTTTACCCTTCACTACTTTCTGACTCAACTAGTTTGGGTGTTTTCTTCAAAAAGAGGAAGAGAATGCACCCGTGTGGACAACCCCATTCCATTACATACCATGTTTCAGCTTGAAAAATGATTTTTTTTCATGCTGTGGAATATCTCAGTTGGCATTTCTCTGCTTCATGAGTTTAATTAAAAAACAAACTACTGGTAAGCCAGCTCAGTTACATAGGTTTATTTATTTATTTTTGTTGTTGTTACTATTTTTCCTCTGAACTAATATTCACTTGCTTCATTATTCCATAGTCATAAAATCCTCTTCTACTTTTTAAAGACTCAAATTCTTCTGTGCTTACTTTGGCAAAACTTTACTCCATTCCACAGAACCCTGTGAGAACACTGCCATAATCTTTTGGGACATCATTCATTCATATCTCTTTAAGAGCAACACTTGAGCCACACTTTTTTTTTTTCTTTTTTCTTTTTTTTTTTTTGCTCTGTCCTTGAATGCTTGTGTGACTGAGAGTTATTAGCACGATCCCCACACCTAAGGTGTGAATGCTCAATTCTCCCATTTGCTTTCCACCTTGTGACTTAAGTAACTCAGTAATTAGCATTCTGCTTAGAGCCCTGGGGAGCAGAATTACTTATAGACTAGAACAGCTAAGCAAAAGAGAGCAGATGTAAAGGCACAGAAAAATAAATGTGTTTTTCGCAAGAGACTTTGTCCAGGAACAAACGAGCCCGAAGGAGTGAGCCGTTTGAAAGCCACGTGAGATGCATTATCCACTCCTTCTGCCTTACATTTCATGCTTGCACTGCCTGAATGAGATGCTCATTAATCCCAGGATCCCAAGTTTGGCAATTTTAGCTGATGGGTAAATTGTCATAAAGTCTCCTGTCAGATGCTATTTGTAGTGATTGCGCTATGGGCTTGACATGTGCTGCATTGTTCGGGCTGGTTTTTGTTCTTTTATTTTGCTTGGGCTGGCTGCCTCTTGGAACCTATACTCTGCCTACTTCCTGAGGATTAAAGCATGTCTTCTGGGCAAGAAGACATAGAGACCACCTGCAGATTCTGTTTATAAATCCAGGCTCGTAGGCTGATTGATCTCACAATAGGACTGCATAATGTAAACGCTTCATTATTCCACTAAAGGATATGTGCTGTACCACCTAAGGTCCCCCCGACCAGGAGTTGGTTTTAGATGCTTAAAATCGACTAAACCACACCAAAAAGAAGCTAAACAAAGGAAAATCCATTCTGGTGACATTTTAAAGTCTCTAAATTAAGCTGATTAAATGTTATTAAGCTGGAAACTTTAACCTGTCCCTTTATTCCAGGGTTTTGCCATGAGCCGTGCTCAGGCCCACTGCTCGCTTTCAGTGTTCCTAATAAGAACCCCCACCCGAACAATCAGCTCGGATTCATCCCTGCTCGAGCACCCAGACGCCACAAACACGGCCTTGGGAACACCCATCCCGATGCAGGGAAACAGACCCATGCTGGGCTGGCAGGAGACGGCAGCCTGATCCCAGCTCCACTTACAGCTCTCAGCTCTGTCAGCAGTGAAAGGGGAGCCCATGCAACCAAATGGGGTGGTGAGGGGGGAAGAGCTGGGCTGGGTTAGTCAGCCCTGAGACGACCCACGCACACTTCCAAATCCTCCCTAGGACTTAAGAAACCATAAATGCAACAACTTTAGGCAAACTGCCGCTTCCCTTCTTCTGCAGCTTTTTGACCTACTCCTGACAAAAAGCCTGCACAAGGATGGGTCTGTCCAGCATGGAGCCCCAGGGCGAACCTCCTTCAGGGTGATGCGCTGCCTCACTCCTTTTCTTTCTGCGCCTCTCAAATCACAGGAACTAAGGGAAGCAACGCTTCCAATCATTCCCACAGGCACCCAAGTCAGCACTTCTTTTCTCTGGATGAGCAACCAAGGACAAAAAAGGTCAGCGTCTCCTCATACTTTGGGATGGCCATCACAGTCCAAGGTCAAATTGGCGCTCGGCAGCTCATGGCCTCCGTCTTGCGCTCACGCTGCCTCCTGCACAGAGCCATCCCTGGCTGCTCCGGAGCAAATACCTCCTGTTTGGACCAAAGGACAAGTCAAGGGCAGAGGCACAGCCGCAGCCCTGCGTATCCTGGGACTCTGGGCTTAGCTCTTAGGAGTATTTCAACATCGTTCTTGTGGTTTATTTTCCTTCGGGATTTGTTTGTTGGTTATTTTGTTTATTTAACAGCATTAATTAAAAACTAAAGGCACACCCAGCTAAACTGAGGAGCTGTAATCTGAGGAACTGCCCGAGTTCCTCATAAGGGAGGAGAAGTTTGCCCTGAATTTATCTAAGTAGTTTCAAATAATAAAAGAAAGGCTGGGCACTAAGCAAGAAATATGGGATATATCGATGTTTGGAATGCACTCCATGTACATCTCAGACTGCTCCTGAAAGCATGAACCGATACAGAATTTAATCCATCTCTATACAAAACAGCCCACTCTGATTAGCAAACAAGGCATGACCATGCACAGATTGTCATTGTATCTGTTTAACTAGGCATGCACAGTTTCAATACAAAGAACAACGGTAAGGTCTTGATTTAGTAAAAGATATAGGCATGTAAGCACTTATTAAAGTCAATAGCACTTAAAATCCATGCGTACTTGCATGCTTTACAGGGTCACAGCTTAATTGTTCAGCAAATTGCAGTAATGCAGTGTTTACACCAAACAGATTATCAACTGAAATACTCTCCCTCCCCTCCTTTTGCTCTACTCTCTCCAAACAAGATGAACTATGAATCTTATGAGTGATTGAGCTGGGCCAAAAAATGGATGCCCTTGCCCTGCTGACTAGCATTGCCCCTCGTTCTTGATAGTGGACACTCTAAATTTAAATCCCTAAATCCACATGTGGATTGGTAAATAGGAATAGTTTGAAACTAGAGAATTTTCTCAGTCTTTTAAAACAGATCAAGATCTTCTGAGTCTTAAATGTAAGTTCAGGTGCTTTTAATACAGGCTACCAAGAAAAAAAAATTGAATTGAAAAAAATAAAAAGCTTTGAGAAAAGCTCATAATCAATTAAAATACTAGAAGAAAGAATTGTCTCACTTTTGAGAGGACAAATATAATCATGCCTTTAAACAGCTCCAGGATTTCTCCACCATATATGAAACAGCTTTTAAAAAAATGCTCTTGGCTAGATTTTTCTTTTTTTTTTTCTGAATAAACCTTAGCAAAATTATCTCTTGGAGGCTTTTTACGTTGAAATCTGCAACAGCTGGCTTCTGTGGCAACTTATCCCATCTCTACTAACTACCTGTTGGAGGAGTATATCTTTGCTGTGCGAATTCTACCACAAATTTATTTTGGGGGAAAGTTTGCTTAGTATGAGAAAGTACAACAGACTCTGAATTTCTATGTGCATTACACTGTTTCTCATTCCTTTAAATTACTTTGTTTAAAACTATCTAAAATTAGAGCAGGACTGATTCCCTATTTTTAACATTTCTCACCAAATGGAAACTCTTGACTGTACATGGCTGGAATGCCTCAATACCTTGGACTTGCTCCTGTTACTAAATGACAGTTCAATTGAGGCACCTTATTACGTAGCTCCATTGCAGCAGGCACAAGGAGTTTTCTTCAGAACCCTTTTGGCACTGTTTAAACACAGAGCCAAGATAGTACTCCTTACCAACTTTGCTAACACAATTTTACTCAACAGCATACACTTTACATTTTAAGAGAAAGTACCCTTTTTTACCTGCATAGAGGAGCACAGCTGTGAAGAAAACATAGGAGTAGTTGTCAGCAGAGCTAGGTTCTTGCTGTTGTGGCTGCCACAGCATAGCTTGGTGCTGAGCAATATGTCAGGTGAACCTTGTCAAGTTATTTGACCTCCTCGGGCCTTGACTTCTTCTGGGAGCTGACAGGTAATACCTCAGCACCTCAGAAGAACCTGACAAAACTATGCTTTTTTGCATTCCTATCACAATCTGAAATCTTCTACACAATAGAAAACCCTCTTAGGAAATACGTCTGTAGAGATTAATAAAGATTTATTTATTTTAAATGTTGCATAGCTATAATTCAATTCATTCTGACTTATGTGTCCAGACTTGTTCTTCATGGTCTTTTCTTAAGCTCAACAGCTTTTCTTTTAACCTGCTTTCCCTGTAAAAGTTTTCCCACCACTTTACAGCAATCCCAAATCAGATACATTTTCATGTATGCTCTTTCCTAAGTTTGTAGCAGCAGAGAAGAAAACAGATATTTCTATCAGGCAAAGAAATCCTAGCTCATCACTTTCCCTTCTTTCTCTCCCTCCAGTTCCCAAATGCCTCTCCCAGCAGTTCTGGCAGGCAGGGTCGGCAGCCCTGCCGTTCTTAGCCCCTCGCGTCACGCAGGCAGCAACATCTCCTGACAGAGTGTACCGGCAGCATCTGCAGGAAGAGCATCCCCCTTGCAGCACACATCTGGAGAAAACGTTGGGAATCAAAGTCTGTGGAAGATCAGCATTATTAGAGACGAAGCCAAGCTAGGGGTTTTAAGTCCAATACTGATTTCTTTTTTTTTCTTTCTTTTTTTTTTTTTTTTTTTTTTTTCCAAATTTAAGGACTGGGGACTTATTTCAACCTTTTACAGAAACAAAGAGCCATAAGGTTTTGATCTGAATTAGAAAAAGCCCGCGTGTTCAGAAACTGGCTCTTGGCCTGGGCCCCGTGCCTAATCACAGCTGGTTATAAAGTGATTACTCAGCATTGCTTGTCCAGTTCATTCATTTTGCAGCCTCTGAAGTACTTGCATGCTGTCATGTATACTCAGAATCCTTTACCTGTTGTGGGCCACAGTCAGCTAAACCTGAACTGATTTCTCTTTCACACAAAGGAGTTAAATGTTGGATTGGGGCAGCTGGGGGGAAATGATCTCAAACATTTTGGTTGCTCATTTCTGAAATCCACCAAGAACCACAAGATGTAGGTGTTCTGTGCAAAAACAGAGCTTCTGAGTTACTTGAAGTGGGCTCCTACTGGTATGTACCACGCAGAGTTTTTCTTTGTTGGTACTACTGCTTTACAGCGTTCAAAAATAACCCAAACAGGTTAGGTAGTAACGGAGATATTATCTGAGTAAACTTTACCTCAGGGGATTCCTTCAGAGTCAAAAATGTTTTAGTCTGTCTGCACGAATGTGGCCCCAAGGAAGATTTTATACACAAACAAGCTGAACAGCGCAATGTAAGCAGGCAAAAGTAGAAACGGTGAAAAGGGGATAGAAAAAATGTGACACTCTTCAGTAGCTATGCTTTTAAAAACCTTGGTATTGATAGTTGTCTGACTCAAAAAAAATATATTACATTTGAGCTTTTGTAAAAAATGACAGCTCACTTGTTTTGGTTTTGTAAGAGGCACAGACAGGTCCAAACAAAAATCCCAGATCCAAACACCATTTGTGGTGGGAAGAATCAAACTCCCAGAATACAAGCAGTCCTTTAATCCAAGTATTTTACAATCCAAATCCTTTTGTGTCTCTGGATTACACTGCTGGGCATTTTCTGACCATAAACCCAATTTAATTTTCTAGGACACAGATGATTTTTTCAGGGCTGTTGGGTCGAAGTAGAGAATGTTACGCTGCTCACTTCTTCCACTGCCAGTTTAATAAGGAAAATAACTTAAGCCAGAGGTGTCTATGTCCCTTGCTAACCTTGATCTGCATGTACTGCCTCTTATACTGCAGAAGCCTAATTTAAGTCAGATGAGAGACAACTAGCTCATTTTCTTACCGTCTTCAGACCTGCACTTTTCATATCTATAGATCCCACCAGTAAGCAAACCAGTGTCCCTGACCAAAATTCTGGGACACTTATGTATACATACAAACTCCCATATACCTCGGTATTTGAAAACCAGTTTAGAATAGTGCTGAATTATCCAGCTATGTCTCTTTATAGAAATAGGTCTGAGTAGTATATTTTATGTTGGAGATGTAAGTCCCAAACTGTAAGAAGTCAAACAGAATTGACAGAAAAATAGTGTTTCAGCATAAGGCCACCCACCTCTTACTAGCCAGCCAGGGAATAAAACACCACCATGGAATTTAGAAGACCAGCTACACAGCTCTGGCAGCACTGCTTGCTTCGCTTGCTGATGTTCGGCCCAAGAGGTAGCCAGCTCATTTCCACTGTGCCCATGTAGCGCAGTATTGTGCATGGAGTGTACTCCAGCTCTTGTGTGGAACTTCACGACCATCCACCGCTAAACACTGCATAGATACTGAGAGAAGTTCAGCACGTAGTACCAGCCAGATTACTGGGGGCTAGGCCACAGATATTCACAAATTAAAAAAAAGGTTAAAAAAAAAATTAATCACTATGAAAAGTAGACCTGTTAAAAATCTGTTTCTTCACTGCATTTCTCCAAATCACTGACCAAAGCTAAACTGTATATTAACATACAAGCGAATCAAGTCCAAGACAAGTGCAGATTAATACAGGCAGGAACATTAGAAACTAGCCAAGGACCTGTCCCAGTGAGTCGCTTTTGGTCAGTGTGAGCACATACGAAACCTGTAGGAACACTGAGTGATCAGAAGCCAGAGCTCAGGCCCTGGCTCTGTTCTGATCAGCAGTATAAGCACAGCCTATGAAAAAGACTCTACAAATTGTAAAATGGGGGTACTAGCACCGTTCTTAGAGGGTAGTCTAAGGTGTTTGGGAAAGTACGGTGGATATCTCCATAACATAGGTGAGGAAATAAAACATGCAGGGACTAAATCCTTTGCCATAAGGCTCGCAGATAGAAAGATTAATAGAAAAAAAAATAGGCTGAGATTTGCCTGTGCAAAAAGCAATCACAAAATAATATGAGTGGACTGATTTGGTATTCGTTAGAGAGTGACAAGACCCCAAAGGTTATCTGAGACACTCTAGGGCTCCAAAGTGGAATCATTTCCACTTTTAATTCCGGAATTATTTGTCTAAGCTTATTCTTAAAGGCCTCCCCATATCCTCCATAACCAAACCCTTTCCAGTGCATCAACATAGTTTATCCTTTATTGCAGATGCAAACTTGGTGTTCAGCCCAGTTTCTAGCCATTTTAGGGGCTAGTTTTGTGTCCCTTACAATCATGGCAAATTTCAAACTGTCATCTGCTCCCTCTCTTATGGGATGCTCTTACAGAAATAGTGCTAAAAATATGGTAATACTTCATCGTGTGTCGACTGATATGAATTAGAGATGTGCAATCACTAGAGAAACAGGCTAGCTTAAGGATTACAGCAAGGCTTGGAAACCTGCTGCAAATCAAAATGCTATTAATCCTATGGAGTCAGAAACTGCAATGGCAGCTCCTTCCCCTGTTGAGAGAGAAATCTTATTGATATTGGCCCCAAGACAGATGCCACTTAAAGCTGAGGGGTCCGGAAAAAACACTGTTGGGTCATTGTCCCACTCTGCTTCTTCTAAAACAATGTTGTAATACATAACAGTGATGCCAGTCCCAAAAAGGCTTTTGGTTCCCCAACCAAGTCTTAGACAACCCTCCAACATGAGCACAGCAGGATCAGCTCCTTTCCCCCTATGCGGACTATCTGCCTGCCAAAATCCCTTATAGAGTTGCTTCCAGCACCCAATCCAGTGACAGCTCCACCCAGGAAATACCAGAGAGCGCCAGGTCCAGCGCAGGAGCCCCGCTGACACATAACCTGTCCAGGCTTTGCGCAGCAGGGTGCCACGGCAGCGATGCTCCAACAGCGTCACGGCTGAAGCCTGGCAGATGACTCCACAAAGGCAAAGCTTCCCAAAGTGATTTGAACTAATATGAGTTGTTGTCAAGGGCAGCTGTCACACAGCAGAGCCTACAAGCAAACAAGACCTTTTGTGTTTGCAAGGCATTCTGCGAACCATTTCATTTATCTGGGATGGATTTAAATGGGTCCTGGCTCATGTTTCCAATACATCCAAGGTAGTTTACCTGAATGGTATTTATGTCAACTGAGTTTTACCACCTTTAAATTATTTTTGTTTTATTTGCCTGCCCATATCCTTTTCAGGGAGTGTTTATGGTTTATTTAAAGGCTGGTGGTACTGGGACAAGTTGTATAGGATTGTTATTTTTTATATTTCCTTGATCAGCTGAACTTGCTGCAAAGAATCAGGAAGGTCTGCCTAACTGTTGACCAGCTGAACAGAAAAGCCTTTTCTCATGATTTTGACTTGGACAGCTACAAGGCTAGTAAACACTTTATCATGAATTTACTTTCAAGTTCTTTCAGGCTGCTTTTACAGAAGCAGCAGCCTACCATAGCTAGTGGAAAGAACAAGTATTTTACTAGCTCTCCCTACAGATGTGACATATTTTAGTGCCAAAAAAATGGTCAATTGCAAATGACTATCTAGTAAAGATGAAGAAATGTTGTTCTGTTGCCACTGAACTTAGCTCATGCCCAGTATTCAACTACAGCATATCTCTAGAAAGGTAGTTGGTCTTATGGCCTTGACTTCATCATCTCCAGATACAGAGAGATGAGCACCATCCTTCAAAAATTTGTTCCGCAGAGGATCTCAATCATAGAGGAACATTAAAAACATCTTTCACTGTCAGGTATTTCCCACTCGACCCATCCCAACAGGTGATTTTCTTCTCTGCTAGCTTTTCAACTTTCTTTTGGACTGCAAATTGCAGGAATGGACATCATATTTCATACAGTCTTCACTGGTAAAGTGCTCTTCACCTAGGTAAAATTCAGCTGTAGGTTCCCTATAGTTCCTGCCTGTTTCTACATTCAAAGGCTGCCCTAACCCTTAACGTTTTTGGCCATGATACCAGTCTCTGAAGTTGGTTGTCTGAACTGACCCCATATCCTCTGCACAACCACCATCCTCCATAATATAACCTGCCCCTTCTCACTCCTCCAGCCCTCCTTTTACTCATATTCCTAGATGTCTTCAGTCGCATTTGTTTTTGTGTTTGACTGCATTCAAGGCTGTTTCCAAAGAGATCTTGCTTACTCTACGCACCTTGTCCTCCTTAGAACAAAGCCACAGTTTCCTGTGTCACACTGCACACTCACAGGCTGCACAACAGCTGCCTCATCTTTCGGAAATGGTTGGTTTATTTCACATGCAGACTAAGTATGTAGGCCAACATATTCGTACGCTGAAGAGAGAGCTCTGATGTCTCTAGCAAAACCAAGCTGTGAGTGGGTGAGCAGTGAACTTTGGAATTAAAGCTTGTGTGCAGGAGAATACACGCTCTGGAAATGGAGTATACATCACACATACTTTGCTAATGTGTCACAGCAGAGTATAATAGTCTCACACAATCATCCCCAGCAAACACAAGGACCTTGCTCTTCTCCCACTGGCCCACTTACATGGGCACCATTTTGGTGTCAAAGTATCATAGATGTGGAGAGTAGTTCTGACACACTACGTTGCTGTGTATACCTGTGCTGAGAAGTAGCTGCTGTTAATGAAAGAAAAAAGCAAAGCAGGGAAGAAACCAGGTACAGAATGACTGTGCTGTCAGCAGCAGCGTGGCAGGCACTAGTGGTACCAGTGAGGCCATAGCTTGCCGCCTGACCTGGTTTGTTATGTTCTGCTGCTGTTTCCTGGTACACAGCAGATGTTAACATTCATGGAAAGAGGATGGCAAGGAGAATTCTGCATGAAATAAACCAAATCTGAATGACAATTCTGAAAATTCTGGATTTTTCCAGAACAACTTGCCAGGGTTTTTTTGTTTGTTTATTTCCTTCTCTGCTCCTGAAATAGAACTTCTTTTAATTTTGATTAATTATTTTCCTCTCCTGGAAAATTCTTTGAAAAATCCAATTTTGCACGTTACCAGAAGGAATAAATTTCAGTGAGTTTTCTCTTGTTCTCTCACTGAAGGACAGGCGAGATTCTGCGGTTATTGGTATTGCTTCTCTGTGTCAGCTGCTGTACACAACAGATCTCAACATCTTCTGTCCTTAAAGACCAGCTGTTTAAATCCTTGAACACAAGAAGATTGAAATAAACAAATAAGGGTGTAGAAAAGCGTTTTATGAAAAAAAGTTTTCAGGATCTTGCAAAAAAAATTTTTTTTTGAATATTAGTCTTATTCCATTAAGAACAAAATCCAATTGTGATTTTTTCAATAGTAGAAGTTAGCTGGGAAGACAAGGAGCTCAGTTTTAGCCAGGTTAAACAATAACTTGCTACTATTTGTGGCCAGCTCCCATGGGGCCAAAGAAATTAATTCATGATTACTTAAATAATAGTTTTATTAAAACAATGATCAGATCAACTAACTGGCATGCGTATGAAGGAGGTCTTTCAAAATACTCAGGTCCTGCAAAAAAAGTTAGATCAGAAAAATGTCTTTTAAATGTCTGATCCCTGAAGTAACTGAAAGCAGTAGAAATTGGATGCCTGAAAAAGATTTTTTAAAACCTTAATCCCAGCATTCTCTCCTAAGAATAACACAGCTCTCTTCTTTCAGTGTTTTCTCTTCTTGCAGATGTTTTCATTTTCTTGTTAAAGTAGAGAAATTATTTTTTTTCTGTGACCACAGCTACCTTCTAAATTTTTATTTTATGTTTTAAAAGAGAAATAAATGGAAGAGATCTAAGCTATGTGGTTTCATATCCCCCCAGCTGAGTTCTCTGGTAAAAAGAGCAAGTAACTAAAGAGGAACCCTGACTGAAGGACAAGTCTCTGAATACCCTGCAAGGTGAGGACAAGCGCAGCTCTGAAAACCACTGGAGGTGCAGATAGGCACCTGCTCCTGCAAGCCCCATTTTTGTCTTACTGTGGATTCACTACCCACCTTTGCCCATTCGCTTTTTTGCAAGCCCTGACAAGAGCAAATTCCAATCCCAAATTATTATATTGCATCTGGACTGTGAGAATAGCTGGGCTGGATGCTAAGAGCTGCAGTTACACTGGTCCGTTGCGAGGAGCTTTGCCGTTGGCAGTGTGACGGCAGCATCAGGTCTATGGTGAAATTGCTCTGAGCAAAATTACCAGCTTCTCTATGAGAGGATTCCAGCGTATGAACAGCCTGTGCCTGAAAAGGGCCAAATTACCTCACAGAGTTCAACGAGAGTGCACAAAGGCAGGGTGCCTGCAGGCAATACTTGGCCCCTAATCTCTCCACTTCTCGACCGTGGTACTAATTGCCTGGTGGATGCTTTGTGACTATCAGACTTTGTGAAGGAGCTCCAGGTACTGAGATTTGTTTATACAATCCACGGCGCAAATGGATGCTGCCAGCAAAACAAAGCATGTTCAAAGAGAACAGCAAAATAAAGAATGCCTGATTTCTTCAAAAGTGAGAATGAGTTTTCTTAAGTATAAACACATGCACACACTTATGGCAGATACCCATCTAAAGGTGAATTGCTGCCCCTAACCTGTGCTAGCATCTATCAGTTTGCATTATATTCAGGTAGCGGTGAACACTGCGTATTGGGTGGGTGTAAAGTGCTTGATGAGCATGCTAGATGAAGGGCAGGTAAAAACTCGCTTCATCTTGTATCCAAGATTCGAGTATTTACCTGTTGGAGCCCTGCATATTAAGGCCCACGCATTCACCCTGCAACACAACATGGAATTAATGAATTCATGGACTCTAAAGGCCCCCACCCACCTCTTCTCAAACAACTGAAATCCTTCGCATTCCTCTCAACTTTGCACGCAGCAGTTGCGGATGAGACTGGAAGCAGAGTGCTGCTACTAAACAGAGAGAAGGTGATAAAAATTTCCAGGTGTCATCTCAGCCAGAGCAGAAAATATTCTTTCTCTTCCAAAGCACAAGAGGATCAAAAAATTGGTCCAGGTTCTCTCCTTCCAGGAAGCTTTAATAGCCTGTATGGCACTGAGGTATACAACATCATAAGCCAGTTGATCACTTGAATCTTCCTCTTCAAGAAACCACTCCTGGCTGACACACAAAATGTGTTTGTGGTAGCCAGAACCAACCTTTTATCTAAAGGCAAAATCAAAACCAGCAGCAATGTAGACTTTTGCAGAGCCTTAAGCAGAATTATCATGATGCACATGATCTTCATACAAGAGGAAGATGGGTGGAAATTGAGAGAAGCTTCCAGAATGTAAACAGAATCCATTTTTTCCAACATATGTCAGAAACCAACAGATATAAAGCACTTGGTCCAAAGAGACTATGCCAGCCATACAAGAGAAAGATGGAAGCAGAGACAATTTCTCTTCCAATATTTCAAAATGTGATGAAAAATACAAAAGGATAAACTCAAGATATCATAAACCTCACATATTATCTTGGGAACTGTTATAGGGGGAAAAAAATGCCTATTTTCTAGAGAGAAGAGGAACACAGGAAAGCAGAGAAGAGGATAGGCACAGAAGTTAGGATGGAGATAAATGACAGAAGATTCAACTATAAAGCTCATCAATCCTTATCTACCCCTTGCTGGAGCCCAAGGGATTCCTCACTTTTTCATTCCTAGGTAACAGTGATACATCTTCTCATGCCAAGACCACCCAAGAGAACTGGCTTGACAAATCCCATGGCAAGTAAGAAGATTTCAATTAGGATGAAATCTGACATTTCAAAGCAGGGTTCTTACAAATACAACCTGCCAACTGCAGTCAAAACCAAACCTTGGATTAAGAAACATTGGATAGCTCTGGCTTCTTCTAAATCCCAAGTTCAACATCAAAGGGGAAAGAACAGAATGAGTAATGCATGCTGATGACTACTCATGTTTGAAAATAAATCAGAAATGCCAGTCACTAAAGGAAACCCTCTATTGGTATCCCACTCCAGGTGTCAGACTGTGCAACTGAACAGAGAGCATTTACACATGTGCAGTGGTACTAATGCTGTCCCTTCTTTACTGTGCTTGTGACACATTCTAGGACCTGAAGGCCTGTTTCACAGACATATCATGCTGATGGCTTACAATCATCATGTATCCACCAAAACAGTGTTTTCCTTCTCTTTGGCTACTCTTGATTGGTAAGCCTCCAGTTTACAGCAGATTTTGTGTTAGCAAGAGCCTTGCATTTGCTCTTTCTTTTTTTACTGACTGATCTCACATCTATTTCTCCCAGTCTCTCAAGTTATTGATCAGTTCTGTCAGCATTTGATACTTGCTGCATATTTCAGTCATTCTGACCTTCCAATCCTGTTGCAGCCCGTTTTGTTACCACACTTCTGCTTTCTCTGTGATAGTCTTTAATGAAGGGAACAGTGCAACTAGGACCAGCCTTGAAAGCTTCCAGTAACTACTCTCCTCCAGTCTGAAAAGTTTCTCACTTTCAAGAGCCCATTAACCAGTCCCTCATCCACAATTTTTCTTCCATTATCCAGCTTCTCTCAGTTTGCCATGTCACACTATACAAGGGAGAGGGATGCTAACTGCGGGGGACTGCATTTCCATGACACAAAGTATCAGTGTTTTTATTAGAGGCAATGTGTAGGTTTGCCTAGATCTACCTTTGGCAAACTCACTTGTCTTTTATCTGTTTTTTCCACTGCTATGTGTTTTATTCATTCTTCAAAATAGTTGCCATAAATAGCATGCACTCTGGGAAGGGCTATTGCAAGGACTGTTCTTCAAAGGCAGAACTACGTTCTGCAGTTGAAAGGTGTCTTACTGTCTTACATTTAAGTACCACTGTAAACATTGTTCTTGAATTTGTAGTTGCTTGTACCACTTCTTTCTTAATTCTGAAGTGACAACAATCCAGCCTTCCTCTCACATTAAACTCCTTGATTTTTGTTCCACTTCAGCCAAAGCCATTCTGATTTCCAGGACTCTGTTGCCACTAAAAACATGCTATGTTTGCATATTCAGAATCTGCATCTTAATAGACTCAGAAGCAAAGTATCTGATACTTTTTTGAGCCATGCCCAACTTCCTCCCTTTTTCCCTTTCATTTATATAGCTGAAGGACCTTTTGCTATTTGTTTTAATTTCCTCTGCAGAGGCAAACTCAGCTTGACTTCTGCCAATTCTCATTTTCCCATATATTTCCTGACCTCTCACTTGTGGCTCTTTTCTGACCTGTTCTTTTTTCTCTTCCTTATTCAGTCAGGTCTGATAATTTTTATTCCATAGTTTTCACTTTGTAAGATATGTCAGCTCCAAACAGTATTGTACCATTGACTCAAAGAAGTGCCAACCTCTTTTCACAATCCAGTGCCCTTGATCTCTTCAGGCTCTAGCTAGTTCTCTAACATATCAAATGCCATCCACCCAGAACCGAGAATCTTAGCAATAGAATTGTGCTTGTTTATCCTTCATGTTATTTGAAATTGAAATCACTCAAACAAAGGTTATTTTCTCCATTGCTCTACGCTTAAGTGTCAGACCTAAACAGCTTTGCTTCTTGTTTTTATTGACAGGTAAGAAACTCCACTGGTTATTGCATTCAGAAATGTCTGAACTTAGCTATTTGTTCCCCTGTATAATCTGGTAAGTCTCCCGTAATGACAGATCTCTAACAACAACAGCAAGATCTGTACCTACTAATACCAATTCTCGAGGCCATTGGCAGGGGATAACATATACAACCCTGCCTCAGCAGTCATACTTCCCCAGAATGACTCTGGCTCTGTTAGGCTGGTTATTTAATTCACATTATCTCTTCTTATTTTATCTCATTAAAACATTACAATAACATAACACTATTTACCTTTACTTGTTTTACACAAATTAGGTGTGCTCTACTACAGTCGTAGTTGCTATTCTCCCTCATGAACTGTTTCCAGATCAATAAATACCTGCTAAATTGCCCCCAACACCCTAATCTCCTCTGTTACTTCCTTAGATATTCACATAAATTGCCCCACCATTTCCAACTGCCCCACCATTTTCTAGAAGCTCCATCTAGAAATATGCGATGCCTGGCTAGTTTCTGTGAAACACTTCCTTCAGGTTGGATAACATACAACCTGAAACCTTTGTTATCACCATTGCTCTTTTTTGTGGTCTTCCCTGTTGCGCCTCAGAAACCATCCTCATCTTCTGTTCATTTTCAGAATTTTTAGCAATAAGAAAGGAAGTCTCCCTCTCTCCCCTATATACCCATCCTTTAATTCCATACTTGCAGAATGGCTCTCTATCCTTGGATCTTGGCTATTCAGGATTACTTTTTGCCTTAGCATCAGCCTTAAATGAGGGGCCAACCCAGACTTTAGGTATGATGAATGGGAAGAAGTCCATCTCATACCTCCAGGTGAAAGCCCCATAGGTACTCCATAGACTGATTCTGCAACTTGCAAAATGAAATTTATTTTGGCCAGAATTTTTTCAGTTTCTTGTATTTCTTTTCCAAAGATGTGACTGATTAACTATTCATATTTTGACCTCCACCTCCTGCCTTAGTCTCTGCCTTCATATTTAAGGGTATTGGTGCAGTGAAATGTAAACTGCACCAAAAAAGGCATTCTTTTACATTATGACCTAAAAGATATAGGCCAATGCTCAGGAGATCTTCACAGAGGATTACTATTTCTTACATAATACTGTTAAGCTATAATCTTCCTTATTTCTATTTTAAATCAAAAATAAAAGTACCTAAGTTCTATCAACTTTTTCCTTTAGCACAAATAAAAATAACTGTGGTTGGAAAACAGGTTGCCTATTCTCATTCTCTCCTGCTGGAATTTCACCTTGCGGGAGCTCATGCAAACCATTTTTTTATTGGCTTTGGTTAACGTAAGTTCAAATAAACTCAACAGTCAAAGCCAAACTTTCAAAAGGTGTCATATATTTTGCCTGCTTTGAACTCTAAGATTTTGCAGGCTTTCCCTGTATATCTGCCAAGGTTAGCAAAGTTCACAGAACCTAGCCCAATTTACAAGGCTGCAATAAAACCTGAAATGAAGATTTGTCTAGTCTGAATGTTTATGACAATTGTTTTACACAGCTGTCTCCTCGGTTATTCTGACACCACAGGATAGGGCAAAGAAAAGGGACAGGAGGAGATTTTCTAATATTGTCACCTGGATAAAAATGTGTCAAGTCTTTTAATGTCTTTATATGTTACTACTGATATTATCATAGCCATTACTGTTGCTATTTTACAAGGAGCTGACACTGTATTGAAAGAAGGCAACTCCTGAATTCACACAACTCCTCAAACTCTGAATTCCAGCCCTTTGAATTCTCCACATAAATTGGTTTTGTACCTGCTCTAATGGCATTGTTTCCAACCTAGGTCTAACCTCCCCTCCATTCCCAAAGCTATTTTAAAAGTCGATATCCTGCTGTTGTGGCTGGTCCTACAATATACAGACACCATTCAAGATGTCAGTCACCTCATAAGATCACATGAGGATCAAAATCTTTCCCACACCAGTCAGTATACCCACACTGTCTGCAGAATCAAGGTCAAAAATAAATATTTAAGTGCTCTAGACTGAAAAGAGGCTGAAAATCTGGAGTTAATTCCTGGTTAATTTTCCACCTCTGACTCTGAAAACAATTTTAAAGAATAACTCTGTACGATAACCAGAAGCATTGCTATGGATACATGTATATTACAGGTGTTTATTCCTTGTTCAGTCCTCCCTGAACCCTAAATTTGTCATCTTTATCTGCAATGGACATTAAAAAATATAAATTTATCTGGATCTGCCTTATGAGGTACTTCGGTTAATAACATATTATAAAAGATCTTTCTGAAGAATAGAATTAATCTTTTATCAGTTTCCACAAAAAAGATATTACCCCAGGAAATATATAAGCTAGACTAGAAGGGTCATAATAGGTGAGTACAAAGATCCATTTATAATATAAGTATAGGCATTTCAGACATACTGCTACTGGCATTTTGTCATGGATCACATCTTTTCACCATGCCCGTGTTCACCAAGGAGAAACACCACGGGTTATTTCTGTAACATAATGGTCCAGCCCCTCAACCTGTACACTGTATCCTTACAGTAAAACTGGGGTTAGAAACCCTAGAGAATTGCCAGGTTCCTGCTGGGATCTCCGTTTCCAGGTGGTATCTCTACCATGCAGTAGGCTCACTTCACCCTCTTTACAGCTTAAGAAGAGCAAACAAGGCAATTTAAAGGAGGACAGGAAACCACCACTGCGTTGGTTGATCAAATCTCAGGCCACTGTCACCAATATGTTCACCAGTGTCTTAAAACTTGAGGTGGGTGAGGAGCAAAAACAAATAAGAAAAGACTTCTCCCTTTGGAAGACAATTTCAGATCAGGAGCCACTGGCTGCTCTGTTTTTAGAAGATTTGAGGCCCTTATTTAGGTTCTTAAATGCAGACATACATTTATTAGCAAGGCACCTAGAAATCCTTTGTTAAAGGTGCAATGACCCTGCAATCTATTGACCTCCAAATCCTTCCCACAAGACGTACTTGCTCACTCTTCAAAGATTAGTTTGTCCGCTTCTGGGCACCTACCCTTTCTTTCTCTAATGTGATTAAATAAGCTCTCTGTCTCTCCAGGCTTGTGCAATTGCCTCTCGCTTAGTCACCGAAGCACTGTACAACACCCCAAAGGAGTGGAGTCAGCTGAAACAGGAGCGTTCCCAGCTCTGACATGTAAAGTACTTGCACTCAGTGCTAAATAAACTTGGAAAAATGTTCACAATGCAGCTGTGCGCACAAGATGCTGCAACCTCAGGGCAAGAATAATTATACACAAACAAGATACTTAGGATTTATGTTCCCCTCAAATAAAAATGTGCACTATTCATGCCAATCTCAGCACTTCATGGTATGTCTGCAATTTGAAGCAAAGGAACAGATTTCCCTATTAGGATTAACAGATTAGATACCATCACTGTTCTGTTTTCCAGTAAACTTTATGGGCATTCTAAGCACTGTTGATACACACTGATATGCTTTTCACCACAGGAGGCTTAGAATTCATGGGAGGTCCTTATGGATGCTCTGTTGTGCATGGTATCTATGTGGGCAATTTTCTATCATCCTGTGTTGGAGATTCCATTACAGAAGTTAAGGAGTTAGAGCCCACAGGAACGTAAGATTAAAAAGAAAACTGAAAAAGTTTCAGGAAACAGAAACAAGGATCTCAAGGCCATTCGCAGCATTGGTCTAACCTATTCTTTAAATTCTCTCACAAGGGAGAGGGCCCAGTGCATATATAACTACCCTGTTGCAATGCTTATATGCACCTCTCAGGAGGAGATCATGTGCTCTAACAGTCGATGTCAGTCAGGTTTATTGCTAATAAAGTCAAATTCTCTTTTCCCAGTGCATGTGGTAAAAGATTGTTCATTGACCTCTTCATAGTGATTTTTAAATATGGTCAAGTTTATCTTCTCTGAGAGAAAAAAAAAAGTAAAGCTGTTGCCCTGATGCATCATTCATCATCATTCTTGATGTGGTCTTCTGCATCTGTAATTGTTTGTAAGTGATTTTGGCATTGCCTGTTGATGATGTAAAGAAACATGTCGAAAGAGATAGCCTCTTGATGGCAACGGCCCTGGCATTTCCCAGTAGGCATTCTCCCCGGCTAAATTCAACACTGACATATACAGTGGTACTTAATTAGACTCCCATACTCTAACAATCTCATTCTAAAAAGCAGGATAGTCTTTAAAGTGGTGGAACTTCAAGTGCTATGGCTTAAGCACAGAGCTGAAAGTCGGCTTTGGATGCTATGTTGAAGCTCTTGCCAACAAGGAGACTCAGCAAACAACTCTCGGTAGTAAGCAATGGGAATTACACCATGTTCATTAGACCCGCTTCAACTTTTACCTCAAGGACACATTTGAGAGACCACTCCACATTCCCACCAGCCCAACAGGCTGATCAAGCTCAAAGAACAGGTAGTCAGGGAGCACAAGATTAAATCAATTTTCAGCTTTTATACTTAGGTCAAGTTCAGCTAAAATTCTAGGATAAAAAATTTCAAGAGTTCCTCATTTTCCTATGCAAATAACAAAGAAAATATAACTTACACTCCGCTGCCTAGGTGGCTTATCCGGAGTATGGAGCCAATCTATACAAGTGATAAATGAGCACTTCACAGGAATCTTCGGGACCCAAAGGAGAGAGTCATAGGAAATGACTGTCACACTACCAAGTCCAGGTATGAGACAGGTCACATAATGTCTTTTTCAATGTTTTGCCCCTAAAGCTGCCACTGTTTTAATGAGGGATGATTCCTGATCCTGGCCATAGTCTTTGCTACATGAAAGAAAAGAAAAATTAGCTAAGCAGGGGGAAAGATGGTCATCCAAAAGCCTGTGGCATGGAGGAAAATATTGTTTTTCCTACCGGCTATTTTGCTTAGTTTGGCAGAAACACACGTACTACTCTGTGAGCTCATCTTGGTATCTCTGCCAGTGCCAACTAGTAGCAGTTCAGAGCTTAGCTTGTTACTGAAGATGAATCCATTAGAGCTGTCAGCTACCTGCCAATATAAATCTTAGTGGAAACTAATCAGAAATTGAATGATTTTAATAGCCAATGTATTTTTGCTTGTTTATTGCAGAGGCTCAAATGAACAATGCAGAAGATACTATTTCCCAAAGGTCCATTTTTTAATTGATTAGAAATTAAATCCTTTGTGCTTGAATCAGGATCAGGGAAAATATTTTGAGACAATAGTTTGATCTAAATGTGACTCTTACTTGTGGTTTGGCATAAGACTCCAAAATGCTGTTAAATCAAAAAAGCAAAGAAAACCTGTAATTGCTGTGTCTCTGCTTATAAAAAAATTTTTAACCCCACATGCATCACTCTCTACACAGATGCCACATTCTTCCCAACCCTTATTTAATAGCTAGCTGTCAATCTATGTTGAAGAGCAGTTACCTGAAATTACCATAATAATGCTTCAAAGCTTCATATTAAAGATGAGTATCTTCCTAGGCAAGCCCAAAGTAAAAGAAAATCTTTTCCCTTCTGAGTTGCATAAATGCACTTCTTTGAGATGAGCTGATAGTGTAACTAAACAGGGGATGATGGTCACAGAGACTCCTGACTTCAGTTTTTTTAAGTGAGCAGAAAGATCAGCAAATCTGGCTCTGTATAAGAATGGTTTCTCCTCTCTATTTGTATTAACTGTGGTACAGAGGAACCTAAATGTGAATGGAAACCTCTGGCCATTAACATAACAAACACTTGTGCCATCTTCCAGGATAAGTGTTCTGCTTCAAAGGAGAGTTCATGTGCAACCACTTTGATGTTTACTTATTCTCAAACACTCTTTTCACATGCTCCTACTATGAGCAAATAC
Organism: Nothocercus julius; assembly: GCA_013398735.1. Taxonomy (NCBI): domain Eukaryota; kingdom Metazoa; phylum Chordata; class Aves; order Tinamiformes; family Tinamidae; genus Nothocercus; species Nothocercus julius. The sequence continues at coordinate 3,797,175 of VZSV01000039.1, read as the reverse complement.
AGCAATGGAAACTTGTCTGCGTGACAGGATTTCGGAGATGGTGCCTTGTGTAGAAGCCAAAAGAAGTAATTAAAAAATCTTTTCAAGTTGCTTCAATTTGATATTGAATCTAGGCAACTTGAATTGACATAAAAGGCACACTTTTGCAAGCAAGATTAGAAAGTTGGTGGTGGAACCCAAAGACATACTGAGCCACTGGGTCATCCAATCACCTCCTATAACCGTGAGGAGTGGTGAAAGAATTAAAGTGTGAATTCCTATGGAAAAAAAAAAAAAAAAAGAAAAGAAAAGAAAAGAAAAGAAAAGAAAAAAAAGGGTCAAAGTGCTTACATAGAAGGGAAATAAAACTAGGCAGCAGTTTACAGACACATGGCAACTTCTATTCTCTCTGCAACGGAATGAAGAAGCCCTGTCCGAGAGAGCAGTTAGAAAGACCAGAGGTGCTTCTCAGGAGCACGTCCAACACCAAACACACAGCAAGCACCAAGCAAGCCCTCTCTCCTCCCAGAAGAGTCTTGATGGACCCTACTGCCAGCAAAGCTATTGATGCCAGCCTCCACAGAATCACAGAATTATTACGGTTGGAAAAGATCTTTAAGATGAAGTCCAACCATAAACCCATCACCACCATGCCTACTAAACCATGTCTATGATCTGCAAAGCCATATTGATTAAGCCTTCCACACCTCAGATGGCTTTTCACTGATGAGAAACTAAATGTTGCAGGAATGCAGCTGTGCCAGTCCTCAGCATTATGTATGAGAAGATGACAGGAGCCCCATTTACCTCTGACACATGAGACTACACAAAGGAAGCCATTAGGTAATGGGACAAAAAGCCAAGCGTCTAAGAGACAAAAGGAGACAAGAGATAAACTTCCTCCACCCCATTCAGCATGAGAAGAATACACTCCTGGGAACTGTCTTCCAGTAACCCACAATGGAAGTATTAGTCACCCTGCTGACGATCCCTCGACTCCTGTTTCTATGAATATAAGCATACTATCAGTTGAGGATGGACAGGAGTGACATCTATCAGCACCTTCCCCCATATATCACAAGTGATAAAACTACCTACATGAAAGCAATGGCGACTATTCAGTGCTCCAAGTCGCAACGCATTTGAGGCAGAGAAGTTTCTCATTCATCTTGGAGTTGATAATCAAACACAGAAGTAGGCAGATAAAGTAGAATATTAAGAAATATGTATACACTATTGCTTACTGTGGTATAACTGGATTGTCTCACAAAAGCATTTTGACTGAAACATGATGAGATAATGAGAAACCTGACTGTTCCTCAGTTTGGTTTGAATGTATGTGTTCATTTAAGACTTTGCATGGTCTCCCATTGACCCTGGACATAAATGGAGTTGTATGAATGAAGAAAGTGAACCTCACTTGCTCAGAATTGTATCTGCAAACACACATATGAAAAAAAAAGTGGAAAAAAATACAAATAGCAAAGGTTTCGGATGTTGTGAGATTTTTTCATAAAAGTGCATTTGACATTTGTTTTTCCCACTGATTCTCAAAAAGGGAATATAGAAGAATGATATATCTATCGCATAGAAGAATGGGGAAAAGGAGGAAAAACATTCCAAGAAAGCAAATGAAATCCTTTACTCCTTCACATTGAGTTTTCTACAAGCATAGAGTAAGACTTATGTGTCAGAGAGATCAGAGGATATAAAGTGCAAATGCTTTTGCCATGAATCTTCATAAGACATCACAAAAGTAATGGGTGTCCACACACATGTATGAACATGCACAGGGAAATACGCACACACACAGAGGCAGGGACTCTTTCCAGGGGAGTTTGAGAAGAGCAATTCATAAGAAGAACATCCACTTCTGAATTGGTTTTCAAGTGATGGATGTAACCCAATAATGTGCCTAAGCCACAAATTTGAATCCAGGTTCAATCCTCTCTCAACTCTAACCACAACAGGTACTGTGTCTGGGCTTTCCACTAGGTCTGTCAGAGATCAAGAAATGACCCTATTAACTCTTTCACCTTGCAGGTGGACCAATACATTATTAACACAGCTGTTAAGAATTAAGTTTGGTCACAGAAAAATCAACCAAATAAGTTGGTAAACTGTGTATTGCAACAGTACTTTTCATTAAATATTTGCACTAAGTATAGCAACCATGACAAAATAATTTGTGGTTCATGCATGTATATAGCTACAATAGACAGTACAGGTCATTTAAATAGTGCATTATGTTAGCAATCACTGCTAGTAACCCTACATTAAGAAGTGTGGGCAGACACTTCATTAATGCACATATGGATTGCCAGGATATTGTGTTGTCTCTCAGCTGCAAAAATATAAAATACAGTAGCAAGATTGAGTGGGATGACGACGTCATCTGGCAAATCTCCACTGGATGATGCACATAGGAGCAAATGACATGGCATACCCACACCACCCGCTGGATACACCGCTGGACTGGAATTCAGATGCAGACAGTTCTAATGCTCACATACTCCAGTGATCCCCATTGCCTCAGCATGAAGAAACCAATCAGACCTAACTTGCTGTAGGACTCATTGTCTTAGTTTTGAGTACTAACAGGGGAAAGAAAAAAAAAAAAGAGTACTAGCAGAGCTCCAAAATTTGAGTTTGCCCAACATTTACCATTCTAAAGATTTTATTTTCAGTTGACTATAAATTCGCTGAACTTCAACTATTTGGGCTGAAATTTTCGTGCCAAGATCTGCTTCCTCCTATCTCTTTTTTTTTCTCCTTCTAAAATGAAGATGATGTAAACCAATCATCTCCTAATTTGAGGTAATAGAGTCCCGCTTTGTAAATAAATCCTATGCAAGCTAGGGAAAAAGAGTGTTTTAGTTTTTAGGTCCCCATTTGAGGAAGGGGGTGATATTTCCCTTTCTCTCACAATTATGAAAACGATTAAGTTCGCTGATGATTGAAATGCTCATGTATTTCTTTGCAAGTAAATACAAGAGCTCTTGCTTTTAGGGTCATGTAATCTAAACACTGATCAACAGCTATTACTGCTAAAGGCTAGCAACAAAACAAAAGGGCCCCCAAAAGAATCCTAAAGCGTTTAAAGACACCTAACTGGGGACTCAGTCTTCAACAGAAAAAAAGTCAATTGCAGCTGTGAAGAAAGGCTAAGAAGACCCTAACCTGTAATACTCACTTAGAAAGCCCTTTTAGTAAGAGGCAAATATCAACAGAAGTGAGCAGGAATTTCTCAGATACATATTTGCTTTGAAGTTGGTCCTTTTTACATGTATCCATATCAGTTTGTGGAGGGCATCTCAAAGCTCAACATTTCTTTAGTAAGAAGATTTACTTAAATAGCTATGCTTTCTTGGGAAAAATAAAGCTTTATGATGCATTGAGAATAAAAGAATATATCCCAGTATAGAGAAAAAAAAAAGCTATATTTTTTTCCAGTGTAAATTTCCTTTCTCCTCTACTGTGTGCTAGGAGGATGCCCCTTTCATGCCTTTTTCTGCAAATATTTTTCAGGTTAATTCTTTCTGGGCTTCCCCCCGCCTCTCATCTGTTTTCTCGGTCCCTCCGCCAGGAGAGGCCAAACCCTGCAGTGCTCGAGTGGAATGTTCACACCCACGTGGGTGGGTGCAGAATTAGCCAAAACACGTCCCTGCATTCCTTAGGATGACAGCCCCCTTTATGGCTCTTTCCTAATATCTTATTAATAGGTAAAAATCCCATACCTTCACTTTTGAAAAACAGAAGCAAAACTTCCTTCACACCAGGTGCCTAGACATATTTATAGCAAAGTATTATGCTAGTTAGACAATTACAGTTTTTTTCAGTTGCCCAATCTAAATTCCTATAGGTACCTAATAAACCATCAAATGAAGAAGAATTACCAGTAAATAGCAATTACCTTGAAAGAACACTGCTTTAAATATTAAAGCGGCACTTCATTAGTTATGCTGGCAAACAGGTCAGTTTGAATCAAATGGCTATTTTAAATTAGTGGTCCTATTGCAGACATGGGGTGTAATTTTTTATTTCCAAATACCCAACCAAGCTAGTGACCTTAAAAACATTACTTAAGAAATGGCACAGAATTAATTAGAGTACTGTGCCAGGGGTGGAAAAAAATTATTAAAAAAAAAGAACAGTCTTGAACATCTCTGAATTCTTTCCAGTGAGGTGTTTTTTAATAATGACAGTAGTTTATTCCACATAAAGGTCCATATCCTCAAGTCAAAATGTAGGCCTTTATGAAGCCTGCAAATATAAGACTAAAATATTACCACCATTTTTATCCAACTCTGGTGAAATATTTTCTTAAGAAACAACGTGAGTCTCCAAAATATCTACATCTTTAGAGCTGCATCTGGTCTCTACTATAGGACATTAATTAGAAACCAATTCCCAGCAGAAGTTTATACAGATATTTACTTTTGCTGTTCAAGCTGAAATGAGAGAAAAACAAAACACACAAAACAGACGGAAATGTAATTGACTTGCCTTTTTTTTTCCCCCCCTCATTTTTAGTAATCTATGGTATTGGAACTCACTGCAAAAAACTTATTACGCATTTTCTTAACTGCAATCTGTCTCTTGTATAACCTACATCAAGGTGATGAGCTTTCAGATTGACTGTTCAAACAGCTGCTGCCTGTAATGTTAAGGTACCTGCAAGACTCCCACTACACAGAGGAATTCTTGTATCTTGATCACTCCTAAAAATTGTGGCCCTAACCTTTTTTTTTTTTTTTTTTAAGCAGAAATAACACCTAACCCAGAACAATGCAAGTGGAATAAACTTCCAGCATCAATAGTTTCTTCTAGGAATCTGTAGAGGTACTTTCGCTTGACATTCTCCTTTTCATCCCTTTTTATTTCTATTTTGACATTTCTGCCCAACTTAAGTACAGTGTTTAAGTTCTTTTAATGCCATAGCTGGGGAGAATTTGGCAACTGCTTACCAGACATATAAGAAAGAACATGATACTATGAGTCATAATGGAGAATCCATGAGAACTGCCATAACTACACTAAAGTTCAACATAACAGTTAATTCCCTCTAAGGTAGGATGACTTCACACAGGACTCTAAGGAAGATTTGAAATGAAGGTTGAAAGCTGGATAAAAACATGTAGGTAAACTTTCTATTCAAAGGCGGGATACATTCATTCCAGGAGGTACATCTGGCAGAAATACAGCAAAGATCCACAGTCTTGTGAAAATCTTTGAATTCCAAAATTGTCAGAGATCTGATAAAAGACATGGGTACCAAAGGGGGTTGGAATTTACTTACATGAGACCCAAGCAGAGCCCTGAGATCTGGCCTTTGTTCTCCTGATCTTTACATTAAGCAGTAAAATATGTGAAGAGTCTCAGAAGTAGGGTTCAAAATCCTGGATTTCTCCTCCTTGGTTGAGTTCCCTAACCATGAGGTTCAGTACAGGCTTCAGTACATGCTCCTATGGCTCTCTTGTTATTACCTGACTAGAAACATAGTGTTTTAAATAGTGTTTAACAAGCACAGTGGTCAGTATTCCCACGCTTCCCTAGAAGATGGCAGACAATGGGAAAAACACTTCCAGGAAAGTGGGGACCTGAACTTGAATCTGCCACATCTGGGATAAGCTTCAATCACTAAGGTATTATATAAAACCAGAGAATACAGTTCTCTTAGCCAAATTTTAAGAAAGGAGTGAGTCTTGTTTGGGTCATTTTGGTCACTTTGGGGCCAAAGCTCTGGATACATAGAGCAGGAGAGACTTTAGGATTTTGGGTGGGTGCAAGGAGTCTCATTTGATTGGAATATTAAGCCTAGTGCCCCAGCCAAAGAGTGGTAAGGCTTCAGATACCTTCCTGTTTTCAGTATTTCTTTTAGCTGATACCTGGCACTTCATGAGTCTGCTGGCTCTTTCAGATCCCATTCTGAGATGCCTGACTCTCCTTAACTATTGTACAGGGATGCTAAAGTTCCAGACATGAAAAATGGGGATTGCCCTCAAGGTGGTTTTGGACAGAGAGCTGATCAACTTAGGTCCTCCCTTGGGGACCAATATGCCTGATCCTGCATGTCACTGAGAGCTTTGCTATAGATCTGAATGGGCAGAGAGTCAAATTCAATCCGCTCTCAGTGAAGCTGAGAAAGCACAAGTACTACCTGCACAGCAGCAAATCCTGGCATGCTTCTGAGCCCCCAGGTCCCAGCCTCAGCCTTGCCCTCACCCCATTCTTGAATTATGTCCCTCCACCCAACACCATCTTGGTTGCATCAGTGTAAAAGAAAGTTGGCTCGGAGACCAGACAGTGGAACAAAATACCAGAGCATGTCCTACTGAGCACCCACCACTCAGCTTCAGCTTATTCAGAAAGGGTAGTAGTACAAAGCCAACAAATGCTGCATTCCAAGATGCAACAAATGCTGCATTGCTCTTACCCTACTTTGCAAGGAAAAAGTGACTTCGATCAGACAGTGAAGCCCTCACAAAAGTCATACTGCAGAGTTAATGTGATCTATTGCTCAGCTTTCCAAAAGCTCAGTTACTTGGGGGAAAAAAAGAAAAGGCAACTATTTTGGATTATGTGGATTTAGCAGCCTCACTTAAATACTCACACTGGAAAATTGCAACTGTAAAGTACAGCTATAGGAAACAAGGCCCTCCTAATCAAATAAGTTAATTTGTTCATTTCAGCTAAGTAGTCATTGAAATGACTATCTCGTACAAATATTTGTCCGATATATTGATATACAAATATAATTTCAGTATATTAGCTGAAGCACTAATTAGATTAATAACTGTATTTGCTTGGCCTCCTTAGCTGAAATCAATTAAATGTGCATGATGAAATTTCATTAAGCTCTACAATATGTTTTTTCCATTGAGTGCAAAGTTATAGCCAGTCTTTCAGATATTAGGGCATGATAGGAGTCCCAACACCCTCAGGAAATCTACCCGACAAGAGTGTTTTGTATTGTTTTATCAGAAAGTATGGATTTTTCCTTTCTCCCCCAAGGGAACATATATACCTCACATGTAAACAGCACTAAGCTCATGAATGCAGGATTAAATTTACCAAGGGGTTGGTAATGGGTTGGGATTTACATATACTAATACAAACGTAGCACTGCTTAGGACTATTTACTTATATGAACTAGCACATGCTCCATGCTGTGTGACCAGTAGAGCAACCCCTTCTCCCTCAACCACCATCTCATTTATATCTGGCCTCAGGGTATGCTATAAATTGTAGAACAAAGAAACAGAACCATTACAAATATATAGATGTTACGTGTTGCTCAGCAAATGCTACCACAAGGCAAAGAAACACCAGAATCCATGGAGAGAGGCCTGAGCTAGCCAGAAGGGCTCAAAAGACAAGGATTGTATATGTGCCCTTCTCAAAAATGGATAATTTACAGCTGGCAAGGAGAGAGTTGTGAAAGAAGACAAATGCATGCACAAAGAGAAAAGAGATGGAAGAGCTGTTCCCACCGGCTATGGTACCAATAATTGTATCTAGACAGGCAACAAGCTGGTTTTCCCTCTTCACGCCCTTTCGTTCCTCCTTTGTGACGCCTCAATCTAGACAAACCAATTGATTCATCAAAGACACGCAACTTGGGAAGCTAAGTCAGTTCTTCACTCGTGAACATCCTATTCGCCTCCCTTTTTCTCTAGATTGCCGACACACAGGGATATTAGAGTGGTGAGCGCAAAATGAAACCACTGATAAGTCTGACTTGTCAGTAACAAGTTTTATTCTAGGCCGGCAAAGAGGTCCCAGGTCTTCTGTGCTTCATGCTATATTTCCTGCTATTACCCTATCTCCAATGAGGTAGACAGATACCATGATACACAAAAGGAAAACAATAGAAAAAAAGAGAAAAAGCAGTGCCAGCAATGGTGTGGTGCAGTGGTACTAAGACAAGCTAGTCCTCTATGCGAAGGATTTGTGCCCTTTATGATGAGAAAGCACCTTGTAGAATCCATACAAATCCATACAAATATGAAGGAAAAAAAAAAAGTGAGATAGCTGAATAATTCGGAAATCAAGTTTGGGTCACACAACTGAAATCAGATGAGCTGCTCTACAACACAATAGTTAAGCAGGTGAAAAATTGACTCACTAAAAATTGACTAAGTTCGCAGTATGTGACTTCTAAGCGGAACCTAACTACCTTCTTCAAAGATCCCCTGAAAAGGCAAAGAATTAAATGGATAATATTTTACAAATACATAATATCTTTTTTAATTAAAGGAGTAACTAGCACTTTTTAAAGCCAAACACATGCTAGGATTTTGAGATATTATATTTAATACTAAGTGAGAAATTTGTCGACACTTGTGAGGAGTTTTATTCCATCAATGGCACAACCGCCCACCTAAGTCTGCCCATGTGTTAGTGTGGAAGAGAGCTATTCCCTTCTCCCAAACCCTGCAGCATTCATGCCAGAATTACATACCTTGCATTGTAGACACATTATGAGTGCTTTAGTGTGCTGAGCTGATGCACACAGTGGCTCATTATGATTGGGTAACTTGGCCATTAAGCTCTACAATAAGCCCATGCAGAATCCTAAAGAGGGAGACATATATAGGCTATGGAGGTAGATAAGGTTTACCATGCTTTACATAAAGAATTTTGTCTTCTTTCTGGTGCTTTTAATGAAGCTGCAAGCTGAGCACACTGAATAATATTATCCCTAATGTAGTTTCACTGACCTTATTCAAACTCCACACAGTCCTATTGTGTTCAGACAACCTATGCCCCTTCTCCAGAGAAAAATTTATTATGCTCCAGCCTATGCACTGAGGAAAAGATACATTTTTTCTCTGCTGAGAAACTGAGGGCTTGTGGAGGAACTCTTAATTACTCCAGACTAGGGCTGGGCATTGCAACAGACTAGGCAGACTAACATCACCTATGCTAGCAGTTGCTTACTTACTCATACCCAGACAGTATGGAAGAGAAAGCTTTTGGACGAGAACACAGAAAAGACAAAAGCCCAACTGAGAAAGAGGAAAGAATTAGACAAGACAAACTAGAGGGGAAGGAAATAAATGTCAGAATGGGTGAACAGAAGCGACATTGGGATTGTGTAGAAAAGCAAAATGGAGCTCGAAGCCATTTCATTAAAAAAAACAAATAAAAGCCTGAAAATCAGAATAAACTTAGATAGCACAGGGTTATTCCCTATTTACTACAGATAAAAACATGGGAAGAAGAGAAGAAGACTAGAAAAGGAAACCAGGTAGTGATGGAGAAAGAGAAAACACACAATCCCAATGGAGCACAGCAGGAGACAAGAATGAATGTAGGTTCCTGTGCTAAAGAGTTACCTGAGATTAGTCGCATATGGGTGTCAGTCTAATGTCATATTATGGGATTTCTATTTCTTATTTTTACTTCAAAATACAAACCAGCTTCTTGCAATAATTCCCTAGGTTAAAAGAATACTTTTCAGCAGGAAAAGTCAACAGTTAAGGTCTTAAGAAATGCAATGTTAATGCATACTCCTCATAAACTGGGCATTCTGATACAGCTTATATTTAGGTGAGTACCTGCTAGTCTTCTTCACCTACATATTTTTGTGTGTGGTTTGTTTCATGACTGTGGTACAAGTCTTTCTTGCACATGCCTCTAATTCACAAACATTAGGTAGTGCTGTTTCTTCCATCTCTGATTATGAGTGCAATTAAGTGTATTTATTCTAATAATATTGTTAATATTCATTACCAATGCCATTCAGAGTTCTAGATTCCAATTCAGACTCACACACATCCCTGCTACCTAAAATTTGTGAGAGTTTTTTTTTTTTTTTTTTTTTTTAATGGGATTGCTCCTCTGTTTAAAGATTGGCCACATATCACAACAAGTAAATCCAATTAAACCTTGCTATATCAAATGATATACTTGACGAATCAGCTGGAGACCTTGGAACACTTCAAAGAAGCAGAGGAATGAAGAAGAACAGGTGCTCATCTTGGGATAGCACGCCTATTTTAGCGGTCTATAATGGGTACTTAGAGCTGTATTTTTTTCCTGAAACTGAAAGCAAACACAAAGATAGGCCTGCATAAGCAGAGGATCTTTTGATTTTCACAGTTCTAAAGCCTAACTAAACAAGCAGCAAACAAAATCACTGACAAGAGAACAGAAGAGGATTCTAGGACATGAAGTATGAAGCCCAGTATAAACTGTGTGATTCCAGGCATTATGCAAGTTAAAATGATACTCCATTAGGCATAGCTTACAGAAAGGATAAGTGGCACTCTCTTACAAAAACAGATTTGATGAAATCCAACTACACTCTTTAGCAAGAGGACAGTTCTGACAAATAGACTCTAATAGACCATGGACCCTATTAACCAAACACATTGCCAAGGCAGTAAGCTACGCTGTTTTTCAACTACCCATAGCATAGAGAAAAACAAAACAAAAGAAAAAAAACATTCCACTGGCTTTACACACGACGAGGAAATTTTGTCACAACCAGCAACACATTGGATACTGACCGAGGGAGACAGCTAGGAAGGTTTTGGTTGATTTATCACCATGATATATCCCCACAAGACTGCTCAAGTAAATAAATAAATGAGGAGATATAAACACCTCATCACCTGTCATTTCCATTTCTCAGCAATCTCCGTTGCATTTTTCTCACATACTGTGTTTTACATGAAGAAAACTGAAGAGTTTAGTTCTTAAGAAAACTTAAGAGTGTAGTATCTATTCTGGATTTGTGATCCTTTTTTTTTTTTTTTTTTTTCCTGGATGCATGGTTCCCCTAGCTCTACCTCACTACAAACTCTTCCCCAGAAGTTTATGTTTAGGTTTCATTTGGGCATCTGAGTACAAAAGGATAAAGGCAGGGTTTGACTTGAGGAACAAGGAAGCTGGAATTCCCTTTGCAAGATTAATTGGAATGAAGAAGTGTGCTTCAAATACTCAGGAAGAGAACTGAATAGAAAAGAAATTCCCTGGAGTGTGCTTGCCCAGAGCTTGGGATTGGTGCAAAGAAAAAAAAAAAAAAAAAATGTTCCAAATCAATGACACCTTTCAAACTATGGATTAATAGCATATTAAAGAAATAGCAGCCTTCCTGGGAGGTTCAAGAACGTACATCCTTGTTTATGTTGGGGGATCAGCCCTGATTTCAGCACCTGATAACCAGCAATTGGTTTGCTCCCATGTGACCTCCTACTGTAAACAAGCAAAACCCCTGGAGATCTTCCAAATTAAGTTTCTCCACAACCACCAACTGAATGCATCATGAAGAGAGAAGAGGATAAGTCCCTCGATCGCTGAGCACACCACCCTGAGCCTCCTACCCATTAAGAACAAGGGCAGAATTCGTGGCTGTGCAACCCAATTTGACTCAGAGGTAGCAATGAAAGGTAAAAGGAATCTGGAGTGACATAGCTAGGAAATAATACATTTACTTGCATTTGGTCTAGCAGGTCAAATGAAGGCTGATCACAGCAGACATTTCTCAAGCAGTGCTAACTGTCACCACAAATTATTGGCAGAAGCTGTACTTCAGAAACCTTCTTCAGATTCCTTTTCACACACCTCCCAATCAATTTTCCTGGCACACCCGAAAATACTCCGCTCAAAAGTGTATCAAGGCATTAAAAAACAGGTAAAATTAGTTCATCTGGGTCAAGCAAAGGTCCATGTAGCACATGTCTTGGATGATGGTCGACAAGAAGATAAAGCAGACTCGGTGATCCAGCTGGAGGACTGTCACTGCTGATCTGATCCGGATAATGTGATCAAGCAAGCAGGGCTCTGTCTCACTGGAGGAATGCCTGGAGCACAGCAGGCTCGGATGTGTTTCACCCTAAAATTCCAGGAAAGCATTGTGCAAATACTCTGCGTGGGACGGCTCTCTGCCTCAAACTACCCATGTGACTGAGTACAATAAAAATGTCCCACGTCTCTTCCTGATGTAACCACATTATGCCCAGTGGGGTTACACCAGGAACAAATTGGCCTAACATAAACCTAAGAATCTGTCATTAAAGAATGGTCAATGGGGAAGTGAGGGGAAAAAAAAAAAAAAATAGGTGGAGAGAGAGGAGCTGTTCAATTTCCATAACAAAACGAGACCACAGGGAAAGAGAAACCAAAATATAGACGTAGAAAAAAGATCTAAGAAATCTGTGCAAGGTTTAAGTGCGAGAACTCACAGAGCACCAGGAATTTAATGATGCTCTTTGTAACCGAAGCTCTGCACTGCACATCTCAGGCCTGAATCAGCTCCTGTACCCATTCACTTCACTTCATTGTAACTCTCCTGGCATTAGTAAATAACCCTTGCAGAAGGCAAGTATAAGAGGCATGACGGATCACTCAAGGCTGCCAAGGTCTGGTCCTTTCTAGTCCGCATAAAGTAACATGAAGAAACTGGTCTAAAGCCCAAATGACAACTAGGGGCACAATTCCCCATAACTTGGCAGATAACATTTTAAAGCAGGAGAGAGGTTTTGCAGCCTTATCCTTTTCATTAATCTCATGGAATACCTCTAGGTGATGCTACTCCAAGATACTGCTTCAATAATCCTAAATAACTATGGAATAAATCACAGATGGAATAAACACAACTGTCTTCTTTTTGCGGAAAAAAAGTCTATATAACATGGCTAGATTTCATAATACTCTCTTGGTCAAATATTTATAGATGAGCAGTTAAACCAGGGGTTAGGTTAGCCTGTGCCTTTTCCCCTCAAAGGAGTACTGTACACAAAAATACCCAATATATTCAGTTGCAAACTACCAAATAACAAAGTTTTTCACAAATTATGGTATAAATCTTCTCATTTGATTTTTTTTTTTTTTTTTTTTCATTTGAAAGCACTGTCAAACACTGCTAATAGTTTCAAGACTTCCTTGGATTCAGCCCATCTTGGAGCTCCTGCCACTGGACAATCAGGATTCGTTCACTGGGCTTATGTTGAATCCAGATGAGATACTGGCACAAAAAAAACAACAGGAGAAGGACACATACACTGAAAGAAAACAGAGCTTCTCTTCCAAAAAGCCTTTCAGATACACTTTAGTGAAAAAGAACTGAGTAAAAAGTCCACAATATAACTTATGTATACAGTTTCCCAAGGCAAGAAGCATACAATTCCTGTGTGGTGTGTGCGTGCACACAGCGTAACACACACGGTATAACACACACACACATAACTGAAACTGCTTTGCCTCATTTGGCACTTGACCATATCTTCCTATTCTGTATGAGATGTAAGAAAAAATGACCAAAGAAAACCAAGTAGTCCTTTGACTCGTGCAATTTTGTACTGTAACCAATCACAAATGACACCCCAGCAAACTATTGTTTTTAAAGCTCTCATGGCTGCTAGGTAAATCAAACGGTAAAGATGCAGTAGAAAATTCCCAAGCTTACCCAGTACTTCAGCTTGGCTCTCTGGCAATGCTGCCTCACTTAACACAGGATTTTGTCCCAAATATTTCAATAAGAGGTGCATTTTCATGCTACTGCAAAGAACAATTTTGCCTAAAGAGCACCTCAAAGCTATAGGAGTACAGGGAAATTGTAGCACCAAGCAGTCTCTCTCTCACTCTGGCATGTTATTCCAACCACATTCAGTAAACAAACACCAGCGCATCTTGAAATGTCTAACGCAGTGCCAAATGCAGTCCCAAAAGCCTATAAGACATGGGTTAATGAACTGGCCAAGTACAAGATGATGTGTAACTATAACTTCACATCGAGCTAACATCTGCACATCTACTGGGCATGCTGATGGTAAACACAAGCTTCTTAGAAGAGATACGGATGATTAATTCTTTATTCCCACTAAATTAACAAAGATCCCTGACGTGGTTGAATAGTATACTCATTAGACTGGTATAATAGATATGCTGCAGTGGGAAGATGAAGCAATCTAATTACCCTAATTTGGTCAAGATAATTTGAATATCTCATCTTTAGAGAGTAACGAATTCTAAATGAGTTTGGTCCTAAGGCCTACAACTAAATTCTTTAAACTTACTTAAAAAAATCTCGGTTGATCAACATTGGAGGAAAGCTCCTGTATATCTTTTGAGACACCTCTCTGAGTGTCTGAGAACTTACTGCCAAGCTACTTTATGGATGCTCAGCATACCTGAGCAAATAATGGCTGCCCAAATACGGAAAATGTGGACGACAGTCAGTGATTCATTAGGCTGATATTTTGCCTATTGTTCTTCTAGTGCTCAAAGAATGGGTGGATATTTAGGAACTAATATGCATAAGGTCGCTGACCTGTTTCTTATACAACACAACTAATGAATCTGCAGATCCCCCAATTACATCTGCCAATACAAAACAATTTCCTTTGTAACCACAGGATCCCTCGTGCACTCATTTTTTGGCCTGATTTAGAGCTGCTTGTGTTGACTATGGTCTCGGGCTAGACAAGGGAGTGACTGTCAATGCCATTTCCTCATTTGAGCATCAATAGGAGTCCCTTTATTTCTGGCCAGCTGCTGACAGTCTTTAAATCTGTAGGCATTTAATGTCTTTTTACCTTTTATCCTGTGACGCTATTCTCTACCTAGTTTGACAAAGGGATTCAAAAGTCATACATATGGAAAGGCATATGCTTGTTCTCTGCCATAAAGTCTAAGATTCTAAGAAGCAGGAACTAAGCTAAGGAAGGATTATTGTGAATATAGACAGATGTCTTCGTAAAAACAAAGTCAAAGGGCCATTTAGAGAAAACCATTTTCCTATCCTTAAAGCTAACATGGTTAGTTGTCCTGGAGGTGGAGTTAGCTACTCACCATCAATAAAAATGAACATAAATACTTTTTACTTTTAAGTCTCCAAGTTAACTCAGTGCCATCTGAGCCACCCCCCACAGAGAACATGAATTCTGGCAACAAAAGTTTCTTGTTGCCAGCTCACTGACAAATATTATTCCTCCTGAGAAAAAAGGAGGAATTTTTTTTTTTTTTTTTTGGTGCCCATACAGCCATACAATATATTCCTGAGCCCTATTTTTTGCTTCTAGGTACTTCTCTATTACATGTCGCACATACATCAAAGCAGGAGGACAGAAAGTGGGTGCACACTGAGACAACCAAAGCAAATAACCAACTCCATTTGAGTAGAGCTTCTCCTTCAATTGGCTGGATCAAGGACATTACTGTTGCAACCATGAGTCTTTGTGGGAACAACGAAGGACACTGCATGGCAACATTCTTATATTGGCAAATGTTGACCTAACCTCATTCCTGGTGATCATGTTCTTGGGTAGAAGCTCTGGAGACTGAAATAATAATACTGTCAAGCATCTAGTTCACTACATCTTGGAACTTTTATCCATCAGTTATCAGTATTATGTGTTTGCTGTCCTAATAAACAGTAATACAGTCTTGGTTATGCAGTCTCCACAAGACCAAAGGGATTTAATTAAATGACAACAACTAAATGCAGAGACCACTTTAAAAAGAAGCAACACAAGGATAATTTTGGCTGGCCAGGAACTGGCTCAACTCCCAATACAAAATTAAGCCACTTAATAGCTGATAAAGCTACATCTTCTTCAGCAGCCAAGCACAACTAGAGCAAGAGCATAAAGGCTGTGATCCTTTTTCTTCTCTCTACCTCCTGAGTTGTGCCACATATGAAAAGTTCATCTACATACATCTGTATAGGAATCATTTCTCCACAGTCAACTATATGTTTCACAGTACCACAAGGTGACAAAATTAGAAGTAAAATAGTGCCTAATGCTGTTAACAATCCCTAGTAAAAGCACCAAGCACTGAGCAGACCTTGCATTAAACAGCACAACAATAAGATTCTCATTCAGTAACAAGAGTCCTTAACTTACACTCAAGTCTGTCAGGATGCTGACCATTAGTGTGAATGTGCTACTCACAGATTTAAGGGGAGTGATCACTGAACAGATGGTACCTGCAGGGAGAAGGATTGATTTTTCTTGTACTAGGGTGTAAAGTTCCCACAGAAGCCTGGGAAGCCTCATACCCTCCACCATGAGTAATTATAGTGCATATTCTTCTCTCTTTACCCAGTAACAATTGAACCAGCATTCCCTGAGCATTCAGGAACAAGGAAGGGAGAGCACAGCAGCATTGGCTAAGTTAACTACAGCATAAGTAGAAGATTCAGTGGGACTTCATTTGTCTATGAAACATACTGCCTTAAATTTAGCTAGAGGCAGGATACCAGGTTTGAGATCTTAATGATCTGAATTGACGTGGCAAATCTCACGTTGCTAGAGAAAACAAAGAGCAGAGCAGAGGCCCTTGAGGCATAGAGTGAATTCTCAGTAACAACAAATCCACTTTCATCCAAAGGAAAAGTTTCCATGCTGCATGGAGCTCTCACCTTCTCAAGTAGGAGCTGGCCAGTCCACTGGGGACCTTAGAGGGCAAGAACACCGCACATTGTGTAATTGCTTAAATTACATTTTACCATTAGAGTTGATGACAGAATTTGTAATTTATTATAGGGCTATGAAACCAATATAAGCTTTGTGCTATGAGCAAAAGTGCAAAAATCAGACTGGAACATTTCCCGGAGTATGGGATGAACAAGACAAGCCTGAAGCTGAGTTGTCACCACCTTCAAATTCAGATGATTTAATTACTTAAAAAAAAAAAAAAGTATCTGATTTGACTGTTTTTACCCTTATCCTAAAGTCAGCACATTGAAAGGTGTGCACTATTTATCTTACTGAAGAAGTACATGGCCAGGTGAATCCAAGGGAGTGGTTAGGGAGGTTTACAAATGAACCCTTCTTGCACAAGTTGGGATCTTAGTTCCTCCTTAGTTTCTGACTGCTCTCCACTGCATTAGAATTGAATAGAAACCTTCAACTGGATGGAAATACCATTTATTTCCTCACTTTTGTTCCTCTACACTGTCATAGCAATGTAAAGCAGTTTTACAGTTGCTCTGTAGTGGGAAAACAATGGTGGTAAAACTGCACTGGTCAGGTTTGAGGATCAATCCTAGCACGGATACAGTTATATCAGCATGAAGGTGCCTCATGCCAACAGAGCTTATTTCACTCCCTCAAATAGAATAAGATATCCCAGGAGAAGCACTTTCATCTCTGGACCGATCTGCCCATCCTGTGTATACTATGAACGCCGCAGAGGGTAACCTCAAAGCCATCTTCAAAACCAGCTTCATGACCATACAGGCAGCAAGCCTGTATGCAGGGGTGCTGACACAGCTGAAATGAGTAGGCCTGAGCATGCCCGGACGTATGAAAGAGGCTAGCGGACTGTCAGACATGTCTGACAGGCTACCCATGAACCAGTCCTGCGGACAAGAGATGAGCAGTAGATACGTGCTGCTACAGTTGAGACGGTGTACTGGCAAAAAGGGCAAAGCTATAAAAATCCATTAGAACTAGGCAACCCATACATAAGGAACAATCCCTATAATTTTAAAGTGCTAATAACTGTGGACTCACCTTCTAATGGGAAACAGAATTAGACTCTACAGAGAAACTTTTCAGTTAGGGTCCATGCCTCAGCAAGGTCCTTCTTTGGGTCCTCAGAGTCTTGCCAGAGAGAGGCACAGATGAAATGATGGTGCCTCAAGATGCACAAGATGAAATGATACTGGCTCAAGCAGGGTCAAGAGTGATAAACTCTATTACAAATGACATTTGCATTTTCTGCATTTTCCTGACATCTTGCTCCTGGGCCCAGCACAAGCCGGTTTTGTAACAAGCAAGCTAATGGGCCCTGGGCAAAGCTTACCAACTCCTCACTTTAGGAAAAAAAAAAAAAAAAAAGCTTTATTTATCTATGCTGTATCCAGTTGCCATATGAACTGACAGTTAAGACAAAGCTATTCAGTAAGTTAATGATTTTTTTTTTCCTTTCTGTGAAGCATCTACAAGACAAAATCCCATCTGAACCTCAATCTAACAGCCTTACCTTATTTAAACAATTGAGCTCCTTTTGTCTCTCATTTCTACTGTACTCTATGCGTCATCCTGGGTTGTTTCACTGCCTATTGCACAATTACAAGTGTTCAAACATATAGAAAGCAAGAATAGCTTAGCTTGTTTCGGCTGCCTTACAATCAATACCTCTGCCTCAGGCACCAGAGAACAGATGAGAAAATGAGTTTTCTGTTTTTATAAACTTTGTCTATCTTCAAGCTTTGATCCATTCTTCCACACAAATGAATAGGGTGGGGCCATTACGAGCAAGTAGAGACAACAACTGCATTCTGTTAGACTGAATCTCAGAAGAGGTGACCACACCAAAGGCCACCTTCTTTATGATAGTGCTTTTATTCTCCAATTCTTTTAGAATCTTTATTCTCCCTTCCTGCATCAAACAAATGCAAGCTTTGTGATATCTGTTCCCTTTCTTTCTGTATCACAGATTTATTAACCTTTTATCTGCTTCAGTATGCAATTTGGTGAAGGTACTTTCTAATAAGATAGTAAAAGATATGCAGTTTACTACTGTGGGAAGTGAAAGCTAGTTGGGGGGAGGGGGAAAGGAGGAGCAGAAGAGGGTGTTTTGGTTTTTGATAACATGATAATTTAGACCATATCCCTACCCAAAACGGCTAGGGGAGAATCAGCATTTACATACATGAGGCATTACAAGCCTACAGAAGAATTGCTGACATTCTAACATGAGCATTTTTTTGAACAATTTAATTCCATTTCAACCCAACCAAAGTAGTTACACCTCCAGCGTGCCAAGCCCTTTGTATGCAAATGCAAACAGTGTTCTTTTTCAGGTTTATAAATTTAAAAAATCTACCTAAGAATTAAAGAAGATTTTGATCATCTTATAACTGAGATGGAGTCTTCCATAATATGCACAAAGACAAAAGCATCAAGGAGAGCCATAAGGAGGTAGAACAGAATTCCTTAATGCCACAAGACATTTCAAATATAAATCTCAATCTTCAGTTTAGGTCTAAATGTCAACACAGACATCTGATCATCTTCTGCCAGTTAAAGGAAGTTTACCTTCTGAAAAGTAGCAATATCATTAATGTAGTTACTGTTGGCTTCAAATGCAACTTTCTATTCAGACTGCTTAAGTACAGCTCTGCTCTCAATATTCTTTGTCATGGAGACCTATGTTGCAATTCACTTAAAGCTTGAACTTTCTCCCACTGATGTCATGAAAAATCTCCCTCTGATTTCAGTATGGCCAGAAGGGTTTGGCATGTATAGAAATCTAATGAATTGTGGGTGGTTGCTCTATCTTTTGTGCTTTGTGAGGTGTTTAGCAGGAATTTTTTGCCCTCTTGCCAGTTTCCAATTTCATGGGGGTATGTTGTGCTTTTTATGGAAAATAAATTCTGTATTTGATTGTATTTTGCCCAGAGGCTTTCATGTATAAGCATTCTATGAAAAAGCATTTTTACTTATTAATAATAATAGCAATAATGCCACTGAATCAGGACCAGTCTAGACTCTACATATGGTCTCAGGTAACCTGAGCCACCCACGTTGGACAATTTTTGCCTATGTGTCCACAGTGCCAGGAGGTAGTAGTCTCTCCACCGTAAAATTTGAACTTTGTAGCTGAGTATTCTTCACTGTATATCCTGGGCAAGAAGAATCACTGTAAATGCCTGTACATTGTCAATGTGCCAGCCATTTAACTATTTATTTCTAAACAAAGATCTTGATTCAAAGAAAGAGAAAGCCACTATTACAAGGATGTAAAGCATAAACTTCAGTTGCCCAGCATACATTCCCATCTAACTATGAACTCAATCTTATATAAAATATGACTCCATTTTCAAAAGCAATTCTTAGGTAAAAGATGCTAATAGAACTAGCAGGTTGCTTTCTTATGAAGTTATATTACATCTCAAATACATTTGTTTACTATAGTTATCAAAGACTCACGAAAACCCGTACACATGCTCCTGGCAGTTGTTCACTAAAATGGAAATGTAAGAACCACTAGGAAGAAGGGAGTCTGAGCCTTTACCACAAGCTAATACAAAGTAGTGTGGTTCAAATATTAAAATAAATAAATAAATCCACATATATTTTGAGAAAAGTGCTGCCTTCAGCTCATTAGTGTTTTGTGAGATCACATAACTTTTTTTTTTTTTTTTTATTAGGGCAACTGCCAAGTATTTGTAAAAACCTTTTATGAATCTTAGCATGAATGACAGTTTCTCAGAAAATTCCTTTCAGTACTGTCTCATTTACTATTTATCATTATTTTGTATATGAACAAAAAAGAAAAGGTTCACATATCAAGATGGCAGAAAAAAATTGTGATCCACCAGAAAACAAAAAAAAGCAGTATTTGAATACAAGGTTCCTTAATTGCCCGTAGCCTGACAATCAGTTCAGTGAGCTGTTGAGAAGGGGGAATAAAAAATAAAATAAAAATAATAAAAAAGGGATGGTTTTAGGAGCATTTTGCTAGGAGGAAATGACCCTATATTTTATCTATCTCATCTCTAATTACAGCTGATTTGGAATTTTAGCGAGATAGTATTTCCATTAGGGAAACATAGCCCCCTAACTGCACCTACATCACAGTATAGATACTCGTTGGCAAGGAGAGAAGAGTGAATATATAAGAGGCAGGATTCATCTCAGATAACTGTAGACATCTACACTTCCAAAGCAAGATTCATGTGACCTATTTAAATGTTTGCTTTAGCATGAGATAAATCTCATTCTAGAATTGCCTCTTTCTCTCCAGTGACTAAAAAGGGAGCCTTCAATGACTTATTCAGGTGGAGATGTCTACACATTGTAAACCCTGATATTTGGTTAGACGAACCCAGGCAGAAGTCCTGAGCAACAATTTCCTTGTGCCATTTCAGGACCTGAGGAAAATGTAGTTTTATATCATGGAGCTAAATCTTTGGACTGTATTTTACTAGATCTTTACTAGATACTAAGGTGTGCATTTAGACTTTGCTGTTTAGTTCCACAGTTAACACCCTTAAATATAGCAGAGAGGCAATTCCCTTTTAAGATGTCTTTGTCTTCACTTCTGTTGCTTTCATATTCCATTTTGAAAGAAGAACTTCTTAACACAGCAGGTGACTAGAACACCTTAACACATAGCAGCAGTTAAGTACAGTATTCAGTGGCCTCTGAATTAAAAGTTACTAAACAAGCGGAATTGGTAACAAACACAACCATCCTGCCAATGCTAGCCAAATATACATCCATCAAGAAACTGAGGCTGTTTGCATTTACATCTCTCAACAATTGCTAGTAGTAGAACTCCAGAGTTTCTGTAGAAATACATCACAAGTAAACGTTAGCTTACACTGCACTATGTGGTCATTATATACTGGCGTAAGTTCACGCATGCCAGAATTACTTTGTTTACACAATGGCAGGCATGACGAACATTAATGATGTACTACAGAACAAGAAGATAGATCCATAAAGAACCTAGATGCGCAAATTCCACCAAAATCCAAGACTATGGACTTATTAACCCTCATGAAGCTGCTACATAGTGCCAAGCATGCCCGTATTCCACAGGTTCCTCAGTATTCTCACTAGGGACCATCTTAGTCTAGTTGCCAGAGCACTCTGCTGGCACGCAGGCTTAAGACTATGTCTCCCACCACCACAATACAACATCCTGAAAGGCTTCAAACTCCCATTCTGCATCTGTTATATAAACTATAAACAGTTCTCCTCTCACTGAAAGGGTTTCACGAATCAGAAGAGAATTCATGCTAATAGGGCCAGAGGGAAGGAAATGGAGAGCACATCTCTATAGCCTCATAAAGGCCTCAGTAGAGAGAAGAGAATCTTGACAACCAGTTCCTGCCCTGCACTGTAAAGACATTTTACCTAAAACAGCCTTCTGAGCAGGAAGATAAACATAAGTCCCCTGTGCTCCTTGGAAACCCTGTCTCATTCTTGATCTCTAGCCTAGCTCATCTTCAGCTCTCTTAAATCCTAGAGCAGGGACAGTACTTGCACTATAGAGAGAAGATACACATTCATGTAGTGAACTCTCTGGGAGGTGAGTTTGTGTTCCCTCAGGCAAAAGCTATAACTGAACTAGATTTCCCACGGCCTGAGGGAGTGCTTTAATCACTAGGCTCCTCTTAAAAAGGCCACCCCCACCTACCATTCTGCCATGTTTTAGAAGAAAGCAAGCTGAGGTCTATTTTTGGAATAAAGGGTGTAACAGGTGGCTACGTGCTGGTAAAGATTCCACAGTATCCTCAGCATTTCCTAATAGAAAGCTGACTACCCAGCTATGATGTACCTCACTCTTCCCACATACTCATTTGGGGCCAAGGCACTTAACAGAGGTGTCTGGTTACCTTGGGCCAGCCACATAAAAGCTAGGCAATATAACACTTGGTATTGCAGCATCAAAGTCCCACTTTGGACAAAGCCTGAGGGCACTACCAAAGGGAATTTACAATGTCAGGACTTAAAATTGTATGCGATGCTCATTACTGTAACAACTGACTCCAGTCTAACAGAAGCAAAAATGCCACAATAGTTATTGTTAAGCAATTTAATTGATCCAGACATTTATGCAGAGTCATTTACTTTCTGAGGCTCTAGGCAGAGGCTAAGGTAGCAAGCCATCCTTCTTTGCATTCCCACATTAGATGGCTTGTAATTTCTTAACTCAGCCTGATGGGATGTCCCCAGGCTTCAGGGCCTTCTGCAGCTATTCTGGTTGCTCATCTCCAAAACTCACTCTGCATGTAGATTGGTATATTGTGCTAGTCGCCACAGACGACACCCTTCATTTTTGGATGCAAACACTTTACAGTAATTGTGTATGCAAGTCCTCAGTCTCTGAGGTTCACCTTACTTCACCTCCAAAGATTTAGTGAGGTAACATGGTTTAAGTGAACTCCAAAGGCTTTGTGAGGTGCCTTGAAATAGTATGGCTTTCCTTATGTTTTTCCACAGACCTGTGAACAGAACCAGTGAATTCACAAGTCTAATGGTGGGGTTGCTTGAGAAAGGAAACAAATAATTTACAACAGTATTCCCACTTGAAAGTGTTTAACTTTTTCCTCAGAAGTAGATGGCAAACAGTAGACTGGTCTGTGGTAGGCCAGGTAGGAAAACTTTTTGACTTTGGACTTATATAACAAATAAAATTTAGTTTTTACCCATAACTCCAAACTACTGAGTTTGGTTCCTAAGACTAGTCGCATAGATACATTAAGTGGGTTGACTTGAATACAACATACTAATCTAGCTATAACCCCCTTGTTGATGGAGAGAGTGGGCATGTAGCACCAAAAAGGGTTCGGGTGTTTCCAGGTAGAAACCTAGCTGACCTATGGACATATTACTTTCTTCTATGACAATTTTGCAAATAGCCTCCTGTATGTAGAAAAAGGTAGTCAATTTATATGATGTTCCAGGGAACCAGCTACACAGATAAATGGATTTTCAAGAGTGAGATGTAAATTTAAAGTTGATTAATTCAGATGATACTCCAGCGGTCAGACAAAAGTCTTGATTATTTGAGCTAAAGTACTGCTTGAGTTCAGGGAGAGATTAAAACCAAAGGTAGCAAGAAGCCAAGATGCACAGCCTGACTTTTCATAGTGCTCACACACCTGTTTGATTCCATTTCTTTTCCCCTTCAGGTAGAGAGAGGTCCTGCAAGTGTACTTCATACCACTGAAAACAATGGAAAACTATACACTATGATCTAATATGCTATTTAATAAAAATAGTAAACAAATAATCTTTTAGATGATAAGTATTGGATGTGAAATATTCTCACATCTGTTTATGTTTAACAAGTTCCTACCATCTTTGCTTATAGCAGTGACCATCTTTAGACCTATTCATCACTTATAGATATTAATAAGTGCCATGAAGTTGTACATAAGCAATTTACACTTCCCTCTAAAGGAAATAGGTTAGTTTTGTGACTAAGTGAAACTTGTATCCTTTGTTGGTCTAGTTAAACAGTGTACTTCTACATATCTTCTTGCTTTTAAAAGCTGCACAAACACACTGAAGAAAAAACACACAGAGTTGAAAATCTGAATTCATTCCTTTCCCTTGTCTGTAGACACAGTGGCACAAGTACAGATGTCTGAAATTCAAGAACTGCTTGAAGAAGTAGCAGAGCATGCTGGAAGAAGGAAAGAGATAGTATTTCTTTTTGAGAATAGTGAACAAATACAGGTTACTAAGGATTTTCTACCTCTAAGAAATTAAATGGAAGCTAATGCCCACAAAAAAAAAAAATTGACTTACATGAGCAGAGCATAATGCTTTTATGCAGGATCACCACTATATTTAATGTAGCAGTCTAAAATAAATAATTTCCTTCCAGTAGCAATACTGAATCAAAAACATTCATGCTGCAAAAACTTTAATATCAACCAGATTTACACTTGAGGTGAATTAGACCCAGGATTCCCCGTTCCCCATGTTCCTACCAAACAAGCTGCATGCAAAGACACATTGTGCAAGGTAGGGTGAGTGAAAAAAAACCTCCTCCAACCCTGTTGATGGATAATACATTCATGCTTTTATTTGTTTTCCTCCTCAGATATGTCATCACCAAGACATATTGCACATATTATTAGAGAAAGCATGAGATCACCACAGTAGATGGACAACTTCATTCCTCTGCCTCTTCTATCTTGTGCCTTCACACAAGGTGCCTCCTTACATCTTTCTATTTAGCTGTGTTCACGGCTCTAACTTTCATATTACCTATAAATACTCTTGTGAACACTTATTCAGTAAAACATACTGGTTATGTCTGCCATCGTAAGTACAACAGTGTAATCTATTTACCTGGTACAATATAATTTTATATGTCATACTAAAGAAGGAAATCTAAAACTTCCTTCCTCTACACTCAAGAACAATTTAAAGACACAAAAAGAAATTGCACGTAAATGTGCTCTCCCCTTCACATTTTGTGTTGATTAAAAAATTTGTTTATAACTTTTAATTTCAATTAAAAGTCCTGATTTTATTTAAAATATGCTGTCCTCACATACACATGTACACATGTCTATTTTATCCTCAGACAGGAGCACAAGTATTTGCTTTGACTTTCCTCCTATAGCCACTTTAATAGGTAATTTTTGCAATGCTCTGAAAGTCAATAGGTTCTGCAGAGAGTTGGCAGGTGTCCCGGGGGCATCCCAAAGGCAGAGATACCCGCAAAAATGAATAAAGGTCAGTGAGAAACAACTTCAAGAAAGCAAAAGAGCTGAGTCCAGACATCTATCAACTAATGCATACACAACCTAAGCTGTGTCCTTTGGACGCTAGGCTCACATACTTGATTGAAACCCAAGAGTTTTGACACCTCTGGTATTTCTTAGGAGTAATTCCATAAAAGGAAGTGGTGCAAGGATTCATTTACAGCAACTACCATGCTCTCTTTTAGTCAGTACATGAACATAAAACTGAATGAGACACAAACTTGTTCATATGAGCACCTCAGCACATGAAAGTCCACTGGAGGTTGGCCATTGACTTCTGTGGGAACAGGGACAACTCGGTTTCATATACATACAAGTCACAAGCAATCTGTCTGTCCTCCTGAATACAACAAGAATGGCAGAACTCAGCAGCTCAAAAACATATAGCAAACTAAATCACCTCAGTATTGGTGAATGCTGGGTACCTAATAACCAAGGAGATAGAGAATGGCCTACAGCCATCCAAGAATACCAAGGACCATAAAAATTTAATTATGGATAATGGAAAAGGTCTGCAGTTCACTGCTGACTACTGAAGATAATACTCATTAAAACTACTAAAACTCACAACTTTTTCAGAGCTGACAGAGCAGGCAGTTACTCAGAAAAGTTTGCCATCACTTGAGGTAGGGACCAAAGAGTCCTTTCTATCTCCAGGGTAACCACAGGAAGTTATGCAGAGGATGAGAAGCTGTATTCAGAAAGCAAAAGGGATGCTGCAAAAAAGGTACCTTGAAACATATGAGCCTCTCAGTTCCAGATTTTGCAAGCTTCTGAGTAATTTTTGTGTCTGCAAAGCTTGTTTGACTACAGCAGACCTTATTTTTGGAACTTAATCCTGTATTTTTCTGGAGATCTGGGTCAATAAAAACAGGCATGAGAAAAAAAGAATAACATTTTTCTACATAAATAGAAGCCTTCAAAATAAGAGATGACGACCTACCTCTATCACTTCCAGAAACTTATCTTCAACAATAAATGGAAGTCTTTGAAGACTTGGACAGAATACTCCTTTTTCTCATTATGTTTTTTCCTCTTATTACCCCTTTACATTTATTCTCCCCTACCTCCTCCATGCTTTATTTTTCACAATAGAGCTTCTTCATTTGTTTCCGCTCCTGCTTACCACCTCTTGACAAGCACCTTCCCATATCCCCATGAATCTGAGGTCCAGGCAGGAATTAAATCCAATACTCTGGGGCAGTGCTGCAATGTATGGAGCTCTAAACATCCCTCTTTATTGTCAATCTCTGTTCTCAGCATGATGGAGACTCAAAATAAAAGAACAGTGTGCAAGTGTATGGTTAAAGACAACTTTTGAATGCACATGCATGAGGGTGCTGCTGTAGAGTTGCACTGAAAACACTTAAGCAGGTATGTTCTAGCTTCTCAGCACTTGACTTTTGAGCTTTTTATCCTTTTAATGCAGTTTTTGTTGGTAAATTCTTTGATGTATACAGGCTGTGCCTGTGTATACATAAATATGAATTTATATACTTATACCACACAGAGCTCTCCTATTTCTATTCTGCAATTCTGGAATCTGCAGCACAGACCTTTACATCTAACAGAGTTACAGCTGATAGCAGGTTGCTATCCTCAGGGTGGACTAGACAACAAAAAAGACCAAGGCATCACTTTGCTTATTTATTATGCAGCTACTGAAGGATAACAAAAGATTAAGAGTCACAAAATGCAAGCTCTGCTCCAGGTTTTGGAAGCTTTGGAGAGTATAAAAACAAACAAAAAACACTTTTCTGTTTTTCTGTCTTTTGCCGCTCAAGCCTCAGTGATCAACTAGAACTTTTCTTTACTGCATTCTTTGACTGTGTCTTTCACCTCTGTCCTCACCACAGTCATCTGTTAGCATTTGCTGTGAGGACAACAAACTAACACTCTTTCCTTTCAGGGTTATAGGCACAGAGTGTAATATCCAGTGCTTCTTTTATCCTGATACATCACTTGTCTTTCAATTTTAACTTCCCCGTTCCTCTAAATAAAAGGAAGAGGACTTGCAAGGAAAGTTTTCCACCAGGCATGCTTCTTTGCATATGACTATAGAAGTTGTGTAAATGTAAGTCCCAAGAAATGTAGATGCTGAATTCCAACAGCTTTCACATTGGAGAATACACAATCTGCAAGGTTTTATTCTGTTTTTTTCTCTGCTTGCAGTTTTGAGGGGAAATAGCTTGGAAAATTTGAGCTGATTGTCACAAGGGGAGAAAAGGGCATGTATCTCGTAGCAGGGCAATTTTCCAAGCTAAGTTTCAAGCCAATGTCCAAAAACACAAGACTCTGAATTCTCTCATAGCTAAAGTCATGTATTTCCTTCTTTAATTCATTCCCAGAAATATTTGAAAAATTTTTGAGTAAATGGTCCTCAAAAATAACAGAAAAATATACTTGAGCCAAATATTGGGATGGAAAATCTGAGCCCAATGTTTGTCAATGTTATCAGCAACTACAACAAAAGTCTTATAACAAAAAAATATTAGTCAGTCTTAATTGTCTGTGTCATTACCAGGTCTGCCTGAAATAACATGGCAATTCAGTCTCCTGGCCTCTTCTGGATGACACTTGACTTCCAATTCTGTGG
Source organism: Nothocercus julius (assembly GCA_013398735.1). Taxonomy (NCBI): domain Eukaryota; kingdom Metazoa; phylum Chordata; class Aves; order Tinamiformes; family Tinamidae; genus Nothocercus; species Nothocercus julius. Next base: position 3,769,399 of record VZSV01000039.1, on the reverse strand, counting down.
GAATTCATTGTGCTGCTATATGTTTATGTAGATCTGTCATCATTCACTATGAAATTAAAATTATATTCCCACTTATACTATCATCAGAAATAATGGCCTGAAAATACCCATTGTTATTGTAATTGCAAATCATGCAATAAAAAGATAGTCCAATTAGCAAACTAAAACTGCTCTAAAAGGATTCCCTTTTATCACGGGTGAGCACCAACTTTTAATTTTATAATTGTTTAGGTATCTGTGTGCAACATTGCAGTTTCAGAAGAACAAGTAGGATTTGTTATCTAGAACCCCATGAAACCATTCAGGGTTGATGTAAAGAAATGCTGTGAGGCAGGAAAAAGCTGTTGACCCTATTCTACAGATGAAGCAGTGAGACATAAGATTAAATTCCCGGACATAGTTCAGACTAAAACTTGTGGCAGAGCAGGGTTCTGAACCTGAGACCCCAAAGGCCTAAGCTGATTCCCTGAGCATCAGCAGCCTGTTTTTCTCCCCCACCCCGCCTCTTCTGTAACTGTTCTATTGACAATCATAGAGGAAATCATCCTCTGATTACCTAAATTATTTCTGATTTTCCAAAACACTGGAGAGAAGGAAACCACTTCCTTCTATGTTCCTTCCATATGTTCCACTATGGAAAGGTTAAGAGGAAAATTGAAAGAAAAGTGTCATTTGAAATGCTGTGGTATTCTATCTAAAGATGTCTTGTGCCAAAAAAAAAAAAAAAAAAAAAAGAGAGGGGGAAGGGGGCATGGCTTCTGTTAATTTTTGCCATATTTTGATGGACTAATGAGTAAGTTGAAAAATAACAGATCCAGTAGTGATCCCTGTGAGATACAGCTGTCCCTAGGCCTTCAGTTAGACTCTGCATCACTGCCCACAACACTCAGAGCTCTGCCTTTTGGGCAGTTCTCAATCCACATCGCTGTCTGCCCATCTATCCCACACTTCCCAAGCTTGCCTATGAGGATGTTATGGGAGCTGGTGTCAAAGTTTTACTGAATCAAGGTAGACAACATCCACTGCTCTCCCCTCGTCTGTGCAGATGGTCATCCCATGAGAGAAGGTGATCAGATTGGTTAAGCCTGCCTAGGGATGATATCCACTGTGAGATTTCCAAGGATCGAGGTAGGGATGACTGTCCTGTAGTTCCGCAGGTCCTTTCTCTTCTCCTGTTTGAAGACTGGAGTCACACATGCTTTCTTCCAGTCCTCACACTCCTCTCCTGTTCTCTGTATCTCTCAAAGATGATTGAGAGTCGCCTAGCAAAAACATCTGCCAGCTCCTTGAGCAATTGTGAGTGCATCCCACCAGGGCCCATGGACTCGTGGGCATCCAGCTTGCCTAAATAATCTCTAACCAGATGTTCCTCCACCAAGGAAAAGTCTTCCTTTTTCCAGACTTTCTGCCTGGTCTCTAGAGCATGGCATTCCTGAGGACTAGTCTAAGCAGGAAAGACTGAAGCAAAAAAAAGTCATTCACCATCTTCTCTGCATCTTTCATAACCAGGGCACCCACCCTATTCAGCAGCAGGCCTATACATCCCTATATTCCTCCCAAGTGGCCTGTCCTCCTTCCAACTTCAAAATACTTCCTCCTCCTGTATGAGTTTTGTCAGAAGCTCCTTGTTCATCCATGCTAGTCCCTGGCCCCTTTCACTTGACTTCCTGCTCATTGGGATAATACATTGCTCTTGAGCTGGGAGGGAAGAGATCCTTGAATATTTAGGATCACTTGATGTCAATCCTTAAATTTTGGAGCATTTCCAATATTGGCTCTTTAAATAAAAAAATCAGGAAATGCAAACCGGTAGCAGTCATTTTGTCTCTGTCATTTCCCCACATTCACAGCTTCCTGCATTTGCATTTTGTACATCTTAGTACAAATCTTCAGGCCTTCCTCCCACATCCCAAAAATGAGATAAAACTAAAGAGACACATATGGTATCAAGCAACAGATGTGTAGACTCAAACAATACAAGGAACCACAAGGAGCCACAGGATTAGTATTCTTCTCAAGATCCCATGTAATACGTGGGACCCACCTGACATTTTCTGTTAAGCTAATACATATCTTTACCACAGTAAAGCAGAGATCTGAAGATACACAGTCATTTCCCACTGGCAGCAATGCACGGTACAGAATGATTAAGAAAGCTGAAAAATCAGACAGCTCACTCATCTCTGGATGCTTTTTAAGATAAACAAAATGTCAGTTGATAACTGTTGTGGGGTACTGTGCACATTTTACTGCTTCCTGAACAAAACCAGAGCTGGTCAAAAAGTTGCAGAAGCCCTTTGCCCTCCAAACCAGCAGCACCAGCTTGCCATTTTCACCTTCTCCTGTCAAGCAAAGATGTTCAGAGAATTGCTTTCCTCATCGGAAATATCACATTTAAAAAAAAATAAAAGTCCAAACTGTGCCTGAATGCTGAAGATTTTGGAATATCCCCATAGAGCTTCATGTACTTTTATGTATTTCCCATTTTTGAACAGTGTGGCTGGCCAGCCTCCCTTTCTTGTAACACATGATGACTTCTCCTCCTGCAAAGACATTAGTGATTCATCAGAGAAGAGGGAGGCTGGCCAGGAACCTCATCTCACAAGTATAAGAGGGAGCACAAGGTACTTGTAATTTCAGGGATATCATGAGTGTGCATGGGAATAGGAGTGTACTTTCAGTGTACAGTCAGCTTGTAGTTATTTTCTGAAAACTAAAACTTACAGGTTTCTGTTATTTTCTATTCCATTACTATATTAAAGAAGCCAGTTTTCCATCTAATTTTGCTTTCATC
>VZSV01000039.1:3742441-3766386 GCA_013398735.1 Nothocercus julius | reverse complement strand
AAAAAAGCAGTGAAGGTAAGTTTCCAACCAGCAGTATTAGCTAGATGCCAGCTGCCAAGAAGACCTGCTTAGTTTCAGATTCTACTTTAACTTGCTTATCTGATGACATTAAACATTAGATTGATGGCTTCTATACACTTAACACAAGGTCCCAGTAGCATTTGCAAGTAGCTTCTTAGGAAGAGCATATAGCAAGTAGCTAGCTAGTGCCTAGCTGTGAGGATGACAGAGCCCTGGCACAGGCTGCCCAGAGAGGCTGTGGAGTCTCCTCCTCTGGAGATCTTCCAAACCTGCCTGGATGCCACCCTGTGCCCCGTGCTGTGGGTGTCCCTGCTAGAGCAGGGGGATTGGACTACATGATCTCTAGAGGTCCCTTCCAACTGCAACCATTCTGTGATTGTGATAGACAAAATGAACTCAACCACAGCATCTTGAGATCAAGCCCTACCACCTTCTGTGTTTTGCAGATGTCATGCCAGTAGTGATACTTTTGCCAGTTTCTTTTACCAGAAAATCTGAGTAGATCAGTGAAACAGGTCTGTGCACACTTGCTATAAGATGAAGCTCTATACATGGCAGTGTGAGAACTGGGCCTTAAAATTCACATAAGGCAATTTGTTTCTAGCAGTTTTGCTACTCCCTCACTATGAGCTAGAAAAAAACCACAACACTAAGAGGGACATAACAACTTCATTCATTTTGATATTTGAAAACAGAATCATCCGTTACTACATCATTCTTCAAAGACATTTCTCCATCTTTTCTTAAAGATTTTGACTCACAGAAACTCTACCACTTCTCCAGTCAATCATTAACATTATCATTAGAAAGTATTCCTGAATACCCAATCTGTTGTCTAATACAACACAAGTGGAACCAGTTATTCTGATACGAAAAATAACCTCATATGATTATACTATTTATACTAGGAATACCCTATTCTCCTCTTTGCCAGAAATTTTCAAATATAAATGTATGTATGCATGTAGACTCTTTGCACATCATCTCTTCCCTAAATCCTCCATTCTTCAGGCCAAATAAACCAGTTCCTTCAATCTTTCCTTACCATGAGGTTTTCCAGACTTTTGATCATTCTCTTGTTCACTTTGGATTCTCTCCAATGAGCTCACATCCTATTAGAAAGGCACAGCCCAAAATCAGATCCAGTGCTCCAGCTGATGCCTTATCAGCACTGAGTGAAGCTGAATTACTTCATGTGTCTTGTCAGCTTTATTCCTGTTTATGTCCCACGCTAAAAAAAAAAAAAAAAAAAAAAAAAAAGCATTCCCACTCATGTCCACACTTGTGATCCACAACAACCTACAAGGCCTTTTTTTCCTGAAACACTTCCCTTCTTTTTAGTCATCTGAACAGATGACTTGATGTTCTTCACTAACAGACTAAAACTTCACTAAAAGAACAACTAAAGGGCAAAATGTTCCCAAAGTCTTGTCACAGAGGTTTTGAAGTGATATAACACATCTTCCATGTGCAGCAGTATGCCACAATTGCTCCATGCCTCTTTGTTTACTTTTTTTAAAACAGAGCTGATGGATAACATGTTACATACAAAAGACAAATCACACCATTTAATAAAATTCTTGCTAACCATAATATATTCACACAGCAGCTGAACTGTCAGTCACTAACATTATTACCATGAGGTTGGTGTCCCTTAGCTCATCTTTGAGGGGCTCTGTTCCCTTTGCTCCACTGAAGCCACTCCCTGCTGACCGTCTATAGACGAACTGAATTCCCTTCACACAATCCATTTAAGTGCACCATGCATGGGTGTATGACCCAACCAAATGGGTCAATATATGGTTTTAAAATGATAGTCCAGTGATGCTAAGCTTCTTAGATCTGAAGAGATAGCCCTTTATATTTAGGCTGACCAATATCTAAAGCAATAATCCTTTTCATTTATACACTAACCAACATAGCTCTTGTATGTGTGTATTACCACTAATGGACTCTCTTCTCTGAGATTACTTTGGCCTGATGACCTGAAGATCCAAGATAAAGCTCTGGTTACCATGGCCATTCCTGAATTATGATACACAGGGTCACTGCACGGGAGGGCTGGAAGCTTAGGGAAAGAGCAAGCTATTCCTCACTGAGAGTTTTAAGTGCTCTACAGCATCAATTCTCACTCACACCTAAAGCTACTGAACTGACTGAAGTTAATATAAGGTCACTGCACTCAGCTTGGTACATTTGAGGCTGAGTCTGCGCTTACTAATGGACCTCCAGGGTTCTAATTCTGCCCATGGCTCTTTCCTCTCTAAGCTTTGTACTTCTATTACTGGACACTTTAAAGACCTAAGTCTTAGGTGGAGTCTGTGGCATTTTTTGGTTAGAGAAGTTGAAGGGCTCCAGGAATTATCAGGCTGGCTTTTGCAAGGGGAGGCCTTTGGCCATCATTAGAGAGGCTCCAGAGGGGAGTATATGCACCAGATTTTCAAAATGACCCTGCTGCACAGGGTCAAAGTATAGTTTGAAAGTATGAAGACAGTAAAAAAGAATTTTCATAACAGGAAAACTTATTAGGTCTCAGATAGGCTTTCTGTGTTAGAATGGATACCAAAATGGTTTCTCAAGAGAATTGTGCTATGAAACCAAAAGAATCCTCTCTGTTTATCAAGCAGCAAAACAATAACCAATGACTTCAAATACTTCTTTAATCTTCACCATCCCTACAAAAGGTTTTTCTTTTTACATATTTCTGCTGGTTTATTGCATAAATATTATGTTAGCAGTCATTCTTTAGTGTGTAGGTGGGATCGCCAGTAGGCAGAGACAGGGATATGAGTCTCCAGGTGTTACTGCTCTTTTTAGAAAATCCTTTAACAAGCAGTTATGAAGATTGAGGTCATTTTGCAAAATTGGAGTTACAGTAAGTTGCTTCACAATTTTTTTTTTTTTTAAGAAGGTGCTGTCAAAATTGATGATCCTGAAATGTGCTGTAACTTTTTACTTAGCTCTGTTTACAGAAAGCAAATAATTCATTGTGTGTATTTAGTTTTGAAAATGTACTGAAGAGGTCAGAGCTGGTGAGTATTGGAGCAACATTTTCACTCTTTTCTTTCTTGGTTGCAAGAAAGAAAATCTCAGAGTCCCAAAGTCTGTCAGCCTTGGAATAACAAGTCATTTTGCTCACTTGATGACAACAAGGAGATTATGGGCCTGTTTTAAAGTAATTATTATAAACATGAAGGAGCCAGGAGAGAAGCTGCACAGCTCAGGAGATAAGAGGCTGAAGCCTTTCACCACCAGACCTTAGATCCTACCACACTGAACTGGTTCATTTGAATTCCTGGCCTACACAAAAGCATCCTCATCACCATGGGTATCTATCAAACCCACTAGTAATTGGCACACTGAGTGCCAATCTCCACAGAGAACTGGAAGACTGAGGCCTGAGTAACCATCCTAGGAGGAACAGTGGGCTGTGCCAGTCACAGCAGAAGCACCTCTGCAGAACTGCACTTCCTGACAGACCTCTTCTGCGGAAAGAAAATTTCTGGCAACTTTCCTGTTTATCAGATGGATGCAAACTATTCCATGAAGCACCAAAGGAAAAGGAAGAACAGCACTATTTCCAAAGATTGTTCAAAGCCCTGTGCCACCGTCCTTATCAAGGCCATCCTTTGGTGCAAGTAAAGGCGCTGAGCACAGGTAATTCCATGCAAACATCACCCAAAATAGCATTTTGTATTCTGGACAAAATACTGTCCTGCGTGTTCTGCACATTCCTCCCATGCCAGCACTTGGAAGCACATAGCAAAGAGGAGAGATGTTTCTAAGACAGGATCTGTACTGAAGCCCTCAATTAGTTGTCAGGATAGGATAAACACCATATTGAAGCAGCAGAGCTGTGGAAAACCGTTTGGCATTTCATAACCCAGTCCCCCACCTTCACACTTAAGTAATATTTTATCGTCTACCATCATGTCTTGGCATAGAATTCTACAGGCTGAGACTTTTGTAATTCTTGTGCTTTACAATGGGTTTTTCCCCCTCCCCCCCAAGACACCTCTGTGCAAAGATGGAACACAAACAAGCTCCATTCTGAGTCATAAAAACATAACACATGCGTAAGTGCATGCAATAATCTTGGTATAATTTGCCCCTTAGTCACTGTCTAGTCCTATTATGTAAATCTGAAACATGCATTTTTGAAAATAAAGGGCTTCAGTAAAATAATTACTGTTGTAATCCTGGAACCACACCCAATAAACAATTTAGCAATCAACTGGCTCCATATATTTGAAAGCTATAAACAGATTAGTGTAAAATTAAAGCAGCAAGGGCCAAAATCTCAACTGCTGGTGTAAGTTAGTATAGCTTGACTAAATCAAATTAGCAGTTTGACTGACTTCAATTAAACTGCACTAATTTACAGCAGGTTGCCTTTTTTTCCTCTTTCCGTGTATACATGCATCATAGCGTGTATACATTTTATAGTCTGTATAGAGTATGTATACATATACTATACATATGCTTTTTTCCCCCCCCATTTTCTAGGGATATAGTGATCTTTCACGTAACAATCATCCCATTTCTCTCTTTTTGGATATGTGCATTTGCAAAACGTAAGTATTTCTTCAGGCACTGTGGAGAAAGGAACTGAAGAACTACCAGAAAAGAAATAAGTGTTGACTCCAATTCAGTAATTTCAATAAACTCATATTCATTTTCCTAATAAGAAATTGTCTTGATTACAGAAATACGAGATCGCCCTTAGCAAAGTTCCTTTCAGTCAAGCCTAAGGATTACTACCTAGTTACAGTCCAAAACAGGAGATCCCCTTATGTGCTTTTTGCACATCTTTCCTACAATGCATGACCTAAGTTTAATCTCATTGTAGAAAGGTTTCTTATTTCAATATCTTAAAACTTGCCAGAAGAAATATCAGAAATATCAAATTAGGTCCCCCTCTTCATTTGAAAGATGGAACATCTACTGCCCTTTCATTCTAAAGCATTTTCATTGGGGCATTGAAGCAAGTGAATCCTTATTATCCTCAGGTTGCAGGTTGGAAAACTGGGGCATAAAGTTAAATTATGTGCTTAGGCACTGGGAACAAAGAACTCTAACAAAAAGGGAAGATCTTGTGCTCTAGTTCTACACTGAAACCATGCTTTTCCTTCACATAGTCCATCATATTTCCAAATTTGAGACATTCCACTACAACTGCTTTTGGTGTTCTATCCAGACCAATATTTTGTCACAGTGCAGCCACGTGAAAGAAAAAGGGGGACAGTGAATCAAGAATGTTGTGGATTGAAACCTACATTGTAACAGCATGATACCAGGGAATATCTGGTATATCCAGGGAATATCCGGTATATCCGGGGAATATCCAGGGAAAGCATACAAGGAAGGGGCGATAATAATTCAAAAAAAACAGGCTAACCAAGAGTGAGAAATGGAAACTTCTATGTAGTTCATTTCCTAGTTACTCCAAAATACAATTACATGGATCTAAGTTATGGCAGGAGCATTCCACTGAGAACTTAAAGGTGCCTGGAGAAACTTCTATACTGAATGGAAAAAAAATCAGAAGTAAAAGAAGGTTCAGAAGACATTGCTGCTCAGGAGAGCCAGCAGCAGTCCTGATGACAAGACCAAGGCCGCATTCTGCTCCCATTCTAGACTGCTGCCAAGAGCAATACAGATCTTGGATCCAATTCTGATTTCACTTTTTGAAATATTTAGTTGATCAGAACCACAGTTCTTAAAGATTCACATACCTTAAGAGGAAACAACCTCTCATGCAGAAGTGTAGCTGAAAGCAGACTTACCGAAACTACCATTTGTTATTGCATTAGTATTTATCACATATCACCATGTCTAAAACATGACAACATATGCCAGTAACATGCTCATTATTAGAATAAGTTAGATTCAACAGCCTTTGGTTTTCTGTCTCATTTCACAGGTTTCTTCTGCTCTAAAGAGATTAGCTTGACTGCAATGACCCGATCATTGGCATCTTGCAGAACATGGAGGGACACTTTTCTGTCTTTTCTCGTCTTTTCTCATCTTTGCTTTACAGTCACAAGCCCATGGAGGTATCTACCTTGTAACACCTGTGTTTACATAACTGCTGCCAAGGAAACAGGTAACAAAACCAAAGATAGTTTTTTGTGAGCACAGCACAGGGCTGTGATTTGAAGAGAAAGTTGTTCTGTACATTCTAGTTACTGGAATGTTTCCCAACATCCCCATTACTCTAGCTCCTCTGACTGGAAATACATGCCTAAGAACCATATGTTTCATTGAGTAAGGCAGAAGAGTGAGAGAAATGCTATGTGTGCCCCTTTCTCACATCTGAGCCCATCTTTCAAAAGTTGGGGACTACTAACAGGGTCAGGCAAATGTTAACATGAGAAAGGAAGCCTTGCTTATTTATCCATACATTTTTATTTTTATTTTTTATTTTATTTTTTTACAATATCCATTTTCCATAGGCTCTTTTACATATTTCATGCTCATCTGTCACAAATGCCAGTGAGTTTAAGACCAAAGAACCCTTGCTGAAACAGACAGTTTTCCAGCAAATTGTAGTAAATGCTCACAGAATTAAAATTCTGAGCATGACAACATGTATTGGGATCTAAGCAGGGTTAGTTCCATCACTCAAAGAATACAATTGAACCAGAACACACAACAGGTCATATTTTGACTAGGTTTGTCACATTAAATGAAACTGCAAAGCTGCCTATCACTTCATAGACACAGGATTCTGAAAAACCTTCAACACTAAACATGAAGCTGAGATTTCTTCTATTTCTTTCTTTACCTTTCTTTTTTCTCTGCAAAATTTCAGATTTTAAAAAGCAATGCAACACATGTGTTGCTAACTCCTGGAGTCCTTTTAGGCAAACCACCTGAACTTCTTATCTGAGTTTTAACTCACACATATCACTGAAGTGTAGGGCCAAGTTTTACAAGTTACATAGGTTTTTGAAAAGACTCAGAAATCCATACTATCTATTGTCATTAGACAGATAAGACACAAGAGTACCTCTTCAAAAAAATAAAATACACACGCACAGCAGGTAATGCTTACCTATGAATTTCTGAATATCTAATTACCAACCTATAGGTTCAAGCACCTAAACTTCACTAGAAAGGACAGCACTCAGCTCAGCACCAAGAAACTTAAGAGTCTCACTGCTGATACTTGCTCACTGGGTGACTGAGCAAACTCCTCATTTCTAAGTGCCTCTGTTTGTCCACAGCAATAGGACTATAGGGGCTCCCTCTCAGGGTAAATGCACCTTTCATCACTGATCTCCATGTACTATACCAGCTAGATAACATTAGCCTGCAAGAACCAGCCTCCTAACCCAATTAGGCAGCAAGGGAACCCCTTGAAGTCATTGGAATTATTTCCACTGGCCTCAGCAGACATTAAGTCACTCTGAAATGATAGGTTCCTTTGAAATACCTATATAGAAAAATTCACAGAAATATAACTTGTCCACCTGTGTCTCAGTTTCTTCATCTCCGAAACACAGATAACAACAGCTATTTACCCATCTCCATAGAAGGCCTGATAATATTTAAAGCAATTGGTGCTCTAATTAGCTAATATTTGAACAGGGATTTGAAAATGCACTACATAACTGCTAAGTACTATTACTAAATTAAGTCAACTGTCACTAATGGTAGACAATCTGATCTTTGCTGCTTGTTGACACAAGACCAATTATAAATAATGAGTTCCATTAAGTCTAGAATGACATACATGAAGAAATTAATGAAAATTAAGAATAAAATGGTATACCATAATCATTCAATATTAAATTTATTGGATTTAAGAATTTTAATCAGCAATGCCTACAGCAATTTCCCTTTGTACATGCACTGTATAGCTAAATAAACCACACATGCCTCCTTCACTGGAAATAAGATCTGGATTAGCCTTGTCATTAGACTATCCCCTGATACTGTTAGCCCCTATGTCAAGGGTTCTTCTCATCAGTTATCAAGCTCCAATTACGCTTTCTATTCTTCCTACTCCAGCTGCGAAGGTTATTACAGAATCTCATTTTTAGAAACCTCCTAATTACAAACCTAATCCATTAATGAGCAGTCTATTTCCATTTGACTTTTCTCAGATTGCATCAGAAGCTCACAGTTATTCTGTATTCACTAACAAATTCACATAACAAATCTTTCGCCTCCCTAGAATTTTTTTGCCACTTCATCAGGTACTGGTTTGCAGGGAGCAACAGTTTCCACTGGAGATAGAAACACTTAGCTATTACATCTTTAGCCTATGTCCATCATTCTTGTCTTCAAACTCCCCTTACAGGAAAAATTGCACATCCACAGGTTGACAATGCCTCCTAGTTGTGTCAGCTGTTTTCAGCTTTCTATACCCTAGTCATTAATAAAAACGCTAAAAAAAAAAAGTCCTCAGCTGATCTATGAGTATTTCCATAAATAACTTTCTACTGAGCATACAGAATCTGTGCCACCTCCCTATTCCCCTCCCACTTTCCCTAAGACCTTTTTCAGTTTAAGAGATAAAAATCTAGCTATGCTATCCCAGTGATTCAATTACGCTATTGCAGTTCAGTAAGTGAAAAAAAGAACATTTTATGTTAGTCTGCTTTATTTGGGTTTCCTTTGGTATGCTCTGTGACAAATGCTAATTCTATACTAGTGGATATGAATTCCAACATCATACAAAACAAATATGGTGCTCCATGTTCAGCTTCATAAAAGCAAAGACAAGTATGGTTCTTCACATATATTCAAAGAAATCATTGCCTATGATGTGTGAACAGTTAACAAAGAATATTTTCCACAATTACTGAAAACAATTACTAAGATTTATTACTTCTATTTTGGCAAAGCCATTATAAAACAATCTCATATATTTGTGTGTGTGTGTGTGTGCACACATGCTTTTTGATCATCAAAAGAGTGCCATCAACCTAACACAAATATTGAAATAAACTCTATGCTACAACAAAACATGGTCATCTAAACGTTGACTCAATGTTTTTGCTAAGGAGGCGTGTATCACATCAAATCATCTCAAAACATAACTGATCCACCAGCAGGAAACAAACAGGAACACAGAATATCTTACCTTAAAATGCCAGCTAGACATAGGTCAAATTTTTCTCCAGGATATACCCCAAGCAAGTCAGCTGGTGAAGTCACAGAGCTGCTGTAATGAATGGCCTGGTCTACAGCTCTCACCAAGGCTGTTCGCTGCTAATGCGGACAAGAGAAGAACTCAGGGGCCCTACAGGTCTCCCAGGAAAGTCAGTAACTTAACTAGATGTTTCCTTTTTCCTCTATGCAGGGCAATATGCAATACCATGCTCTGTCTAGGTAATTCACATATTTTGCAACTACAACTGGTCACTAAACCCCAGATCCTCCATAACATCCACTTCACACAGACTCTCAACTCTTCTCTCAAGGGAACTCAAAACTGTTCCATCATGGAAATTCCCTCCCTGACAACAAAAATCTCCTCCCTCAAGAAAGAGAATGCCCCCCCACACACACACACACACATTTTGCCAGAAGGCAAAAATCAGCATATTTTTGAAAGTCTTCTTTCCAAGAAAATATTAAATCAGACAGTCCTGCTCCCCTCCACTGGGAAGATGGAAAGTAACAAGTAGAAGAGGAAACATGGAAAAAAAGAGACACGCCCAGGGAGAAAGAAATGATAGTTCTGGTCTCCTGGCTTGAGGGCAGTGCAGAAAGGGAAGGAACTCCAAGTGGGTGGGAAGAGGCAGTGGGAGAGCAGCATGCGTGTGTGTGTACACACATGCGGGTATGGATTTTCTAAGGACCATCGATAGGCACCAATGTGTGTAGCATGCATCCCTGCATTATTCAAGACAGCCACAGCACCATAGATCAGCTGCTCCCTATCCTATTTAGAGGAGGGTATTGCCCACCCTAAACAAATGTGTTGACATCTACACATTCACATGCAGGGGGGCTGATATTATAAAACATTATGCTACATGTGCTATTTGCAGTTAACATTACATGTTTTCTATGCTTGCATAAGGAACACGATCTGATCTCACATTTGTTCCATGCCTGCAATCCCTCGAGACTGGTGCACATAGACAGACTTTAAAGGACTTTAAAACTGTAAGTGAGATTTCTCTGAAAAAGTAAACTAATTAGAAAAAAAATAGTATTCTTTGCTCTTACAAGGACAGATCCCCTTCCACCAGATACTGCTCTTTCAGCAGATCTTTGTGGGTGGAGATTTCATATCAACATGTCTGCCAGTTCCTGACAGAGTTTCATCCAAGCCACAACATACACAGTCAACAGCAATTAGCATTAATTATTATTTATAAGAAGCAGTATTATCTACATTGCTATCATTCATACTTATTTTTATGTCTTACATAGGGCCTGTGTATATGGTACATCACTGCCCAGATAGACAGAACAAGGTGCCATGGAAACTGCAGACTAACTCACAATATTGTCATCCTTAAAGCATTTTAAATAGATAATTGTAAAAGCCAGGAGAGCCTCTTTTCCTCACCTCTGTGAACTTGTCTTCTACTTTTAACTGATATCCAAGTTAAGCTTTCTTTCCTCCCACCTCAATCACAAAGGAGTAAAACCAACCCTGTCTGTAAATCATAAAATTGTTTTATTTTCTAACGAGCAAAAATAGGATAGAACAAACGTAAAAATATCATCCTCCCAAACCATTTTGAACCATCAGAAGCAAGCAATGTTAGTACAGAAATCTCAAGCAAGCCTTTCGCACTCAATCAAAATGTATTGATGTCATATGACTGAAGAAAAAATATAAAATATTTTGAATTTATTCCTCTGTTTCTTTTGTTGGCAGAGGAAAGAGATGGCTTTAAAAGACTGTTTATTATCACAAAATATGGTTATTTCAATGAAACTAGCCTACCAAGTGGAAAAGTGAGGATTGCTACAAACCTATAACCTACATCTTTGTTAATGAAGAGAGTAATTTTTACACTATCACGAGAAAACAGAAGTTGCAGCTTTTAAATAAACATCAAGTAACAGAAATCCAGCAATGACAGCTCTAAATCCAGAAACTGGGTCTTAAACTGGAAAAGGACCAGCTATCTGAAGACTTGCACAAAAAAAACTTAGTAAAGGCAAAGTCGTATTTACTCATGTAGTTCTCTGTGCAGGATTTGTATCTAACTTTCAGGCACTATTTAATTTGCCTACTTGCCCTCTTCAGACTCTCCAGACCTTTTTTTTTTTCTCTTTTTTTTTTCTCTTTTTTTTTTTCCCCAATGCCCGTAAAACCAAGCAAATTTGCAAGTATTACATAATTCAATCCTGAACAGTAAATTAGCACAGTTCTCTGTTATTAATAGTACTGAGCTTATTAGTATTGTTGATAATAGCTCTTCATAAATAATGATTTGCATAAATTAAATTACATTGGAAGAACTTAGGAGAATTAGCAAATCCTATAGTGAATATGGACTAAATTCTCTTTATAATGAATTCTGCCTCGCTTCCAGTTTAAATATCAGCTTTATTGCTTTGTTTCTCTCTCATTTTATTTCTGGATGTAATACACAACCTCACAGGCAGCAAGATTACTGTGTGAATACAGCTTAAAAGCCACTTTTCAGCTCAGGCTAGGATTTGTGAATCTACTTGAATACAGAAGGTGATTACACTTGGTCAATCCAAGCTTGTTGAGGAAACTATTAATAATCAGCTGGAACTGCTGAGTCAATATTATGAATGAGATGGAAACACTGAGCACATTTTATGTGCTCCCACTGTTCACATCCCATTTGTGACTGTTGCAATCACCAATTATGCATAGCTCTGAAATACTACATACTTCGACCAGTGTGCATTGCAACATTTTGCCATGGAGTCACAACATATTGTGTCATACTGTATACACCTTTCAATAAAAGGCATGAAAGGAATAGAGTAGGAAAATGTTGGACCAGCATTCAATTTCAAGACCTGACTTCAGTTTGAGAGCTCTTGTGAATTTTGTTTGATTTCTGTGGATATGCAAGTTTTATTTTCTTTATAATAAGAAAATAAGACAAGACCTTAAGGACCATATATATATATATATATATATATATAAAACAAAAACAAGCTTAAAACTAGATATCATTGGTGTACTTTCCATTTGCTCTGTCATTCACATATGTGTTAATAATTTATTCCATGAATTATCTACTCAGAAAGGCAAATCATAACATTTTTCTTATATAAGAAACATACTCATTACAAACCTTATGAAAGTTGTTTTTATAATAACTTGTAAATATTTAATAGAAAACTTGAGAACTCTGTTCACAGGTAATGAGGAACTAACAGCTGACAACTATTTGTAGGATTAATTCATTATGAACTTCTTACTCTAGTTTCCAGATATGAAATGCTGTACTCTTGCTCAGCATCTTCCAGCATCCAGAGAAGATAGATGCTTCCAGCATAATAAAACTATGGAAAATAGTCTGATCCTCATTGTATTTATAATCCGTAATTGCCGTGCCATTATATTTGCCAGTCAAGTATTTCACCTGTATAAACCAAAACACCTCTTCTGGCAATAGAGTTACTATCACATATGCTGTCTCTTATTTTCATGCAAAATAATCAGAGATAGTGAAATATGAGGAATGTATAAATTATTCTCCAGATGTTTAGCTAGTGCATCACACAACACTTCACTGAAGTTAATAGGGCCATATCATCTGATAATGGGGCCTACTATTCATAACCTAAATAAGTTAACAGAAAGAAGTAACCAATGCAATGCAAGGAATGCAAATTCAGTACAGCAAGCACTGTAAAGCAACAGATTAGTAACAGTAGAAACAACTTTCAGACAGCTTTCAGCAGTATAAAGACATTCCTGTTACCATTGATTAACCAAGATAACCATCAAGGCATATACAAATACACATTAACACACCTTTTCATGGAGCAAGCACTCATGTTCTAGTATTTCACAGAAAGATCTTGCAAAACAGTCCAATGTGATATGCCTGCCTGCATGTAACACATCAAAAACCAAGTGGCACACAGGCAAAAGAAGAGAATAACAGCAACGCTTAGAATGAAACACAACAGCAGGTTTTTTAAAAACAAACAACAAAAAAAAAAAATCAAAAAAGAATCCCTCTCTCACCTTGCACAAAAGCATAGCTTAACTCCCTCTGCTCAACTGAATCTTAACTGCAGGATGAAGCTTGATTAAAAAGAAAGCAGCTTTGTTTTTCACAATCTATTACCTTAAGCAAATAATTGAGATACCTCCATTTTAGGTGCTTCCTAAGAGGAGCCAAGTAGCCTGGAATTCACCTCAAATACTTTTAGAGCTCTGTAATACATCCCAGGTGACACCATAGGCTTCTTTTTGGGCACTGCAAGGTGCAAATCACCAAACGTACTGCAGACACCTGCTTTGCAATGAGATGGTGATAAGTCCCAGCTGTGACAACATGTGCAGCCATTTATAATTTCAGCCAGCGGTTCTGAGAACTCATTTTCTGTAAAGCAGAGCAAACATATTTAGAAATGATCAAAGGAAGAAAGTTTCAGTTCAAACTCCTTATCATGCCTTCAGTTCACAGGTTTTAGTTTCTTTTTGTTTATGTGTTTCTCTACCTTTGCCTCTGTTCAGAGGACAGAGAAAAAAAAAAAAAAAAAGGACTCAATGGTATAACTTTCCTAAAACTATGCTCCTATTTCCAGTAAAGAATGTATGAGAACAATAACATCTTATCAAAGGTTCACAACATGAAATGAACACAAATGTTCCTGTAAGTTACATCTTGTACTTGCAAACATGGACTCAAGAGCTGACCTGTGATTACCCACACAGTTTAACAAGACACAAGGTGCCTGACATGCGATTTCTTGTACCACCTGGCACTTTCTCATACAACTCACAGGCATGGTTCAGAATTTAGTGTGGACAAAGGAGTGCTCCCTCTAGGTGGTACAGGTGAGGCCATCTCTTTGGAAGGAAGAGAGTTTAGCCATGTGGGCAAAAGCCCTCAGGGTTAAAGACTGGGTACTGGCCAGTTTTAAGTACCGGTATTAAGGAAGCCATAGGACTGGATGGGACATTGTGGTTATCTTATAAATCTAAGATCAAGATCATATCTGCAAGATTCACCATACTAAGACCATGATGTTCCAAATACTAATGAATGCATTCATACACAAGGGTAATTTTTGCAAATTAATTAGGATTACTCCTATACATAAAAGTATGCCAGCGTAGGTGTTCACAGAAGAAGTTTTGGAACATCAGTCATCATATACCCATCAGTGAAAGCAGAGTCATAAATGCTTTTGCTTGGAAGATGGTGTTAACCTTAATAAAAATACATGTTTTCTGGGGCTGATGACTCAAGAACTTGCAAGTCTATACCTCAACCCATTAATCTTATATAAATAAACTTTCTCCTTGTGAAAGGGAGTCCCATAGTATTAATAAATACAGATCTTTCTCAACCATAATCAGATTCTGTAAGATCATTTAGAAACATTTAGATTAATTATTTGTTGCGAATTATTCACTTACCTCTGTCCCTTCAATCAAGCAGTAAAGCTCTATTTCTTTCGGCAGCATGAGCTGGTATAATAGAATACAGAGTTTCCACATTTAACTCTCATATCCAACACCATTTAATTAAAGTCTTAACTGTGAATAATCATGAGTTGGACCAAAGTTTTGAAGGTTTGAATTTGGGCCCACTGGAGTGAAAGTCCTACATATTAGGTTTGCCTCTGCACTTGACTCCACCTAAATTCTTCAGGGGGCCAAACTTTAATAATAGTGCATTTAAAGGCCAAACTAGGGGTAGAGGGTGTATTACTTCACATTTTGCCTAGAGAACAAACTCTGTCCAAGTCACCAAGGTCTATTTACAGTGAATTGATGGGTATTTCAAAGTAGCATCATGGAAAGGCATGTCCTACAACATTTTGATGTCTCTTAAAGGTTTTAATATATCTTAGGCTCTACTAATTTTCTTGGACTTGACTCTGTCTTGACAGGAGAAAGTCAAAACAGATTGGCTTCCAAACCCATTATGGTACTGGGATTAATAAATCAAGCAATCAATAAAATTTCTTTCATGATAAGGAAATGCCTCCGCTGTCTGACCTATCAACTGGTAGAGCTTACACCCCTCTGAAATGGACACCGAAGTTTGCAGTGAAGCTTTAAAATATTGTTCCACTTCCCTGCAGACTCCTCCATGCATCTATCTTACTCAGTACACAATTAAGAATTTCCTATTCTGCACAGTATCTGGAAATTTTTACTAGGAGAAGAAAACAAGGCAATTGGACCTGATGCACAGCAGCCCCTTTGAAGAAATACACACTGATGTTCCAACTTCACTTTTGCATTTGTTGCCTTCCGGTTCAAATAAAGAAAAATCCTCCATCACCACTGGCCATGAAAGACAGAAAAAGCATACCCTGAAAGAGAAAATGCAGATGAAAGACTCACTGCAAAACACACCACGCAAAATGAAAACCCAGAGAACTCCCTAGACTGAGGATAACTATAGAAGTGAGCAGTCTAAAATATTCCACCAGCAAAAGCAGCCAGATCAGAGATCTCTGGCCATCCTGAGAATTTTCTACAACTGGAGCGGAGTTGCTCTTGGTTAGAGCTAGTTACTCCAACCCTCTCCACCTCTCTGTCTCTTCATCTCAGCTCTACTCCAGTTTACTTATCCTTTTGTTCTGTTCCCATTACCCTGTTCCCCCTTTCAGACCCACTTCTGTTTCATCTTTCTAACAGTAAAAAATAGAGTGTCCAGAAATGGTATTTCCTATATGCAAAATGCCAAATAAAAAACAAAAAACCCTGCATTTGTAAAGAGGAACTGATCCTTGTGAAAAGAAACTCAAACAAGCGACTCTGTATTACAACACCAATTACAAGCCCCAGACAAGTGAGGAAACTATCAGTGCTGCAGTCCCCATGTACACACAAACGGATTCCCTCCTCCTAGCCCTAGCTGACTTCCAGGTAAATAGCCACCACATTAAAAGCAGATTCAGAGGTGTTTAGTAAGACCTGGTCTTAACCAAACAAATCAGCACTACTGACAAATTTACAAGGGAGAAGATACTGGGTGTGACAGGCCAGAAAATCACTAGCAGACATTCAACTGGCTCTTGTCTCTGAAATATATTTTACTTGCCGATCTTGGGCTAACACCCAAGGACTTTTCTTTCTTAGCAAAAGTATGATGTCAGGCACATGGCAGTTCTTGAGATTCTGTATAAGCCAGCATTGCCAGAGGCTCTGTGCAGGTGTGGTTAACAGTTATTTAATGATTCCTCACAATTGCATGTATCTGTCTGAACATAAATACAGTCTGATCGTAATCTTTCTTTTCACACCATGAATTTGCCCCAGTATTTCCACCCTTGCAGGTTCTCAAATGCCTGATCATAATTATTACAGAACTTAGATACACTGGATCATTTCAGACCATTCATGAACACTTCACTGTCCTGTCAGCTTGGTAAAGTGAAGAGACTGCTTCCTACTGAAGAGAGGGTATTTAACACAAATATTGCAGCTCTCTGCTTAAATTTTGTGAGTTTGGTTCCCTGATGACTCACAGGACTCTCCTCCCTTCCACATGTTTGCACACTGTTGGCAAATGTTATGAAGTTTCTAAAAGCAAAACGATCAAGAAACAGAAACACAGGCAATTCCTGAGCAAAGTTCTCAATCTTCCTCCTCTCCCCTGCAGTTACATGACCTTTTTATTTAACATAAGTATTAGTACTATTCAATTAGTTAAAATAATTTTGAGTGATAGTTTGACTGTTTCTTTTCCAAAAGGTAATAGTTTTCCTAATTAGTCACTTGCTTTGATAAGGCACTGACTTTTACTCTAATCTAAATTAACAAGACTTTATCTACCTGCATCATTTAAACACACCCTACTTGCAAATCTGGTATGACTAAAAACCAAGACAAGTGTTTGGTTTCATTTTACATTTGCTTCAAAGCGCCCCACTTGGAGGTTAATTATTAATCTACTGAACTATATGTAAAGGTTCAGGGAAACAATGGGGTTAGTAGGTAGAGTGGTAGTTCAGGAATTAGGAAACCTGTGTCCTATTCCCTGTTTAGATCATGTAAGTTTGGCCAAGACACTTGAATTCTGTGAATCTTTACTTGCAAAACACAAATAGCAACACCCTCTGAACAACGCACTTTGACATCTTTAGGGAAGAAACTTCTCGTGTGTGAGGCAACAGTGTGTTTTCACCTTCAAGAGACTGAAACTCAGCTAATCCCTTGAGAACTCATCTAGGAACTTCATATCAGATACTCCAGTCATGCAACTCAACAAAACTAATGATTTTGTCAGAGCTGTACAGATCTCCAGCAGCTGAAGAACCAGCTCCTCAAGCTTTTATTTTATTTTTATTCTCTGTCCCCTGGAAAGTGGCGAAAACACCCCTGATTTCTGGAACTTGATTTGGAGATTACAATCCTCTTCCCCTCCATCCTTAGCTATTATAATAGGTGTACCCTTGGTGTAACTATATGGACTACTCAAGGAGAAAGGAAGTAGTCACACGGATCAGATTTTCAAACATACCACTGCTCTTTCGGAGTTTTGGAGCATGAGATTCAAATGACTCCGGATATTACAACTCAGATGAATTGTTGAAAAAAAGATGAATCTGTTGAAAACAGAAAATGAAGGTCAGAACATGTATAACAGAGAAGCATTACTGACAAATTCTATATATTGCAGCAAGGCCTGGTCAGTCTACAATCTGATCCTGAATAGCTCTATTATAATGCAATTCACTTGCTTTCGAAGAAAAAAAAAAATCAAAACTTTTTTTAATCATTATTTATTTACACACTTGGTTAACACTTATATATATCACAGGTTTCCACTTAGAAATAGCTTTTGGAAAACAAGCAACAAGATAAAGAAAAAAAAAAAAACCCAGAAATAAGAGTGTAAAGACTTAATGCTGTTCAGCTGGGATATTATTGGCAAGATGATTCATTTGTTAATCCACAGTGCTATAAATAGTACTGTAACTAAGTTGAAAGGAAACATATCTTTCATTATCTTTAGTTTCTCATTAGCCTATGTAAAATATGTGTATTTTTGACTTGGCTTAGGTGCATTTCAGGAAGGACTAGCAGTGCTCAGTGACTTTCCACAACACATCCAAAGCCCTTGAGGTCTCAACTCTTTTAATTTTGCTGTGCTTCTCTTACCATGTTGCTGACTCTGCTCCATCCACTCACGTACTTGAAGGCAAGAAGAGGCTACTGCAAAAACGCAGTCAGTGTTTCCTCATATCGTGGGCCAGTGATAGCAAGCCTCTGGCATCAATACCAAGTTAGGCGCCAACAGATATTTGGTCTGGCACCAGTAATAACAAGTTATGATGGTTTCTTTTAAAGCTTGTTTGGCACCAGTAGCAAAAAACATTCACCATTGCTGGCAGAGAGCCACCAAATGGCTTCTGCATCATAACTTCATAGCAAGCATAACACAACATAACTTCTAATTGCTGTGGAGTCCATGTCTCAGCAAGCAACTCCCTCCTGAAAATTACATCCAGACTTATCAATAGCTATGCTGCCTTCCAATGCAAGTTTATTTTCTTCAGTAGGAATACCTCCTTAGAGAGATCCTAGCCATTTAGATTTCCCCTCTCTTAGTGGAGTTATGTGAAATCAGGTATGAGAAAAGCCTATGGGGACAGTTGCTAAATTAAGTCATCACAAAATATGTTGTAAATACTGTGTTGATTTAACCTCCCTCCTCACCCTGCGCTCTTTATGTCATGTACCGTCTCCAACTGCAGATCTGCAATATACTCTCCACAGGCTGATCTTGTGGAGCTCCATTCAAGCCCCTGAGGCCTAACGTAGCTCTAGCTAAAAGAGGGAATTAGCTATAAATTATTTGAGACTCAGGATGAAACAGCTTCAGTTTTGACAGCTCCTTGCTAATAAATGTCACAACACTTCTACTTAGGCCCCATGGTGGATACATCAGCAGACACAGCTCAGGACAAGGACCCTGAAGAGCTCAGTTCTATGGTCAGGACTGCTATTGACCTGCTAGATGAATGCCAGCAAAACACTGTCACTTCTCTGCCCATAAAACGGGAGAGCTCTGAGGTCTCTTGAGTGGGAAGGACTTTGTGATAACCAGGAATTATTTCACTGCTACTTCTCATTACTTCTCATTAATACAACAGCAATAATGCCATCCTCTTCACAGAAGAAAATCTATTCTTGCTCACTGTGTCACAATATCTTGTGACACAGGTGAAAAAATATGGCTAATATTCTAACTTTTCTATGACACTTGAAGTAGGGACAGGGCGGAGGGCATACTAAGCCTTTGGGCATGGGAAAATTTCATCCTGGGCAACTGCTCCCAGGAAATTTAATATTATGTGAGACCAAGTTGACATGGAAGTCCCAATTGTAAATTCAACTCTTAACATGTCCAAAGACACATTAAAATCTCTACACAAAGGGGACGGCTGTTCTGCTGAAAAGTACAAATCCGTACACTTCACAGTGTGGAAACTCACACAGACAGGCATTTCAGTCGAGTGATCAAATTCTTCCTCTTGATGTCCAAATTAATTTCCACTAGTCTCCTTCCTTACAATTTAGGACAATATAAATATATAGAGAGCAGTTAGCCAATGTTCACAGACTCTGTAGTTCATTTATGCATGCTAGGCAGTTCATTTATGCAGGCACATCTCCTGCTGAGGAGCCCATCCAAAGGGAACTCTTTGAACTGGTCTGTTGTTACTCCTGCGTTTCATTGTCCAGTTTCATCATTCCTGGCAAGGCACCGAACTCCTGCAGCTTGCTACAGTGGAAGGAAAAGAGATGATGAAGCACTTTGTCCAGCTGGTGTGCCGGACGTCTCAGATCTACAAATAAGCTTGCCTACCACCAGCTATAGGACTTCCTCAGTCACCAGAAAGAGTCCAGTTAAGCTGGTCAATATATCTGCAAGTCTTTTCTAATCTAGTTAACAGTTTAGCGGAAAAGGGGGCAGGACAGACGGTGAGAGGAATGGCTGAAAGATTTAAAAAAGCAAAAAACAAGACCATGGAGACACAAACCTTTGCACAACATTTGCTGATGTGTAAAGCCAAATCATTAATTAAAGGACCATAAAGGCAATGTAACTGGATCAACAAAAAACCAAACCCGTGACCACCAAGAGTATAGCGTTTTGCTGCAATTAGTAAGGAATATTTTTAGAACTCTAGTCTTGAGCAAAGTGCAAAGGACTCCACGGACCTGCCTCCAAGTATGTATTGGTGTGCTTTTAGCATTTGTGAAGCAATGGGGTAGAATGCTACAGAAAATGAGAAGCAGAGTGTGTGATTTGCAAACAACCATGGGCATTTCTTTCCTTTGTCTTTGAACAGGTTCTGTAGTAAAAAATAGGTAGCAAAAAAGCGGGCCCTACCTCAAAAAAAAAAGGAAAAAGAAAAAGAAAAGTTCTGCTCTGGTGCTCTAAAAAGAAAGAGTTACTCTATTTTAGAACAAAGAACCTTTTTTTTTTCTTCTTTTTTTCTTTTTCCATTTGCTTCACTACAGGTTTTTTGGCGTTTTTTTTCTTGGGATGATGGGGGTGGAATGTTTGGCTTTGCTATAATACAGCACATCAAAGCGCTTTTGATGTGAAGTTTACTTAACAGAATCAGTTTTTCCGATGATTGTGTTAATCTTTATAAACCTGAAGGCGATACTGTGCCTTTTACAAAACTATGGCAGGAAAAGACTTGAGGTTACATATACTCTCAGTGGTGAGAGAAATCAGCAGCCGCGCCATTCCCCCACTTCTCACAACTTTGCCTGTTGTTTGGTGGGCGGCAATGACTCTGCTTTGACTTGTGTCAGGAAGGCTCTGTTCAAACTGTGCAGTTTCACCAGTCACAGGCACCGCCATACATCTTAGGCAACATCCATTGGAGATTTGGGGAGTTACACTGATCAGGTGTACACTGTTACACATCAAGTACACTGATACTTACAATCAGCATCAAGGCAGTGACTGAATCAGCTCTGATCCCTCAGAAAGGTACCTGCTCCCAGCCATTAATAACCATCTTTGAATTTGTGTTATTGCAAACACAAGCTCCAGTCCCCTCTTAAATCTTGAAAAACCAGCTGTGCCATCCACTCCGAGGCTTGAAGTATGGCTTTAAAAAACGTCTTCTGTTATGTCTGACTGTTTACCTACAACATTTGAATGACTTTTTAAGTTCTTTGAATAAAGATAAGAGACAATGTGTACATTTTCCACACAAATAGTGGAACGGTAATAAAATAAACATCAAAGGTAAGCTAGCAAATCATCGCTACTTCACTGTTATTTACAATAAAAGCAGGAAGAGGAAAAAAAACTACCCTCACCATTGGCATCATCTTAGAAAATAACAAGTTTTGGAAGGAATGATACCTTTTTCCCATACTCTTAAACACAAACATTGGCACGTACAGCTAATGCAATGCTTTACTGAAGGATATGATTTAAATTGCATGGAGACAACAACAAGAAGAAACCAGGAGAGCTCTTCCTCCTCTTATTTCTGCCTTTCTGCATTACCCACCTTTGTGAACGAGTACGGCTTTAGAGAGAACAGGAAAATATCGTACCTGTTACTAAATTTAGTAATTTAGCAAGAGTAGAGCCAAAAGGAACCTCTCATTCATCAGTATTTACCACTTAAAAACCTTGCAGACTGAAAAAAAAAATGGCAAAGCTTTGAAACATTTTGCAGGTGTGTGTGGGAATGTGTGCTTCTATTCAACAGAGAGATTGAGAAAGAAAGTAGTGCTGTTTGTTTCTTGCACCAGTCTTTAAAATCTGCTTTCTTTCATATTCCTCTCCAACACTCCCTAATAGCCAGAGTGCAAATAGCATAGACCTAAGTACAGTGACTACACATTTATAGTATTCATTCTAAAATGCTGTCTGATTTAGAAAGACTGCTTTTGGCAAACATGGTGCAATCCAGCTCTTACTCCAGGACCCAAAATTCAAAGTGTACATAGAAGAAATAAAATATAAGCGCTGGGTTTCTGCTGATGTTTTTGTTTTGTTCTTGTTTTGCAAACGCTAGTGCTACTGCCATGTGAAGACAAAACGAGTTTTGCAATAGACTTTGAATAGTGAAAGGAATAGGACTGAGCCGGGGGGGCGGGTTGGAGAAGCTACTGGCTTCTTGCTGTCTTCTCTGCGTTGTTCTGTCCAGCATACTACTGCTGGAGAAAGAACTTCTGATCTGAAAGTGGGAAAGACCCTGATGTCTGTAAAGCTAAAAACAACCAAACATTTTTTTTTTTCTAGAAAGAAAGGAGTGCAAGTAAAATCACTGAGCATTTTCGTTCAGTTTAACTGAATTTTTAATTCCCTGATAGCAAGCAGTGCTAAAGCACACGCTGAAAGATTTTATTTGCAGAGCAACAGTTGAAATACAGAGAGATACAAACATGCCTTCTAAAAGAGACCAGTGGTGCTACTATATTCACACTAACGCTCTTAAAAACGAAAGTTAAAGTCATCACTAGCTCTTCTGTCTACTTGCTAACACCTTGCCCCTGCACACGTTTGTGGTTACGACAGAAAGGAAGAGGGGCCAGGATTGAAACGACTTTGTCAGGCTACATAAATCATAAGGCATTCACGAGTGCGAAGCGGTGCATTATTTTCCAACAGGTTGTTGAGCTGTCACATTACAACTTGTTGCTATATACAGAGCTATTAAAATAAATCACGGCGCGTAGCAGGTTCTGCTCTGCCACCTATAAGTCATGCCGCATTTTACACCTGGGAGGCGGGCCCGGCCGCGCCGAGCTGCTGCCTCATTCGAAAGGCCCGGCCAGGGGAGGGACTTGGCGGGAGAAAATACAAACAGGTTTCGTAAAACAACTTTCCAACAAGATCGCGCTGTCATCGTGGCTAATTATGGCTCCGATAGGGCTCATTAGCGCGTACCCACCTTTGCTACCTTGCTTCTCCACCCACCCGCCTTTCGGATACCCGTCGCGGCTCCGCCTCTCGCCGGCGTTATAATGGGCTGGCCTCAAAGTGCTGCAGAGACCCAGAAGCGCGGGGGAAAGAGCGCGGCGATGACAGTAACGCCAGTGACCCCAGGACCCGGGCTGCGGCCCGCGCCGCGGCGCTGACGGCCCCGCCGCCCCGCAGGGCGACTCGAGCATCCGCTACTTCGAGATCACCGAGGAGCCGCCCTACATCCACTTCCTCAACACGTTCACCAGCAAGGAGCCGCAGCGCGGCATGGGCTGGATGCCCAAGCGCGGCCTGGATGTCAACAAGTGTGAGATCGCCAGGTGAGCCCGGCACGGCCGCGCGAGCCGGGGCCCGGAGCGGGGAAGGGCCCTTGGGCCCCCCTCACCCCTCCCCAACGCCCCTGGCAGGTTCTATAAGCTGCATGAGCGCAAGTGCGAGCCCATCATCATGACGGTGCCAAGGAAGGTGAGCGGGGAGCGCAGGGGGGCTCTGCCTGGCCGTCGCAGCCCACGCTCCCACCCTGGGAGCCCTGCCGGGTGCCGAGAGGGGATGTGGGCACCGGGAGGACGCGCCAGGTGACGCCAGGGAGGGAAGGGGGGGGACATGGTCCAGGCAGAGGGGTGGGTAGGGGCGGCTGGCGGGTGGCTCTGCCCGTGGGTACCGGGGCAGCCCCTGACGGTGGCTGCGGGGCGCAGTCGGACCTCTTCCAGGACGACCTGTACCCGGACACGGCGGGCCCCGAGGCGGCCCTGGAGGCGGAGGAGTGGGTGGCGGGGCAGACGGCGGGGCCGGTGCTCGTGTCGCTGCGCCAGGCCTACGTGCCCGGCAAGCAGCGGGAGCTCAAGGTGA